>CM064485.1:62966200-63135565 GCA_032716605.1 Paralithodes platypus
GCGACTGAATTTTAATACCTCTTAAAATTGAAGCTGCCAAACTACAATTGTTCTTATAGATTGACGGAATAAGTGCCGTCAACTGTGCATCTGTTACTATTGGTTTAAAAAAAAAAAATGTCACTTCTTTTACCAAGATAATTTTGTACCAAAAAACCTTCCCATTAGGTCACCAACAACGGTGTATATCTGAAAAAGTCTAGGGGATTATTATGAACAGTTCTACAGTCTACGACTCTACGGTATACAGGTACCGTAGTTGTCTTAAATATTACCGGTACGTTATTTAAGAGGAGTAGGTTTAATTGATAGTCTCTCTCTCTCTCTCTCTCTCTCTCTCTCTCTCTATCTATCTATCTAATACCCTCGTTCCCCATATATCAATAACTATTATCAGCATATTATCCATCAAAGCCAGCTTACTGTATACTCATAAACTCCTTAATGTCTTCCAGAGTGGTTATCAGAAGCGGGGTACTGTTTTTATTATGGCTACTGTACTGCCTGCCTGTGTGTGTGTGTGTGTGTGTGTGTGTGTGTGTGTGTGTGTATTATGTAGGCAATCTCTATTTCCGAAAAGGTCATATGCTTCTTAAACAAACTGAGTAAAGGTCAAACTCAGGGGTTAAGACTAATTTGCCTTCGTTTCTGGCCAATCAGGAAGCATTTTGGCCAAAGTTGAGGGAATATGTAGTGTAATGATGGAGTCAGTTCTGGGAAGAGGGGCCTGGAGATTGGACGCATTTCACTAGATTAGGGTATGCAGGTTTGGAAATTACAACGCTGGGAGGTGTGCAGGTGTGTAGTTATGTGTAGATGCATTAATAGTTGTTATTATTGTTATTTAGTATGTATTATTTGATTTACCGGTATTATTGTTTAATTATTATTATTATTATTAGTAGTAGTAGTAGTTGTAGTATATCATTGTTATTATTTTGTTTACTACTACTACTACTACTACTACTACTACTACTACCACCACCACCACTACCATCACCACCACCACTACTACTAGCGCAAGAGTATGTAGCCTACGTACTCAGGCCCATTCTCCATTTTCCTTTTTTTTTTTTTTTCGTAAGAGTAGCTTGTATTTAATATTAGCATACTGCGGTGTTCATGGTCACAATGTTTTATGTGCCTAAGATAACACTATACTGGCAGGTGAAAATTATACCTACTTTTACTACCTTACCATCACTTGATATTCTTAGGTTAGTCACCCCTTCCCATCACACACTTTACTCTCTCTCTCTCTCTCTCCCCCCTTTCTCTCCTCATCTTAACTATGTTTTTCTATGTTCTGCTCCTTGCCATAAGCTAAGGTTAAGTTACAAGGGGCTACAAAGAATAATTAGTATCTCTTTACACTGTTTAAAGATTGAGCAAAACATTATAATGAGGAACTTCGAAAACATGCAAATGCTAAGAGAGAGAGAGAGAGAGAGAGAGAGAGAGAGAGAGGGAGGAGGGGAGACGAGGAGAGGAGAGAGAGAGAGAGAGAGAGAGAGAGAGAGAGAGAGAGAGAGAGAGAGAGAGGGAGAGATTGAATGGCAGAAATGAAGACAAATAAACAAGTAAATTGTTACTTGATGAATAGATAGATAGAACTAAAGGCATTAATAGGTAGGCCTACTTTATAATAACGAGAAGGAAAAACATAATTATATGGACAACCAATTACATAACAGTTGTAGTTATATTGTTTGATCAAACTAATAATACTGATTATATATATATATATACACAGTATGCATTAACACCGAAACACCAAAAATAACTAAACAAAAGGATCGTATAGCGACTATAAATAGGCCTTAGAATTTCGTAGGTTTAAATCCACACCGGAGTCCATTGAGGTATATTTTTACCCTCTACACAGAGAGAGAAAGGGTTCTTATTAAAGTGAATAATATTTCTTTATTTATATTTTATTTTATTTTTTATTTTTTCTGGGAGGTGAATAAAATTAGTGGGTTCATTGAGTGGGGTCGGGAGGCTGAGGGGAGCATTGTTGTGGGCTTTGTTTGTGAGAGAGAGAGAGAGAGAGAGAGAGAGAGAGAGAGAGAGAGAGAGAGAGAGAGAGAGAGAGAGAGTTACATAGATACACAGACTGCACAGACATTGCGGCTCCTACTAGGGAGTCCGGACTTAATTTGAAAAAATTTGCTACTAATTGGGAGGTAAGGATAGTAAAGCAGAAGGCTCTCTCCCCAGAGAGAGAGAGAGAGAGAGAGAGAGAGTTTAAAACGAACAATACATCACCGTGATAAATGGGATAAGCATGCCCTAACATATCCACCAGTACTGTATCCGATATGAATGTATAGAACAATATTTATGGCCGCGACTGTGCACATACCGGGCTTGTTCTCTTAAGGGGGTAGGTGTTATTGATTTGCCTATATCTTTATTTCTGTGTTATCATAGTTTCCTCCCCAAGCCTTCATCAATCTTTAAACAATATCCCTAAGATCCCCCTTTCTATATACATTTGTACATTTTTGGTAGCAAAATGTTCTGGCCAAAGGCCGGTCCCTCTTAATTAAATGACACCTAAATGGCACAAAAAAGATCTAAATATTGATAAAGAAATTAGGTCAAACTAATGGGCCGAGCGTCTTAAAATCTGAAAACTAAGGGGGCTAAACATGAGGGAGAAGGGGGACTAGAATAATCAAGTATTTCCCCTTTAATTGAACACAGTCGAGATATATGCTCTTTGTTCGTGGGTTCAAATGCTTCAAATGGTTGTTTCATGGGGTCGAAGACTCGAAACAAGCCAATCATCATATTTCTCGGAGTGTATTGCAGGTCTCGTTGCGCATGTGTCTTTATTGTTCGTGTGTGTGTGTGTGTGTGTGTGCGTTGAAGGCTCTGGCAACCGCACCACCCCGTCCATTCATGTGTGCGTGGGCGTGTGTGCATCCCAGGGAGTGTGCGCCAGTGTGTGTGCGTGGGTAGTGGTGGGATAGTGTGTGTGTGTGTGTGTGTGTGTGCGCGCGTGTCTACATATATAAGGCCAGGGTGTGAAACAGGGCGGGTTATTACCGTGGAGTTTACCAGGTGGAGAGGAGGAGGAGAGAGAGAGATAGAGAGAGAGTTAGAGGCGATGGGTGGAGTGTCGGTGAAGGCGTGTTGGAGTACAATGGTGGAGGAGGGGGATTGATGGAAAGAAGGTGAGTGTGTGTGTGTGTGTGTGTGTGTGTGTGTGTGTGTGTGTGTGTGTGTGTGTGTGTGTGTGTGTGTGTGTGTGTGTGATGGAGAGAGTGAGAGTGAGTCTGTGTGTGTGTGTGAGAAAGTTAATGAGTGATTTGCTTACGAAGAGCAAAAAGGAAGTCACAAAGATATAATACTATACCCTGTACATTATAGGCAGGCCATACATCGTGAACCCTAACCTCTGTAACTCAAAGATGGCTAGAGTCAGTGGGCTGTAAATTTCCACACCTGTTCGCTGGCTGACCCTTGGTAGATGGTAGAAATATGAGCTCAATTACTCTAGTCGTTTTTGAGGTATGGAAGTTAATGTTAAAGAGTTTTGGACTACATATTTGGAACAGGTTATAGTAGTTTGATTGGTAAGAGATACAGTAATGAGTGATTGAAACAAATAAATGGAAGAAACGCACGTAGAAAAAGATTTCCCTAGATCATTTACACCAATATGTCGTAGTAATTCAGAGATTATTGTATTGTGTATTGATGCGTCAGTTTGAACATGGAAATGAACACCAACTTACAATAAACACTCTTTCCATTATGAAGGGTTATTTTCTTCATTGAAGTGGGGGGGGGGGGGTGCAAGCTTGCTCCTTAGACCTCTATCAAGCTTACAAAGGGACCCCCAAATATATATGTATATTTTTCGGTAGACAGATAATATGGCCAAAGGCCGGTTCCTCCTATATTATAGGCTTGCTATCGACCGCCAGGAAAAAATAGACACCTAAATTGCACGAAAGGTCTTAAAATAGACAAACCAATGGAGTGAACGTAAACCTAAAATATAATAGAGCTAAACGTGAGGGAGAAGGGTATACAGAAATAATAATCCTTAAGCGAAAGATTTCCCTTAGATATCAAGAAAATGGTGTGAAGAAATATAACTGTGCTCTATTTGTTTAATTGTACGAAGGAGCACAAGTTTATTGAGGTCATTTGTTCTAGTGTTCGCACAAGATGATACCGTGGGTGCTTCACTTCTGTTAAAGTATTTAATGCAGGAAGTCTCAAAGTTTTGCCTAGATCCGTAAATAAGTTATTGAAATGTCATTATGTAAAACAGTCCTACAAACCTCAATTATCGCATCATCTTCACGACTCCGTTGTCAGATACTAATAGTAAGTTTGGAAAATTAGAGCAATCTAAGACTCACCCAACAATGGGCGGGAGTAATAATAAAAAAGCAAACAAAATCATTGGTTTCATAGGAATTCTGTCAATACAAGTTCGAAAACGTCATTCTAACTATACAATTCATTGGTTCGTCCCCACTTAGAATATTATATTCAGTTTAGGTTTCCGTATCAGGTAAGGTCAGGTGAAGGTATTGAGGGATAAGCCTTTACAACGGCACCTCGCAGGTACTTTTTACTTGCCTATTTTCTGAAGAGTGTAGAGAGAGGAGAAGGAGTGTTGGAGAGAGAGGAAGGTGTTGGAGTGGCTTTGGTAGGTGTATTATTATTCTATATACGTCATCGAGGTGTCTCCCGACTGGGTGCAAGCATGTGAAACACGCTAGGACGTACTACCACAGCCACTAAATGTCCAGCTTGGCTGGGATCGAACCCAGGTCAAGCAGATTCACGCGTGAGCGTGCTCTCCACTCGACCGCCGCAGCTCTTTATACAAAAGGGGCTTTGGAAAACCTGAGCGAGTTCTAGGGAGAGTCACGAAAATTAATCCCCGACTTAAAATAAATCGTACAAGGAGCGACTAATAGAACTAAATCTGTTTATCTTGACGAATCGCAGAGTAAGAGGGGGACTTATTTCAAGTTTTTTTTAGAAATAGTAAGGGCCATGACAATATGGGTGTAGGTAAGTATTTCATAATAGATCATTCAAATTTTGCTAGAAGTATTGGTTTTGTGATAATCAGAAAGGTTTTCTGTTCATAAAAAGCAAAGCATTTCTATATCAACCGAGTGGTTAATTTGTGAAATATATGTTCCCTTACTATGTGCTAGAGTGCGGCACAGTCGAATCATTAAAATATCACATGGATAGGTATCTTGCCCTGAATCCACCACTGACTGCGTTTGTAACCGAGTAATGAAAATTGACCTATATATCTCTGGATTTGAAGTTTTCCAGCTATTTTGTAGCTATCCTCCCTGACCCAGTTCTTTTCCCAATACCCATCCTTTCCCAGTCAAATTTCCATTCCTTTCCCTAACATCTAACCTCCAGAAAGTATCAGTAGGTCTGTTGTTGTTTTATTTCCTTTGTATTCTTTTGCATCAAGAAATATATTTGAAAAGATATACTAATTAGTTGTGTTATGCGTAGCTCGATTACAATAGCAAATTAAGAAGTGTGGAAGACGAGTGTGTCCTATCTTGCACACAATTATCGCCGCTTTGCAGGCATTAAATGAAGGAGTTTGTGTCGAATAATTTTATCATTGCCAAAATTCGTCTGTATGAAATATAGCTAGATTTTAAGATAGAAAACGAGCAAAACTTTCATAGCAATTATCATTATTAAGCATTATCGAAGGGTCTCTTTATAATAGTCGTGTGGAATTTGCTACTGGACGACAAGAGGGAAGACATAAAGGGCTGGAGCAAATGGGTTGTATATTTCCGCACCTACTCCACGGCTGACCCTTCGCAAATGGTAGAAATATTAACTCGGTTACTCTTGTCGTTTGTGAGTTATAGAGGTTAATGTTCAAGAGTTTTGGCCTATTTACTTGGAACAGGGTATATATAGGTGAAGTATTAGAAAAAAATACGGAATTGACCACTTGCGAGTTTCAGGCTATAAGGAAGCTAGAGCCGTGAACATCGATATTCAACAGAAATGCAATAATAATGTACGTTTCTGATGGATAAATGGTATGTTGAATTGGGTTTTATGTATTTATGAATGTACTACGACCATATTTTAGCTGTAAATTCTGTTAAATATCGTTATCTACAGCTCCAACTTCCTTATAGAACGAAACTCCAAAGTGGTCAATTGTTAGCTCTTGTCTCACGGTAAGGATCGACTGTGTGCCCCGTGTGTTAGAAATGTTACGCATGATGACTATAGCATGTAAAATTGTGTAAATTATATGAATGTAGATGTGAATGTCCGTAGATTGGAACGTAGTGAGATGAATGTGCAGCGCTTAAGGGGGGTGACCTGCTTTTTGTTATTTCTGTCCTTTTCTCTCTTTCTCTGGCTTGTATCCATTCGGCCCCATTCAGCCAACTATCTTAAGACGTTTATCCCCATCTAGGTGTCGATTTCTTCCTGGCGAGCGATAGCGAGCCAGCATTATATGAAGAAATCCGGCTTTGCCGGAGAAATTTTTCTATCGAAAAATGTACAAATTTAGCCTGCTGTCAAACAAAAATAAAAAATATGCTGGCTCGCTACCGCTCACCAGTAAAAAATTGACACCTGGATGGGGATAAACGTCTTAAAACAGTAGGCTGAATGGGGCCGAATGGATACAAGCCAGAGAAAGAGAGAAAAGGACAGAACAAAAGCAGGTCACCCCCCTTAAGTTAGAGATTAAATTGATGGACGATTTTCCTTTGTTTATATATTTATTTATATATATATTGTTTTGTTGTTTACTTTCTGCCCTAGACCTCTAATACACTTAAAATTAATACCCGTAATTAATACACTTAAAATTAATACCCGTAATTTATACACTTAAAATTAATACCCGTAATTAATACACTTAAAATTAATACCCGTAAAAAAATTAATACCCGTAATTTATACACTTAAAATTAATATATACCCTTAATTAATACACTTAAAATTAATACCCTTAAAATGAATACCCTTAATTAATACACTTAAAATTAATACCCCCTGCGCTGTTCTGCGTCACCTGTGTTCTCAATGCGTCAATGTGCGTCGGGCCTTACGCTAAATGTCTATAATTAGCAATATATTTCATTCTTGAGATTTGTGTACAAGCCGACAAATCAAGAGAGGGACGTGGCAATTTACCGTCAGCTGGAATAATAACAGACTATAGTGTAATTACGTATCAACCCCTTGACTATCTGACGCGTTTTAGACGTTTATTTTGGGTATTATTAGAAGATATATATACACCTTAGGAAGGCTTTGTGGGAATTAAAAGGGTAAAGACTATCTAAATCAACCCTCTGAGTTCCAAATACCCTTCCTAATCTGAATAAAATCGTCTAATAATAGCCAGAAAACAGAAAATAAGTGCGTCAGCGATTCTCAGAGGGTTAAGAGAGAAAAACAAAATTTAGTCCAGCGATTCATCCGTATTTGTATGTTTATGTTCTTTATTTTAGAGGGTTATTATGATACGTATCGGGTGTTCGTCTATATTATACACTATTAGTCGTTTGTGTTCTTAAAGTTCATGTTTCTCATTAGTATTATTCCAATTTTCAGGGGATTTTGATTAACTTACATTTTCTTATTGTATTATTTTATAGAGATTTTAATTAACGTACATTTTCTTATTGTATTATTTTATAGATATTTTAATTAACGTACATTTTCTTATTTAATTGTGTATTCTTTCTTTCCAGGGATTTTGATTAACGTACATTTCCTTATTTCATCTGTTTTATTTTGTTGTCTTTCCGGGGATTTTGACTACCGTGCATTTTCTATTGTATTTGTCTTTCCATTATCTTATTTGCATTTCTTTTGTCTTTCCAGGGCATCCCACAACCCAGGGCGATCCCGGACGAAGAAGAGAAGAGAGGGTGAACTCCAGAGAACCCATAACCATTACCACAAGTACCACAACTACCACAACTACCACTACCACTACCTACAAGCCCCCCAGCAACATGGCGTTGTAGAGACCCCACATAACCATGCAACTTAGAGGCAGCATGATTCTCGTGTTGGTGAGTAGATTGATTGGTTGATTGACTGGTTGGTTGGTTGGTTGGTTGGTTGGTTGTTTGTTTGATTGGTTTGTTGGTTGATTGGTTTGTTGGTTGATTGTTTGATTGGTTGAATGAATGATGGATTGAATGAATGATTGGTTGAATGATTGATTGATGGAATGGTTGGTTGAATGAATTATTGATTAATTGAATGCAGAGTACAAAGGAAGGAAGGAAATCAAGCAACAACAGATCTAGTGACCCTTCTAGGTTGCTTGTCCTCCAAAACACTGAGGATCAAGTGTCCAAACAGTGGTTTAGAGTGGGTAAGGGAACATTGGAAAGGGAACTACTGCCCTGCCACTAACGTGGCAGGACTAGGAAGTTAGTAGGGGACATATGGGTTAGTAACTGAGGGGAGGATAAAGTTATTCATTTACAAACGCAGTCAGTCGCGGGTTTGATGCGAGATATTTGTCTAGGCGGAATTTAAATGAATCAACGGTGCTGCAGTCTATAACGTCTCGGGGAAGCCCATTCCACAAGTTGACAACTCGATTGAAGAAGAAATTCTTAGATTCGTGCGAGTTAAAAGATTTACCAATAATTTTGCAGAGCAGGGAGGGTGAACTATAGAGACCATACCGCTTCTCTAAACATTACAACTAATACCACCACAACTCTCATTACTACTACCACTACCACCACCAATACCACTCCCATAACAACTACCACTACCACCACCAATAATCACCACTACCACCACAACTCTCATCACTACTACCACCTCTACCACTCCCATAACCACCACCACAACTACCACAACAACTACCACAACCAATACCATTCCCATAATGACCACCACTGCCACTACCACCACAACAACAACAACTACCACTACCTACGAGACCCCATGTAACTGTGCATCTGATTCTCGTGGTGGTGAGTAGATGTTGCGATTGATTAATTGGATAATTGATTGATAGATTGAAAAACAGGGAGGGTGAACTTCAGAGAACCAACCATTTACACAATTTCGTCAGTGAAAAATTATCGAGTTTTTTAAAGAAGTTCAAATTTAACTTTGTTGTATTACCAAGAGATCTGATTTCGGACGTTCAATTGCAAAGTGACGAATCTGCGTTATGAATATTTAAAATACAAATATTTAGAAATTACTTGTTCTAAGATGCACTTACAGGAATTATTGGATATATACCCAATAATAATTTCCAGCACGATAATTCAGAAAATCGTGAAAAATATTGTTTCTTCGAAGGACTTATCATCCATCAATCTAATTACACCTTTCATTCTGACACCCAGGAAAAAAAATACACATAAACAAAAATCCAGAAACAAAAATATATCGATAGTCAGTTAAAAAAACAAAAAAAAACAAAAAAAAATCGAAAAATAAAAAAATAATTAAAAAAATATATAAATATACACAAATCTAGTAAAAAAAAAAATATATATATAACTTACGACGTAGATCAAATGATTAGTTAGGATCCTCACTAACTGGTTTCGGCTCCCAGTAACTAATTGGTGGTCCTGTCAGGTGGTGGGAAGGAGGAGTGGTGCTTTAAGGGGAGACTGGCTGTTTGTTTGATCTATTAATTCATTTATTCATATATTTATTTTTTAGTTTCCTCCCTAGACCTCCATCAAGCTTAGAAAAACACCCCCTAGACCCCCCTTCAAAATATATGTGTAAATTTTTCGGTAGAAAAATGTTCCGGCCAGAGGCCGATTCCTCCTAAAATTACAGGCTCGCTATCGCTCGCCAGGAAAACATTGACACCTAAATGGCATGAAGGGTCCTAATATTGACAAAGAAATGGGGTTAAAGGTCATAAAATCCCCAAACTAATGGAACCAACATCTTAAAATCTCAAAACTAGTGGAGCTAAACATTAGGGAGAAGGGGGTCCAGAAAAACGGTCTGCGTTTCCTTTAATTCTAGGGTGCAGGGATTTCCAAGCACTCATTATTTTTGCCTTCTTCTTCCAATCAATTCTCTCAAGTAGGTGGCAGATCTTGGGGTGATCAGATCGGACTTGTATTTTCTGTTATGTTATATTCTGGTTGGTCTGTTGCCTATCCCTTCTTATTAAAGGGGAGGTTTTTATTTTGCTCCCTAGACCTCCATCAAGCTTAACAAAACAAATACCCCCATCGAATTAAATGTGTACATTTTTCGGTAGAAAAATCTCTCTCTCTCTCTCTCTCTCTCTCTCTCTCTCTCTCTCTCTCTCTCTCTCTCTCTCTCTCTCTCTCTCTCTCTCTCTCTCTCTCTCTCTCTCTCTCTCTCTCTCTCTCTCTCTCTCTCTCTCTCTCTCCTCCTCTCTCTCTCTCTCTCTCTCTCTCTCTCTCTCTCTCTCTCTCTCTCTCTCTCTCTCTCTCTCTCTCTCTCTCTCTCTCAAAAGTGATGGGGCATGTTGTTTTAGGCTCCGCACACGTAATAGGTTCTTTTTTTACAGATATTTGTGGAATTAGAGAGAGAGGGAGGGGGAAAAAGTCTAGTGTTATGTGTGTACCTGCGTGTCTTTATGTACGTATATATGTGGGTTTGTGGGTGAGAGAGAGAGAGAGAGAGAGAGAGAGAGTCACAATGTCGCCAGTAGTGAAGTGGAAGAAAATTAAATCGTGCGTTGGTGGCCCGCATTTGTGTTGGTGTGTGTGTGTGTGTGTGTGTGTGTTGTGGCTTATGTGTATGTGCTTATGTCCATTTCTTTTAGTGTGCGTGTGTGTGTGCGTGCATTTAATTTTGTTTAGCTTATGTGTATGTGTTTGTGTACTTTTGTTTAGTCTGTGTACGTGTGGTTGTGTGTGTGTATTTCGTTTAGCCTGTTTGTATGTGTTATGCATGCGTTGTATCTCTGCCTATTTCGTTTAGATTTAGATTTTTTTTCTCACTGGTTTGCCATTGTAATTACCCGTATAAGCTATCACTGAAGCTACTTTTAAATATAGTGGTAAATATGGGTAATTATGGGGAGGGGGGGGGGGGTAGTTTGATTCCTAGACCTTTAACAAGCTTTTAAAAACGCCCCCGACCCTTCCTCCCTCTCACCACCCCCATTCGACATAATTTTGTACATTTTTCGATAGATTAATGTCGCGCCCAAAGGCCGATTCCCCCTAACCTACAGACTCGCTAATTCTCGTCAGCAAAAAATTGAAACCTAAATGGCACGAAAGGTCTTAATATTGACAAATAAATGGGGCGAAAGGTCTTAAAATCGCCCAACTAATGGGACGAACATCCTAAAATATCAAAACTAATGTGGCTAAACATGGAAATGAGAGTAAAAAAAATATATATATATCTCCCCTTCAGGTTTTCTAGTGTACCTATATTTATCTATTTAACACTAGGGTCCATGTTCTTCCTGTAATCCCATCATTGACGGTGGTAATTACGATAGTTTTGCCGTACTCTCTCTCTCTCTCTCTCTCTCTCTCTCTCTCTCTCTCTCTCTCTCTCTCTCTCTCTCTCTCTCTCTTTCTTTCTCTCCTCTCTCTCTCTCTCTCTCTCTCTCCTCCTTCTCTCCTCTTTCTCTCTCCTCCTTCTCTCCTCTTTCTCTCTCCTCTTTCTCTCCTCCTTCTCTCCTCCTTCTCTCCTCCTTCTCTCTCCTCTTTCTCTCCTCTTTCTCTCCTCCTTCTCTCTCTCTCTCTCTCTCTCTCTCTCTCTCTCTCTCTCTCTCTCTCTCTCTCTCTCTCTCTCTCTCTCTCTCTCTCTCTCTCTCTCTCCATTATATATTTATTTTATTCACTCTTCAGGACTAGCCCCAACATTGTAGCGAGCATTGTTGCTGAACGTATGTGCATAATTATGTGAGTGTAAAGTTTTAAAGAGACAATTTATTCCATTCTAATTCCTCCCCTATTTTCTCTTGTCATGTATAATGCTTTATATCTTGTCCAATAATGTCCTATGCTTGTTTTCATTCGTCCCCACGTTATTTATGTCACATTTGGTCGAAACAAATATTAAAATATGTATAGATACCTCCAAATCTTTGTGTACCAACAAGTGTATATTTACTGTATACACTTACAAAATAGGAACAGTGGGGATTGGGCCTGAGTAAATTGATAGATAGATACACTTTAGTATGTAGTAATATTTCCTAGAATAATTCCCCGTCCAACCCCTGCGAAAAAAGGCGGAAAACAAGGATGTGATACATTAACGCCAAGACAACCAGTCCTAATTAAGTCCCTCATAAAAAGTACATTTTCTCATTTCACGGTTTGTCACAGAAAACAGTAATAAATATATTCGTGGCAGGGGAGGTTAAACTAAAATGGAGGCCCCGAGTCATTGCAGCCACCCACCACGAAATTAGTTTGTTCCTTCTACTCTGTTGGCTATTTTATCATTATGTTGCTTCTGCACGTTCAGTTTTACAATTTTACAGTTTTTCTTGTATTATATAATATGTATTTGTTGGTGTATTCCTATCTATCGGGCTATTCCAGCATTCCTATTCTTAGTATTTCATATAATCATGATATTAACAGTTTCTCGCTCTCTCTCTCTCTCTCTCTCTCTCTCTCTCTCTCTCTCTCTCTCTCTCTCTCTCTCTCTCTCTCTCTCTCTCTCTTGTTTCTTCATTTTCCATTGTTAAGCTCAGTTAAGTTAGTTGAGAGAACGACAGAGGGTCATTTCAGTTCATTTGGAGACCGACTGGGCTCCTCAGGCTGTCGATTTAGGTGAAAGGGGTAGGGTTTATTTATTAGTATATTTTATTTGTATTGCTATTATATATTTCATGTTATTGTTTTAGTTTCCCCCCTAGACCTCCATCAAGCTTAATAAATTATCCTCAAGATCCCCATTCGAGATAAATTTGTAATTTTTTTTTGGTAGATTTCCAGATATATATTTGGCTTATTTGCATAAGTAAAAATAGGGGAAGTCCACAAATATTAATGAGTGGGCTAGAGACTGTGGCATCCGATTGTACTTAATGTGTGGCTGTCTGTCCGATATTACATAGTTTCCTTCTCTTTTTGTATTTATTCCCATTCTGCATCTTCTTCTAATCCCCTTTCTCCTCCTCCTCCTGCTCTTCCTCCTCCTCCTCCTCCTCCTCCTCCTCCTCCTCCTCCTCCTCCTCCTCCTCCTCCTCCTCCTCCTCCTCCTCCTCCTCCTCCCACACACTCTCTCTCCTCTATCTTCATTCTGTTAACTAGACGTGGTGCAGTTATTTTTTTCTCGTGTAAGGATGAGAGAGAAAGAGAGAAATAAAAAAGAGAGAGGGAGAGAAAAAGAGGCATTCTTGCGGCTGGGTGAATGTCACATTTAAGAAGCAAAAACTTGGTCTGCTGCCGCCTTTTACATACACACACACACACATACATATACACACACACACACTCTCTCTCTCTCAATTTTAAAATATAATCTGGTTTTCCCAACATTTTCTTCTTCCTTTCCTTGTGGGCATATTTTTCTTCCTCGTTTAATTCCTTCTTGTTTAATTAACTCTATAGCTTTTATTTTATTTTGTCAATGTTTATTTCCTTTCCTGCATTTTTTTTACCTATGTTTTATATTAACGCCCTATTTAATATATATATTGTTCATGTATTTTTTTTTTTTTTTTGTATCATTAATTGTTGTTGTTGCCGGCAGGTGGCTTGTCTGCTGTTGGGCTGGGTGAGGTCGCAGGACGGGTCGGCCTCCCACCGCTCTCGCCGACTACACCTTAAGCGAAGGTAGGTGGGGGGAGGAATTGATAGATATATTGAATAGTAGCTAGTTTGATAAGTAGATGGGTAGATTAGTAGATAACTGAGACTATAAATGATGAATCGATTGACGGAAAGGAATAACAACAATGTGATTAATTAGATATAGATGGATATAAACTGCCCTCTTAGTTCTCTTGGCAACCGCATCTCGGGCGATAATAGGTGAATAGAGAAATTGATGGATAGATTGAATAATAATTAGTTTAGCGGGTAGATGGATAAATTGTAAATAGCTGAGACTATAATTGAAAAGTGAGTATAGTGTAAGGTCTTCCAATTAACAGATGTACTAGGTATACATGGTAATAAACTGCCTTCTGCATCCTCTTTTCGTCCACACTTCAAGTGATGGTTAGTGGATAGAATAATTGTTGAATAGACTGGCTAATCGGCAAGTAGACAGATAGTTTGGTAGGTAGCTGATACTATAATTGATGGATGGACTGAGTGAAAGGTAATGAAATTAGGCGAATGATTAGATATAGATAAATATAGATTGCTATTTGTAGATTTCTGATTCTCTAACTGACAAATGGGAGGATGGAAATGTTGATTGATTAGATGTAGGTTGATATAGATGACTAAAATCCTCCAAGTGCTATCGTCAACTACACCTCAATCGACGGTGGGTGGATGGATACATTAGTGGATAGACAAATTATTGGAAGATAGACTAGTAGGTGGTTAGGTAGGGAGATAATTGGGTGGATAGAGATGTTGCATGATCTGTTGATTCATTAGATATAGATGGATATACACTGTCCTTTGAGTCCTTCTGATAACCATGTATCGAATAATGGTGGGTGTATGGATACATGTATTATTACTTATCATATATACTCATCACAAAATTACACCTTATTTTTATTTTTGCAACTTTAACAAACAGATAAGAAAAATAATTGATTATAAAATGTTGATATAACCAATATATATTCATGTTGTAATAGGTCTGAATTAGTGTATTATATTCTGCTTAGAAGTTATGAGTCAATACATGTTCACTTCACAAATCTAATCAGCATATTTTTTCGCAGAGTGTTGGAGAGGTTAGCAGAGAGGGGACTGAGTGAGGACGAGCAAGAGGCTGCCGCGGAAGAAATATTAGCCCGTGTCGCATCCCACTTGCCCAGATCTTCCTCCCCATCCACCACAACCCCACCACAGCACACCCACCATCACCACCACCACCACAACACTCTCAACAGCCACCATAGTAACTTGCCACCCAGTCTGGAAATGGCCGCGTCGAGCTTGATCGATGAAAGGCCAAGTTTACCAGAAATTAAAAGTCAGATTGGACTTTTCCCTGACCTGGGGATAATGGCTGAACTTCAGGAGGAAAGCGAGAGAGAAACGGAGGAGCTGTATGATGATGAAGAAGTCAGCAAGGAAGTGACTAAAGCAGTAATGCACCAGTACCTCTTCACGGAGGTTCAGTTGGAAGAGTTGCTGCGAGGGAAGAGAGATGATCTTACCCTAGTGCCAGGAGAGGAGGGGGAGGCAGAAACCACGGAGAGAAGTAGGAGAAGGAAAAACAGAAAGAACTCCAGAAGAGAAGACAGGGAAAGGCGACAAGGCAATATTAAAAACCAGCGAAGGAAGAATAAAAAGAAGAAACTTAACCGGGAAGTGAGGAGAATGATCGACGGAGGGGACATAACGCTAATCGAGGATTCCGAGTCTGGAAACCGCTTCATCGACTGCTGTCCTTCGAAGCTGGAGTACATCAACAAAACTCTCGGGAAGACAGAAAATAACCGGGCTGTAGAACTCCACCCGTCGACTCCATACTTCATTGAGCGAATTTGTTTACCACAGTTTGTTGATCAAGAATGTATCTTCCCAGCTCGGGCCCTGCGACCCAGCGTGGTAACCCGATGTGCGCAACAGTACTCGTACTCGCCAGCGCTGGCCCGACTTTACAGGACCAATGAAACATATTCTATTCAATTCATCCAGGTCCGGTCAGGTTGCTCCTGCCAAGTTGCAGTCAACCATAAGAAGAAGAGAAGGAGGAAGAGGAAGAGATGAGAACAACTGGGCCACTGTAGCTCCCCCCTGGCCCTGCCGCAACTGATGGCCGGGGGCGCGGCCCCCCCTCAGTGCCCCCTCACCCCCCTGGCTCTGCCCCTCTGGTTCCGACCTGCCACCTAGTGTGAGGGTCGTGGTCCTGGGCCCAGCATAGCTTGTGGCGGCGAGACAGCTGGGCAGCCACACAGAGGCAGCAAGGCAGCAGCTGCAGCTGTGGTGGGTGTTATGCCTGCTGTATAGTACCGGGGCACATAGGCTCCAATAATGGACAAGTTTGTTTTCTTGTGCTACTTTTCTTTTATTAGGATGATCACTGTATCTCATGCCAACCTAATTTACCCAACATGACCGTTTGGTTAGGTTAGGTTAGGTAAGGTTGGGCTAGATTAATTAAGTTAGGAAAATTATGATGATTGTCTTGATTAACGAAAAATAGCAGGAGTGCACGAGCATATCCAAACTAGGATACTATGGTACCGGGGCAGGACCGGAGGGCGGCGGTGGCCCCACATACCTCAGTGCTCCCTGTGGTGCACCTTGACGTGCCGGACAGCCCGGTGAAATCTTCCTTCACCTCCGCTAGAATCTCTCCCCATCTCACCTCTATTTATTCTAGAGTCACACTTCTCTAAGCTATGTTGTATATACAGTATCTGAGTTTGACATGACAAAGCATTTATTGTCTACTATACAGTGTATTATAGAAGTATATTTTCGTTACTTTTAATAGGATTTGTTATTAAGAGAGCAACACAACCAAGGAGACTTTGTGCCCCCCTCATTGACCAACAATATCCCTAATAATTGCACCCCTCCCCTACCTTTTGTCACCCCAGTTACCCCCAGTCCTCCTACCCATCTATCCCCAGTTACCCCTACACCAAAATCCCCAATTCCTTCACACTCATTCCTTCACCCCATTTTTCAAACCCATCCCCCACCCCACACCTCTCCTCATGGGCTATTGTACCCTAATAAATTTGATCGCCTGCTCGGTGATGTGAAACATAGAGCGGCCGACTCACAAGTAGAAGGTGTTGTCGGTGTGCACATTCAAGTCTCTGCCCACCGAGTTAGTCCAGTTTATACCTTGCTACTCTTGGAAAAAAGGAATGCATAGTAACTGACTTGGTAAATGATAAGACATTAAATAATCATATATTCTAAAAATCACCAGAATCATGTGGAACTCTCATCCACATTCGCCAAATAATTGTGGAAAATGTACTTGAAACTAAAAGTATATGAATGCAATATAAAATGTCATACGGCCTTCATAAATATAAACTCCCTTATGTTCACACTATACACAGGTACTTTTAATGATCGATAGTGTAGAAAGTCACACGTTGCTCACTTTCTCAATTCAAGTCACCGTTCACACATCAATTTTGTTCTCAACTCCACTACTTAGCCCTTGCAACCAGATGACGATGTTTTATATTTTTGTTTAGTTTTATTCAATTTAGGAGAGCCTCTGATAGTCAAAGAAATAAGCATATCTCTTGAATATCTGACATCGTTAGATCCTCCTTAAAATAAATAAATTGATCCTGGTGGTAGATAGAATATGATATAAAATGATTGCCATCTGATGTAAGGGACTAGAGACCCTATAGTAATATTGGTACTAACACCCAGTACGTTCCTTCATAGTTGCCGTGTGATGCAATATTGTTTAGAGAGGAACCGTATGTAATGTAGGAACACCTCGGTAACATTGTGTTGCTTATACAATAACAGTCAAGTTTGTAAGTCGTACAACAACCTGAGATCTCTGAATTGATGTAATAGCGACTTTAGTATTACTTACATTACGGGAAATATCAATAGTTTGACGGATGTAAGTTTATATCTATATACTCTGCATTGAATGATCGAATCTAGAATTATGAACAAATTATGTTATTCAAAACGTTTAATGGCCTTATATCTCTATTACTGTGGGGTCTCTAAATTTCACCAAAACATGTGTCACAAGATCAATTAAAGTGGCGGATGTCCTCGGATCCACAAAATCAGAGTGAACTTAAGCTGTAGGCCTACTAAAATCTGTAATCCATTAATGCCTACTTCTGTTATGGCGCATTATTATTATGAATATGCTATATTAGCGTACATAATTTCACCTCTCTTATAACTGTTTCAAATCTGGTTGCCTGTATTCTTTTTATAGTCAAATTTAGCTTCTAATCATTACTAAAACTTTTGATATTATATAGCGAAGTACCAGACTGATACAATCCGTTGCTGAAATTACTTTTGTGACACTAGCTGAATTAAGACAGTATTCTCATGAGCGACTTTTCTTTATAATTATAGAGAGAGATCTTTTGGGTGAAGTCATTAGCCCATTGAATTAAGTCATTTAGTCGAGGTCCAATCAGAATAATGGTTGAGCATCCTTGCCTTTGGGATAGGATATGGATCACAGATAAATTGGTGGAATTGAATATTAATATAGACTAGAATAAATTTCATCTTTCTAATAAGCATCAATTGGCCAACACTTACCTAGATAAAAATTATTAAGCGAAAGTTTACTTTATTATCGAATAATATGTCGCTGATTGGAATACTGCTCTATGCTTCAATATATTGCCGAAAAGAGGCCAGCTAACACATTCTTATTTCAGGTCATCGTATGTTCTTCGATAATTTTTTCCAGTTCACTACTAAGGTCTACATTTTTCCTCTGATTCCAACATGTAAGCCTATTGCGCATTATCACATAATAGCCTACATGTTGAATTCAAAATAAGAAATTAAAAAGTTACGTTTCACAGTAAATCCCTCGTTTTCAAACTAAGCGGTGAAGACCCGGTCCGTATTCTGTGAAAGTGTAAAACATCTCGGTCTTTCGGAGTTTGTCTGAAAGACCCAAGCGATGCTGAGAAACAGCTGTCCAGACATCAACCTCTGCTTTCTGACCATATCTGAAAAAAACCCCAGATTAATTCATGACTTGATACCTTTTCCAAAAGTCTCAGATTTCTGGAATTTGTCTAACCTTGGGTACGAAAAAAGGTAGTTTTACTGTATATTGAAAATGTTCGAAGACACATTGATTTGGGCTAAAGGATAGTGTATAGCACAGCAGTTATGTCCTTGTCAACTTAGAACCGTTGCCAAAAGCTTCTGTGGATGTTGTTTATTGCCATTATGTCTTTAGTACTTAGGAAATACGATGCCAAAGGTCCCAATTTTTCCATTTTCATATTTTGTCCGCATGTTTCATGGATCGTAATTTGTATTTCTAATATTTTGCAAGTTTTACATTATAATATTCTTTAAATTGCTTTTTTTTATCGTGCCTTTTAACAAGTATGATAAAAAACACCATATTCAATCTTTCTTAGAAAGAAACTTGTATTTTATCTTATAGATGTTTTGTGTTTCTACAGTTATTTCACTTATAGTTAAATTTATATTAATTCTTACTATTTTGCCTCACATTTGTAGTCAAAGCCAATGTCTCTTATCTAAGTGTCATCAACTTCTGTGGCACTATAATATCACCACTGTAGTAATGTCGCCAGTTGACCCTATTAAAGAAAAAACAAAAAAGAGAAAATGTCTATGATGGTATATGAGGTCTCTGTAAAGATATAGTACTAGTACTGTTAATGTTAATATTCTATATATATTTCTCAAAAGTGCCATCTCTGCCAGAGGAATTCATTATTGCTCAGATCATGTTACGACGCTGAAATTACAACAATAGCGACACCATTCATACACAAGCCACAGCCGCAAAATACAACAAAGAATACAATTTTACATATTACATAATTGCAGATGAAAAAATTATCTTAGGTCTATACCATGATGTAGTCGATTTCATTCTCATCCGGGGATTTTCTTGCCTAGGATATAATTCCGATGGTGGTCGGCCAATATACCGGTAACTCAGCATTTATAACTTTTATGTTGCAGTACCAATTCATGTTCTCTCATTATGTCCACACCCAGTCAGGACAAGGGACTGGGGTTCTCGAAAAGGCGCTCCAGCCCTGAAAATGTATTTGACTTACAGTGTGCTGGCTTAATAATCCAGACGGCTTGATACCCTCTGAAATCCTATTTTAACTAACTAACCCAGTCAGAATCATTCTTGATGCCTCACACAGACTCAAGACAGAGTCACAGAACCATTATTCCTGGCATTATATTATCTTTCAGTGTAGGCTATATATGGAGACTATATTTTGTTATTGGCAAATAAACTAAAGGTAGAGAACTTTGTATGGTTGTATTATTATAAAGGTTTAACCCAGAAGCTACTAGTCCAAAATTTGCTAGTTTAAGGGGATAGTGGCTGGGGTTTTTTTCTCGATTAATTCAGTTATTCATATATTTTTTACTTTCCTCGCTAGACTCAAACTTAGAAAATCACCCCTTAGACCCCCCTCAAAATATATTTGCACATTTTTCGGTAGAAAAATGTGCCGACCAAAGGCCGGTTCCTCTTATAATTACAGGCTCGCTATTGCTCGCCAGGAAAAAATTGACACCTAAATGGCACAATAGGTCTTGAAATTGACAACGAAATGGAGCTAAAGGTTTTAAAATCGCCAAATTAATGGGCCGAACGTCTTAAAATGTCAAAACTAATGCGGCTAAACACGAGGGAGAAAGAGGTCCAGAAAAACAACCCATCTCCCCTTAAGTGTTTGTATGATTTTGCTTTCACACTCTTTAGAACACCTACTGTAGCAGAACTTCCCATTCCAAGTGCACCTTCACCATGCACACAATCTTAAGTTGGTGTCACACGAGCGCTTTTTCCGGCAATTTTCGATGAGTAAGTTTTTATTCATACTATTTTGAGGCTCTTTCGCATTGGAACCGGAAACTAGATCGTATTAAGATCATGTTAGCTTATTTAATTCGTACGGAACATTAATTTTGAAGCTGCCAGACTATAATTGCCCGTAAAAATTGACGTAAAAATCGCTCATGTGAAACTGGCTTTACCAAACCGAATTAAACCATAGTGGGAAAGCACACAAGTTTAAAGTCCTGTTGGAAAATGATTCGTTTTTTATGATAATGATGAAATAATGATTGCTTTTGTGACTATGATGGTATATTTTAGGACGTCTGACGACATTATTTATGTGGTGACATTATAGGGTTGACAGTATTTCTTTCTGGCGGTTCTAAATGGCTTTCATCATACCAACTAAGAAAACATAAACCTTTTAAATGATACCCTGTATCAAATGATCATACCCTGCACCAAAATTATTGCGGACTATTTTATTTGTTTATATTTTTTCATATATGTATTTGTTTTTACCTTTTGTGTTCTATGTATTAATGTTTGCCAATTTTCTTTACCATTTAGTTTACTTAGTTTAAAGACATTCATGGTCACTATATCTCTGTCAACTCATTCTTGTAGTTTTTAAATAATATGCAAACATATCAGTGCTTTGCATACTGCAAATACAATATATAGTAGGCCTATAGTATTTCTGAAATATAATATTCTAAAATATTGTATTGCAATTTGTAGAAGCACTTAAAAGCTAATCTATAATTTCTTTTGTACACCTCAAGAGATGATAATGTCTCGGTCTTTTTTTGCACATAAGCAGTATTTTAGTTTTCGCATTAGATTGAATATAAACCGATTTTATCATTCAATTATATATTCTTTACAGCAGACTGATAAGCTTTCCAAATTGCACAACACCAGTAATTATTATCCAGTTTCATCTCTGCACAGTAATAGAAGTTTATAATGCCTTTAATTTACATGTCAGCATAATTTCAAGTGCTCATTTTGAATGTGCATATGATAGAAAGACAAATTATTCTACCTTTGCTCTTCTACTTTGCTCATTCTTTCCTCCTTTACTTCTCTCTCTTTCTTAGAGACCTCTCACTTCCCCAACCTGTCTATCCCCCTCAACTATAATTTACCTTTAACTTTCCAATTTGCATATTTTTTTTTCAGAGCAACACAATTCTAAATTATACCCAATTTTCATATCCATAGATTTAAGTTTTTCTTATATAATTCTCCTTCTATTTAATAACATTATTTTCCATTGTTTCTAATTGACACAACAGAATGCTTAGTGACAAATAACTTGAGAGCAGAGCACCAGAATATTGTTTGTATTTTTTATTTGCACACCATCCGAATTGTAACTGAGACCCATTCTTTTTCCTATTCTCTCCTCGCGTGAGCCGCCTCCGTGCCTCACTGCCTCTGCCTCACCCCGGAGAGTGGAGAGGAGAGATGAGGAGAGAAGCCTATACTGTGCATGCCATCCATAGCGACAGGTTAGAGGGGATTCTCTTACGGCCCATTTCCAAGGCCAAGTTGCTTAGGACTCCATTCTTTTTTCTTAAGCTACATACACAATTAATACCCTCAGCTATTAAATTGAATATATTGTATTGGCATAAACGAAACATCATTATCTATATTTCTTTATACTAGTTCAGCAAAGGCACAGAGTGTTGGTTAGTGTCCACAGAAGAATTTTGAAGGACCTCGAATATAGTGATGCCACACTTACAAAGATGATCGTAAATTATGAAGGCTTAAATGTCATACTTTGTATGATTGCGAATCACTGAAACTAAATTTTACATATACCGTATGGTTGGTAACATAGCCAGTACCGTATATATAGAAAAAACATTTTTGGTTCAATTACACCACAATTTCGTCAAATAGTCAAACAATAATGACTGTAAATCAAGAGCTGAGAGCTAGAACGGCCAACGTAACGTTTCAGCTTAGAGGGACAAATGCTTTCAATGGCCCCTTTTCCATAAATAGATATTTGTTATGTTAAGGTCTTTTACTTTTGGGTATTTCCTTGGTTTTATAGTTACATTGAATTGGGACTATTGTCCTCTATAGCATTAAAGGAACAGGCTATTTCCAGTCCATTTATTCACCATCTCTACATATCCATTTTATGACATGGGACCTTTTTGCTCGTAGCCCTAGAAGTGTGAATATACATATAACATTTTGGAGGGCATTATATGATCCAATTTTCTGCTAACTGCCAGTATTATAATTATGAAAACCATACCGGTAATGTTCTTAAGTCAATATGAAATACATAGAGTTAATATCTTTCTTTGGCATCATTAAATCTGTTTACACTGTGATACCAACAATTGTTTTGTGCCTGTGGTGAAGTAGATGATTATATAATATTTTGGTATATTCTGTTTATGCATATACTGTACATATAAAACACGAAACAAAAGTTATTTATTAATACATTTCAACCTTTTTCCTTGCATATCAACTTACCGTAATAGCCTTTACTAAAGTCACCTTTGTGAAATAAAGAACAAGAATGACTAGCCAATATTGACTAAGATACAATCAAAAGTGACTGCAAGTAGAAGAAAGTGCATATTAATTAGCCCTAAGTTCCTTAACCTCCACTCTTTTGTGGTCACTTTCGAACATACCTTAGTAAATATGTGTTAGTAAATCTAGGCCCTGTGGTGTATGTGCCATATATGTGGGACGAAGCTGCTTGTGTGTCATTCTCTGGTGCCAAAAGGGTGTGTTGTTACTATATTATTTCAGTTTTCAGCATTTCATTGGCTATAATTCTCCATGCATTCAGTAACCTTTGTGTATATGTTTTTGTAGCTTAAAGATGGCGTCACCAGCAGTTTTAGCGGCGAAATATATCAGAGTGTGGAATCCGCTAGAAGTTATAAACAAAAAATTAAGAGTTTGTGATATTTACTCTTGTGGTAAATAAAAGTTTGCAATACCATTAGCTACAAGATTTAAAACATAATGCAGATGAAAATAGTCAGATATTACACTTGATTTCAATATACTATTTTGTCTCCAATACTGCGACTCCGAGGATATTCACCGCTAAATGTGGTGTCACATGGGCAAGCTGTATCCGTTAATCTGTATCAGAGTCTGGTGTTTGCAGTAATTTAATAATCTATTTTCTATTATTTGCTCTCGATTTTTTTTTTTTTTTTTTTTGCCTAATCTGAAACATCAATTTTTAAATGTGTAACGTCAACATGGAAGTAGATCTGATCGAATAACAGCCTTTTCTATAATATATTGAGTCCGATAAAGTTACTCCGAGCCAAGTATCAGATACAATCATTCGTGTAACACCACCTTTAAATCTCTCGTGTGACACCAGCTTAACCCTCTTAGTACGGTGGTGCCATTTTTTCATTTATTTTGGCTATCATTAGACAATATGAAGTTTTGAGAGGGCCTTTTGAAGTCAGCAGGGTACATAATATCATACAGCAACACCCATTTTATCCAAAATTCAAATATCCAGAACTTCAATTAACCACAACTGTTCCTATCCCTATTTTTTATTAAGTTTCACATATTTCAGCCTCTGAGTACTTAATTGCATAAATGTAATCAATCTGAAGTAGATAGAGCTTGAATTAGATGATATGAGGCTATAACAGCCTAGAAATTGTTTTAAATGCATTGAAAACGGTATATTTGTCCATCTGTACACATATGTAGCTCTATATAGGGTGACTATCGTTTGTCCGTAAGAATTGCTTATGCCAAATTTCAAGAGACTCGTGATTTTTGGATAAAAGGGGGTTTACTGTAGTATGACTTTCAACTCCCATAGATTCATAAACAAACTGCCTAAGTTCGTCCAATGATAACCAGAATACAGTACAGTATAAAAAAACGTCCTAGAATACTGCAAAGGTATATATATTTTATGCTGCATGCCTCAAACATGTCGGACTTTGAAGAATGTGTAGGCTGTAGCGAGCAAGACTTTCTGTCATGCTAACCGATGCTTTAGATTTCCTAGATTTTCTCATAATTATTTTATATGTGCCAGTTATAATATATATATATATTCGAATTACATACTCAATTATCTCAGCAAACATAAATGGTCCTGTGATAAACTTATCTCCGCAGTAAAGCTTCATTATAGCATACGACTATAGTTTAATAATTATAGCTATGGACTATTCACTATGACGAGTCTTGAAATTGTGTTCCCTGTAGTCTTCAGCTGATGGTAAATTGAATCACTTAGCAACTGATTTCTTAATACTTCAGGGATAAATATGGAACTGCAATATCTCTACGTCCTAATATTGCCGACTTTTCATAATTAAAAACATATTCCACTACAAAATGTTCGTAATAGTTGAGTAATCAAGATGGGGACATAGCACTGTATCATCAGCTGGGAAAAACTACTATAGCCTCTTGAAACTCCGAGAATGCTTGAGCGAACGGGATGTAAATGTCCATACTTAATTACTGGTTGACTCTTTCCAGAAATATTAGCTATTTATCAAGTATTTTTTTTAGTTTTGAGAGGTTAGGAGTTGTGATTTCAAGACTGGTCCTAATGAATAGCCTACAGGCCGGAAATCCTGACCCATAACCTCTTGTAACTTAAAATGGGCTAGAGCAAACGGACGGAATCCTCCTAAATGGTAGAAATGTCAGCTCGATTGCTCTCGTCCTTTTTTTGTTATAAGAGGTTAATAGCAGGATTTCCGGCCTAAGCATAGTGAATAGACTATAGTAAATCGTAAACTCCCTTTAGCGTTAATGAAAAGACCCTCTGATATATTGAAGTTTTACATATTCTTCCCAGTTTGTCATCCATGTGCCACGTATTCATTCCTAAGTTTAACAGTCTCATGTGTATGTTTTAAGGGAGCCCACCTCGCTTTTTTTCTCTTTCTCTCCCTCTCTCTTTGGCTTGTATCCATTCGGCCCCATTCAGCCTACTGTTTTAAGACGTTTACCCCCATCCAGGTGTCAATATTTTCCAGCATAAATATATTTTTGTTTTGACAGCAAGCTAAATTTGTACATTTTTCGATAGAAAAATTCTCCAGCAAAGCCGGATTTCTCCATACAATGCTGGCTCGCTGTCGCTTGCCAGGAAGAAATCGACACCTGGATAGGGATAAACATCTTAAAACAGTTGCCTGAATGGGGCCGAATGGATACAAGCCAGGGAAAGAGAGAAAAGGAGAGAAAGATATAAAAACAATGACCCCCCTTAAAGAGCAAGGAAAATTTGTGTGTGCCTATGATTAACGCTAAGCCGTAGAGTGTGTGTAAGTTACGATATCATGCATAATATACAGTACATGGTCTTAGCGGAGAGAAAATCACTCTATAGTGTTCATATATTGTAAGGAGGGGTTGAGTTACATGTATTACCTCAGTATCAACTGAAAACCTGCCAAAATAGCCTAAGATGCAGTTGAAATCAAATGGTTTCACTTTGTTCAGAATAGGGACACTCACTTTGTCTGACATTTTGTTCTAATCATGTATTTGATGGCTTAAAAAGAGGCATCGTTAATAATAATAATAATAATAATAGTTCTTAAAGCTAGCGCATGCTAAGCCAGCTAAGGATAGCCCAATAAGGCCGATTAGGCGTATTTCCATTGTGGTCCTGTACTACTACCCCATCCCCTTGCTCATGAGGGACGGTAACGACTCAGTGCTTGTGAAAAATCTTTAATGCGGCGAGCGTGGGCGCGATCCTGGGACCTTCTGGGTGGAAGTCCAAGACGCTAGTCACTACACCAGCGAGTCGCTAATTCCATTCAAAATCCTTACCAGGACCCCTCAGGGCCATCCAAAATCAGTTGTTTCTTCTTGTTGATCTTATAATGGCCTCGATGGGCAAATGTAAGCTTTTGAATGACCTTGATGAACATCTGCTCCTCATTTAGACTGCTAATTACACAATTTTAATAAAATGTCCTCGACTTTAAGGACGCCTATTTCCAGTGCATAGTTTACAAGACTCCACATTAAACATCATTATCATCACAAAGATTATATTTAATACTATATTTTAAGAATATGACTTTGTAACATATTCCCTGTTTTACTTATTCGGTACACTCTGCGACATAAATGGTGGTCTAAAGTTGTCGAAGCTATCTCGGACTGAATCCAATCTTCTACTTAATTTTGTTATAGTATAATATGCAGTTCCAGGTTTCATTTAAGCAGTTCGAGGAGTCAGAAAGAGCCATGACTTGTCTTAGAGTGTGCAACACTAATCATGGAAATTCTGGTAAGAAAAGAAAGCTATGCATAGCAACTGAACAAGAACTTTATCCTTGCCTAACTGGTGTTCATTAATTTCCAGAAATGACTGAAAGAAGCTCATCTTCGTGGAAAAGCAGTATGAAGTCGGATTTAGGTTGGATTTATTAGAGTGCTTTTACCTGCAAATATTATCCACACCTCTAATCTGGTACCTTTGGAAAATATTTTATATACTCTTATGAGAATGAATTCACCTCTATTCATATACCTTCAGTCTATTTGATACTATCAATGCAAATTAGCTTCAAAGTTTAACCAGATTTAATTTGCAAATCAAAAGTTGCATGGGGAAAGCATTTGTGTAAATTCCCCTTTGCAAGAACACTTTTCCCAGCAATTTTTGATAGGCAATGATAATCTGAGGTGCGTAAACAAGCATTGATATCAGCGACAGTATTGAGATTAGAATACAATAATGTAAAACTTGCAATATAAACTTGCAATATAAACTTGCAATATAAACTAAGCAAAACAGGGACGACACAATATAAAGGCAAAAGAACTTCAAATTGCTGAGTTGTTATAAATGTTTAAATCAGAGGCTATCAGACCAGAGATACCCACAAAATTATAGTTGGTAGGAAAGCACTCTTGTTAAATCCACCTAGTTGTCTTACTCAGCAAAACATTGGAACGCCAAGAGCAGTCCTGCCAAACTTAAAATCATTCCGTATTCTTTATACAAAATAATGTGGGGTGGGGGTTTTTTCTCGTTTTATTTATTTCTATATTTTGTATTTTATTTTATTTTTATTCTGCTTATGTGCCCATAATGTAGATATAGGGACGGGACGAGAGGGAATTATTATTAAGGGGAGATGGGTCGTTTTGTTGGTCCCCTTTCTCCCTCGTGTTAAGCCCCATTTGTTTGAGATTATAAGACGTTCGGCCCATTAGTTTGGCGATTTTAACACCTTTCGCCCCATTTCGTTGTCAATTTTAAGACCTTTTGTGCCATTTAGGTGTCGATTTTTTCCTGGCGAGCGATAGCGACCCTATATTTTTATGAGGAACCGGCCTTTCGGCCGGGACATTTTTCTACCAAAAAATTTACAAATTTATCTTGGAGGGTCGAGGGGGTGTTTTTTTTTTAAAGCTTGATGTAGGTCTAGGGAAGAAACTAAGAAAATTATAAAAATATCAATAAAAAGGCAAATAAATACGCCCATCTCCCCTTTAAGGCCTTTATTCTTGGAGAAACACCATCATTATTGGTGGTAATTACTATAGTTTAGCCGTTATTCCGAAACAGTCGATGTAATGAGCTTATTGAAATTGTAATGCAAAGGACTGGAACATTATGTCAGTACTCTGATTGCAATTACAATAACTATAGTCTATTTTTTTCCAGCTGATGGTAAATTGAATTGCTTAGTAGCATATTTCCCGATACTTAGTGGAAATATAATAATGTAAAACTTGCTAAATAAACAAACCAAAACTAGGACGAGACAATACAAAGGCAAAAGAACTTATCAAAATCGCTATGTGGAAACAACGCTTCAGCATAATAATAATTTTAAATATAAGAACACAGTCCACCACATAGGGTGTACATCACTACATGAAACTACTATATACAGTATCTAAGTCATAATAATGCCAAGTTTTCATAATTAACATTCAAATATCGCTACATAATATTCGTATTAACTGAGTAATGAAGATATGAACATGGCAATTTACCCTCAGCTGAAATAAAACACCTATCATATTGACCAGCTAGGAATACGCAAATCTATGGTCATTTCCACTGACAATGATGAGTTTTGTTTTGGAATATAGACCTAAAAGAGAGGAGGAGAGATAGGAGTATGAAATAAGAAGTATAAGGTTTATGCGAGAAACAAACATGGAATTGAGTTTAAAGGTGGTGGTGCATGGGTTGGGATAAACATGGAATAATAATCGCCAACCTGCACATAATGATCTTGCAAAATGCAATGGCACCGAAATAATTATTAACAATGGTATAAAGGATTTTGTGGATCGTCTACACCGGACCTGTGACGTCATAGTGACGTCACAGGAGTATCCTCATCCTGGACTGGACGGTGGACTTACACTCCTATGATGTCACAGGTCCGGTGTACACGATTCACAAATTTCTTTATACCATTGTTGATAATTATTTCGGTTCCATTGCATTTTGCAAGATAATTATGTGCAGGTTGGCGATTATTATTCCATGTTTATCTCAACCCATGCACCACCACCTTTAAGGATATTGTGAATTGATTCCCCCAACTATGACAATAAGACAATGAATAAATGATAGACTAGTCCTAATAAACTCCACTATGACTCTTTAATACTAGGAAAATACAAGTACCAATAGAGCAGTCTCATAAAATAAATAAATGTATAAGTAAACTGTTTAATTAGTGTTACGAAAAGTATCAGTGTCTCATTTATAATATATACAGTATATCTACATATTTTTATTACATTTCTCGGTAAAATGCTTAGTCGCGTAAATAATGAAAATATATGTAAATGAAGACGCCCTGTATACGCCATAAATGTGCTTTGATAATAAGCTATGTGGTAACCCCTTCTGTACCGGCGATGTTTTTTTGTTTTAATTTGATTTCAGCTGCATTTAAGCGATTTGTTGAAGCTTGGGAAGGATATGGGGTAGCTAAAAGGATTAATGGAGTTAGTTTGTAGCCTTTTAAATGGCATACATCCTTCCAAAGCTCAATAAAATCGTTAATTGCCAGAATATAATGAAAAGGACGTCACCGGTACTGAATAGGTTAACTTTGTAATTTATTAAGATTCCTCTTTGTCATAAACTGAGAATTGTCAGCAATGTGAATGTATAGATGTTTACAAATACACCATTGTGAACAGAAAAGTGAACGTTAATAATGATAATGTCATAATTAATGAAATAATATGGAAATAAGTTTAATTATGATATGAAAAACAGTATTGTAATGATATGAACATCTGTATCAAATATATGAAAACTAATATAATATGAAAATGAGTTTAATAATATGAAAATCAGTTAAATAATTATATGAAAATATAATTAAAAGTAACACTGAACCCGTTGAAAGAATAGTTTCGAAGCTTTAACTAACATTATTTGAAGCTCGTTCTTAACCCATATCATAGAAAACGAATAGTGTAGTGAAGATATTAAGAACAAAGCTTACTTATTGAAATTAGTAGTGAAGATAATTGAGAACAAAGCTTACTTATTGAAATTAGCAGTGAAGATAATTGAGAACAAAGCTTACTTATTGAAATTAGTAGTGAAGATAATTGAGAACCAGCTTAATTACTGCAATTATTGATATGGTTAAGCAGACTTGAACTAATTAATAGGAAGACCAGATGCGCTGTAAACAAATATAAAGGTATAGTGAAGGTATATAATATTGAATATATTGATAGTAATTTACCATTCTATCCTTATAATAGATGGATTTATTACTACCATTATACTTCTATAAGGGTATATTATTACGGAAACTTTAATTACCCTTTGTATACCTATAATTTTAACAGTGTAGATGATGAAGACCTTTCCAGAAACTATATCGAAATGTCGTTTATAGAAAAAATTTAAGGGGGGTCACCGTTTTTTTTTTTATCTTTCTCCCCTTTTCTCTCTTTACCTGGCTTGTATCCATTCGGCCCCGTTCAGCCAACTGTCTTAAGACGTTTATCCCCATCCAGGTGTCGATTTCTTCCTGGCGAGCGATAGCGAGCCAGCATTGTACGGAGAAATTCTGCTTCGCCGGAGACATTTTTCTATCGAAAAATGTACAAATTTAGCTTGCTGTCAAAACAAAAATACAGTATATATATATGCTGGCTCGCTACCGCTCGCCAGGAAAATATTGACACCTGGATGGGGGGTAAGCGTCTTAAAACAGTAGGCTGAATGGGGCTGAATGGATACAAGCCAAAGAGAGAGGGAGAGAAAAAAAAAAAAAAAAAAAAAGAGAGGTGGGCTCCCTCAATAAATATCTGAAAATGTACCTGGAAAAATGTAGTCACTGTGAAGCATATATTATATTACATGTATGTAACAGAATGATGATCGAATGATGTACATATAAAATTTCTCAATAAATGAAAGAGTATGATTTTCCTACGTGTGGGGTTATGTGCGGAAAGAGTTATGTGTGGGGTTATGTGCGGAAAGAGTTATGTGCGTGTGTGTATGAGAAAGAGTTATGTGCGTGTGGGGTTATGTGCGGAAAGAGTTATGTGCGTGTGTGTATGAGAAAGAGTTATGTGCGTGTGTGTATGAGAAAGAGTAAGACTTTATCCATACTATTTCATTCATTATGTAATCAACTTTTATAAATCCCATACTTCCACAATGTTGCACTATTGTTAATGTGTGTGTGTGTGTGTGTGTGTGTGTGTGTGTGCGCCCCCGACTTCCAATCAGCCTCACGCATTATCATCACCATTCTACATAATCATAGCATATCACTATAACCTGTTCCAAATAAGTAAGCCGAAATTCTTGAACATTAACCTCTATACCTCACAAACGACTCGAGCTAATATTCCTACCATTTTTTTTTTTTTTTTTTTTTTTTTTTTCTCCTGGGAAGGGTTAGCCAGGCAATATGTGTGGGAGTTTACAGCCCATTTGCTCAAGCCCTTTTTGAGTCACAGAGGTTAGGGTTCTCGATTTCTGGACTACCTATTTGGAACAGGGTATAGTATTTAGCTTGAGTTTTACTGAATGCAAAATGGATTCGTTGGTGCAATAAAGTTTACTCTTTCAGTGTACCATGTTGTATTCCTTTATGTTATTCTGATAATGATTTACTTTTGTATTAAGCTTAGAGAGTATGTGTGGGAGTGAATAGGTTCATTGTGATGATGGTTACCCCTTTGAATGCTAGTTTTCCTCCCTAAGGTCTATCAAACTGTATAAAGTAAGCAAGATTTAATTGGAAAAGAAGCAATATATACTGACGGTTGGTAGCCGTTGCTTGGATTGGACGGGTTAAGAGACGTTATGATTGATGGGATGTTATGGCAAGGGGCGTTATGACAGATGGGAAGTTATGACAAGGGACGTTATGACAGAAGGGGAGTAATGATAATGGACCTTATGGTAGATAGGAAGTTACGACACAAGGGAAGTTATGACAAGGGACGTTATGATAGTTATTATGTTCCTTCCAACAACCAACTATACTCCTAAAATCGATTAATGAAATTTACAAACACATGTGGCAGTCCGTGGATTCGAATCCAGGATGCTCACATCGAAAATCAACACCTTATGCATCGCACCACGAAGACAGTTAAAGAATGGTGGACACTGCCTACGATTTATTATGCAACTTCGAATCCTGCATATCAATCTAAGCATGTACACACATCCCAACTGCAACTCACGTAGGCTATGCATATGTGAATGGAAAGATGAGAAGTTATGGCAAGGGTCTGTATTATAGATGATAAGTTATGACAAAAGGGAAGTTATGAATTAAGAGACGTTATGATAGATGTGATGTTATGGTAAGGGACGTTATGACAGATGGGAGGTTATGACAAGGGACGTTATGATTGATGGGAAGTTATGACAGATGGGAAGTTTGACAGAAGGGAAGTTATGAACTAAGATACGTTATGATGGATGGGATGCTATGGCAAGGGGCGTTATGATAGAAGGGAAGTTATGGCAAGGGATCGACGTTGTTGATCCCCAGGCTGTCTAGCCAAGGATCTCCAAGGCCCCGAGCAAGGCTAAGGCCATAATCAAGCGCCCCCACAGAACCCTCCCAGCTTTACCACTAAAAAATGCCCAGGTGACCAAAGCCATCCCCGGGCGAGGGGCTGAGGAGGGTGTGGAAACGCCCAGGACACCAAAGCCCCTCCCAGGGCCCTGTGCCCCTTAACAGTTATGAAGAGAAAGTTGGGGGGCAAGGACAAAAATTAAATCTGTTTCTGAAAGGGCAGCAGGGGAGATCATCAGCCCATGGGCTTGCACCCCCGGGCCAATGCCCCCACTGTCCGCAGCCCACCTTGCAGTGCCACCCAATCGGGCGATCTCGCCAGCACCTAGAAGGAAAAGTATAACCGGAAAAGAGACAGACAGAAACGTCTAAGGTTGGATAGAGGATGCCAAACCTCAATCTGGATAGGACCATCCCTCACCCATGGCAAGGGACGTTATAATGGATGGTAAGTTATGGCAAGGGGCGTTATGACAGATGAGAAGTTATGATAGAAGGGAAGTTACGAATTAAGAGACGTTATGGTATACGAGATGGTATGGCAAGGAACGTTATGGTAAAAGGGATGTTATAACAATAGATTTTATGAATATATTCACCACATGAGGAGGAGCACTTTATTGACAACGAAACGTCTTATAATCGCCAAACTAACGGGGTGATATACGTCTTAGTATCGCCAAACTAAAAGGGCGAAATAGTGGGGACTAAAAAAAGAACACTCACAGATTAGAGACAGTTTAAACCTTGTGAATGTAACTGTGGTAACATGCAGTAGCCTTTGTTTATTTACCCTATTAGGCCTATTGTTTTACTACAGCTACATTTAGACAATTTTATGAAGTTTAGGAAAGATAATATGGTAGTTAAAAGGATAAAATTAAGCTAGATGGTATCCTTTAAATTGGTAGACGTCCTTCTTAAGCTGAATACAGTTTTCTAATCGTTGAATCTTTGCCAGAGTATAATGAAAAATGTCACCAGTACTGAAGGGGTTAAAGGCCGGACAACTCCACAGCTTCCAAAGGAAAAAGGCACGGAAATGAGATCCTCGGTAAAGTGCACCCTATACTATGTTCCAAATAGGAAGGCCAAAAGTCGGGAATCCTAACCTCTGTAACTCAAAAGGGGCTAGAGCAAATGGGCTGTACATTTTCACACCTATTTTCTGGCTGACCTTTCACATATGTTAGAAATATTAGTTCGATTATTCTAGTCGTTTTTTAGTTATAGGGGTCAATGTTCAAGAGCATGTGCCTACTTACTTGGAACAGGGTATATAGGCTACAGTATACCACATGCTATCCAACTTATCGTAATATCAGGTGATAAAGGTTTATCCCTCAATACCTTTACCTGAGGGTTTTGTGGTTCTTGCTCATGGTGAGGAAGATTAGAGGTTTAGCTTTAAGATAAGGGTTTCCAGGTTAGCTATCGAACCAAGTAAGGTTAGTGGTTCTATATCGTGGTGACAGGGTTTCTAGGTTAGCTATAAGATCAGGTAAAGTTAGTGGTTCTATATCGTGGTGACAGGGTTTCTAGGTTAGCTATAAGATCAGGTAAAGTTAGTGGTTCTATATCGTGGTGACAGGGATTTTAGGTTAGCTGTAAGGTATAGTAGCTCAGAGCACGGTGACAGGGCGTTTAATTAAGTCATCTATAAGAGCAAATAAGGTTTGGTGGCTCTAGTTCATGGTGAGAGGGTTTCTATGTAGTTTAGCATGCATGTATGATAAAATAAGGTTTAGTAGCTCTAGATCATGTCGAGAAATTCTAGGTTAGCTATAAGATCACGTGAGGTTTATATGTGGTCTCTATATATTATGGTGATAGTTTTAACAGCTTAACCCTTTCACGCTTATGACGCGATTTTGAGCCTATTAGGGATACTTTAAAGCCTTTGTTACCATCAGGGGTATTTAGAAACCTTTAGTTTAGTTACTTCAACCTCTGCAGTTGTCTTTGATTTAGCTGTGGGCAGAAAACTAATTTTGGAGAGGTAATTATAAGAGAGAGAACTCTATTTCTTATTGCTAATCTGGCAACATATGCGTCATAAAAGCGTGAAAGAGTTAATTAACCTCTCATTACTCACAAAAGTGTTGTGATCGTACTGCTATTACTACTGACTCTGAGTCAAACGGTAACTAGGTGTGTAAATGTACAACCCGTTTTATCCATCCTTCGAGTGCTATACCCCATCAAGTCTCACGGAGAAGGAAAGAAATGGATTATCAATAAGTTGCAATGGTCATATAAGTTGCAATGAATAGATAGAGTTAGTAGATATGCAAAGCTGATATGGATATTCACCTACGCATCAACCAAGTAGTACTACAAAATGTAATGTTGTATATAACTACGTTATGACGTCCATGGTCATATATTTTATTTATGTCACTTTTGGCAGCCCGCCTGATGACGTCACAAACACACCTCCAGAATTAACCAGTCAGCAACCAGCACAAGTGTTCCAATATTTTAATCATTGTTATTGTTGTCATGCCGTTTTCGGAGCCTTAGCATAAATATATTTCTGTATTAGACTATTAGTAAACCATTGTTAATTTATAAAGACTTAAACGAGTATTAAAATGCATAATAAGGCGCATAGCAGTTTATTTATGTATGATATTAGCGATGATTAGATTTTTCATAGGGTTTAGGCGTGACATATACATACCAATATTATAGGAACTGATATTTAGTATTACTGTAAAACTTGAACTTGCCTTTAGCATGATTATAACACAAATTATGCAATCAATATACTTTTTAAAAGAGTTAAGTAACGAGCCTGTGATTCACATTCTCTAGGCCATCAGTATTGCATAAACCGAGGGAGGGGAAGGTTCATCATCGCTCCCGTCATCCACACTACGTCTATTGTCCGTTGAGCTTAGGCAGAGCATTAAATTGGTCCAAGATGGCTCTAAGCTCATCCCTCCTCCGCTCACTGGCCCTCAGGACGTCCTCTAAGCTCATCTCCAGATCACAGTCCACGGCCTTCCAAACTCACACTGATGAGAAGTGTATCCTTTCAACAGTTATTTCAGTGCAGACCTTCTATAACTATAGTTAGGCTATGTATACAATATCATTTATTATCCCATAGGCCTATTGTGTGTTTACTAGTAAGTTTAGGCTGTATAATTTATGAAAATTAGTTAAAATTTAAGTTATATAATACATTGTAGCCTAACCACACTTGCAACTTGCAATTGAGTCTAGCCTAGACTTAATTCATTTGTATTAGCCTATTGTAAATTACATTTAGGCTATGTTCTTTTGAAATGTACTATTGCAAGTTCTTATTTTGAATGTAGGCCTGTGGGAAGGATTATTGTCACTAGGCCTATCTAAATGAGTTTCGCATTGGCTATAAAATATTGACTTGAGTAACCAATTATGTAACCATAAGTCCATACCACAAGTTACAAGGAACCCCTAGTTAGTAGTTACATAACAAGAAGCAAGTTATTTCTAGCTTTAAGGCCGGTTCACACGGACTAAATTTTTCATTGGCTGGCTGGGTCCTGGGGGTACCCTTTAGTGAATGGGAAAGCTAAAGTATTGAGTTTGTTTGCTGTACGTTCCTCGAGTCTTGGTGTGAGAGAGAGAGAGAGATAGAGAGAGATGATGATAATGATGGTGTCTGTTTGAGTGAATGAGTTAGCAAAGTTGATTTTTCTCTCACACACACACCTCCCTGATCCTACACAAGCCCTTCTCTACTAAGTATAAGCTATTGCTATTACAATATTTCGACAGCTAGCTGCTAACCTCTCCTATACTGGTAGATTGATTAAGAGAACCTTTAGGAAATGTTCGGTTACCAATATTCGGTACAATTTTACCTAGGCCTATAGACATAGGAGTCAGTCAGTCAGGACACCCATTTGACAGGTACCACCAAGGATTTAATACATATTTGTTTTCGGTTTTCACACATCCAACACAAATCTACACCTTTTTCTGGTCCGGTAATAGTATTGAAAACGATATAGGCTAATAACTTTTTAAATGTGGTTTTCGACGAGAATAAAATAGCACGTTTGTGCCGAAAATTGCCGGGAGTCCGTCGTCGCTTCCGATCGTCGGTTTGTTTATTACAGGACGCTCGACGACGCATGACAAAAATATTGTCATTAACCTAATCTAACCTAGCCTAACTGGGGGGGGCTGCTGCCGCCCCCAGACGCTGCTCTAAATAATGATGTAGAAGACATAAAATCACTAAAAAGTATTGCGGGAGAGCGAAAAAACCACCTCCACACTCCGCCATTTTAAGTCGACCGCCAAGGCGGGAGGGAAGTAGTAGGCTAACTAAACTTCGAGCGTAAAGTAAACAAAGCGACGCAGCTACTTCCACGAACGCAACAGAGTTCTCGGTATATATTAAGCAAACCACCCACCAATTTTCATGACAATTTTGAAATGCATGTTGGAATCCCTATAAACTGTACTTCATTTTTATGTAAGTTTGATAATTTGGAAAAATCGATTAAGGGAAAATTAACATTGAAAATTATGTGTAAAAAGTCTCCCATAAACGGCGGCCCGCTATGTTATTGTAGTTTGCGGCCTAATTTCGTCTGTTAATTCACTTTCTCCTTAATTGGACCCCCTATGAAGTACAACAGATTATGATGACATAAGTGACGGGTGTTTAGAAGGGGCAGAACTCCCCCTTCAACATATTACGTGTCTCACAGTAACTTCTATTTTATAAATTCACAGATATTTTAAATTTCATTTAGGATGTAATATAACCTATACTCCATGTCAAAATAAGTGTCAACCCTCGAAAAATTCTATTAAGGGAGATACAGAACCTAGAACCTGTAACCTATAACAATATTTGTCCAGGGTTCACCTCCCCATAGACGGCACACAACACGACTCGGCGGACCTCTTTCTCCCTGCCTTTCAGTCTAATTAACACTAGGAATTTACCTAATTTTCTATCCAATGTACTATCCAACCAGCGGGGGTGTGGGGGCGGCAGCCCCCACCCATAACTTGATTTACTAGGTTAGGTTAGGCTAATATCTGGTCAATATACAGGAGGCGCTACAATATTGGTAAAAAATTAAGCTCAATAGCATGTGATTAAGCGATTATTCTCCAAATTGTTGATGTAGGTGTCATTACCGGGAAACTAACATAATACATATTATATGGATATTTACGTTTTAACGGTTTGTTTACACTTCTTCTTTTTTGTCTTCATCTGGGAGACTTCTTTTGCGTGACTGTCAGTCAACAACTGAGACATCTGGTGGCGAATACAATGAACTATACTGGTGGCGTTGTGGCCAAAGTAATCACCCTACCTAATTCATGCCAAGAGTACTCGAGTTCACTGACACGTGATGTCTATCGACCAATCAGGTGATGCCATGATTTGGAAAACAGGTGGCCCAGGATATAAGCTGTCGATAATATTCAAGGACACTAGTGCGACGTTATGAGAAACAATTTATTCGGGAAAATAGGCACCAAAAGATTCGCCATATTTTTCTCTATATAGTCCGCATGGAGGATTTTCGTTTTTAACTAATTGAAAAATACGCGCTTCACAGACAAATACACCAAAAATCTAAGTCAAAGCGGGGGTGTGGGGGTGGCAGCCCCCACCTATAATACTAGGATAGGTTAGGTAAGGTTGTTAGGTTAGGCTAATGTTCTTTCAAAGGGGTATAGGCTAGTAAACACTAGGATAGCCTATATCCGGTTAGAGGTAAGAAGAGTCCTGCAGTAGTCTCCTTGAATGCTACCAAGCTGTCAGTTTGACTCTGGCCAGCTTGTGTAGAGGGTGTGAGCCGATCAAAGCTTTTTCCACCGTCTTTAAAAACACTGAGGCTGCTTAAGACCTTTTCGCCTTCCAATAAGTGTAAACTGTCCAAAGTGAAATAACCAGTGTTCCAAATACAGCTGACGAGGACAGCTGGTTTTGAAATGCACATACACTTGTTTTACATGGAAAAATTTGAAACAAAAATCCACCAGCTGTTGACCAAGATGAGTGGTGATCGAGCCTCCAGCGGCCAGCCAGGCAGCCCAGTACCTCCTCTGTTCATTAAGGTTAGTTGGTTGGTTGGGACAACATAAAGGAGCCGGACCACAGCTAGCTCGGGAATCTTAATGGGTCATCGCAAAGTAACATAAAGTAAAAGATTTTTTCGCATAGGATTAAACTGGCATGCAAGGGCTAGTTGGTTATACTGAGGTTTTGGACCGACAGTTAGCCCATCGATCTTTTTAGGCCTAATAGGTCCGGTAGAGCATAGGCTATACATCATTGCTATATATGTCATTAAGAGCTGAAATGTATTATAAGGGAGAACAAAAATAAATAAAATACATAGGCCTACTGTAAAAGAATAAGTTTTTCAGCCAGTACCCAACCAGCGGGGGTGTGGGGGCAACAGCCCCCACCAATAATACTAGGTTAGGTTAGGTAAGGTTGTTAGGTTAGGCTAATGTTAACCCCATTCTTACTAGGTTAGGTTAGGTTAGGCTAATGGTAACCCCATTCTTACTAGGTTAGGTTAGGTTAGGCTAATGTTAACCCCATTCTTACTTCGTTAGGTTAGGCTAATGTTAACCTTATGAAAACCCAAACAAAGATTTTATTAGGGTTACTGTGTAATTTTAACATGAGCATTAGTAAAATCCGAGCCAAGTTTCGTCAAAACTTAGCTCGTGTTTTCTAAATGTCGGGTTATATGGGTATGGAAATTTACAAAACCCGAGCCAACATGTTGTTGTTCCCCAACGGCCTGGCCGAACAGCCGCAAGGCTGATCTTCATAGCCCTCCCCACTATCGGGCGCCGTGTCTTAAGATCGTTGGATAAAGGGGAAAACGATTTTTGCGGAGGTTGAAACTAATGTCAATCACTATATATTGATGTAAATAAACTAAAACTAAAACAAAAAAAATGAAAATAATTGGTGGGTGGTTTCCTTAATATTTTCCGAGTTCTCTTTATATTTCGTCTCATATTATTAATATTAAAGTGTCCCAATTGTTTTTTAGTGTTTCGTACACCAGAAAAGGGTGTATTTTTATTTTTTTATTTTCTATGTGATTGAGGGAGGCAAAAGGCAGAACTGCCTATAGCGAGTGCCTCCCCCATAGTTGAAAGAGTGACAGGGTCAAAATCAGGGGACGCTCGAGCCAAAATGCCTGGACACACAGAGTTTGAAGAACTTTAAATTGATATGTTACCGTATTCTCCTACTGTACATCATTTTTATGTACCGTACTGTAGTATAATGATCATATGATGTATTAGTGTAGTATGAAAGTTTGGGCTGAAAATAATCTGTATAGCCTATACCCTACCGGTAAGAACTCCATGAATATTTTCTGAAAATTACCGTGTATTTGGATACACCAAAATAGCCCTTGTCAATTCTTTCAGCATTCCTACAACCCTCTTTCCCTGTTGTACCCTCTCTTGCACTTCATCCTCTATACTCCTATCTTACTCATCACAGTCACACTGCCCAAATACTACAATCCGCTGGCATTCTCCACACTATGAATGCATCCCTCTATCATAATCTTTACCACATTGACTTTCAGGTTCCATTCCTCATGCACTTCTCCAAACATACTGTATCTACCAAACCCTACAACTCCCACTTGGTTATCACCCATCAGAATTGTATCATCAGCAAACATTAGTACATGTAAATTTAACTCAGTTCTGTCCCTTGTCAGGGGTACTTCAACATCCATTGCTCTCCTCTGTATTTCTTTCATGATTCCATCCATGTACAGTATATCTACTGAACAACCATGGGGAAATACACTGCTTTAATTTAACTCAACATTCGTTCAATATAAAGGAGCCGGACCACAGCAATTTTCAAGGATTTTAATTTTTTGGATTTGTTATTTATATGGTTTTTAAGCTTTCTATAATAAAATTTGTTCATGGAAATTAGTATTTACCCATTATCCAAGAATCTAAAAACACGGCCCCTGATAGTGGGAAGGGCTATGAAGAATAGGGAAATTGAGGGGTAAAAAGCGTATAAAGCAAATATACTGTATTGCATTTGTAAATGAAAGTTGGCTCGGGTTTGTGCATTTTCGAAACCCATAAAACCCTATTTTTTAAAAATCCGAGCCAACTTTTGACGAAATTTCACGGGGTGGAGTGGGTAATAGCCTATGTTATCAAAATAGTCAACTTTGAGTAAGACATTAGCCTAACCTATCCTAGTATTATGGGTGGGGGCTGCCGCCCCCACACTCCCGCTGGTTGGGTAAAACTGGTAACAATAGAAATCCAGTTGGGGTGGAGTGAGTAATAGCCTACCCCAACTCGATTTCTATTTTTTACCAATTTTACCCAACCAGCGGGGGTGTGGGGGCGGGAGTCCCCGCCCATAATACTAGGATAGGTTAGGTAAGGTCACAGCCGTCCGGCTGGCTCAGTTGATAGCGTGCCTGATTCCCATCTTGAAGGTCTCGCGTTCAATCCCCGCTCAGATTGAAAAGTTTTTCTGGGACATAGCCGGCGGTTACCATCTTCCCATGAGCAAGGGGGATGGGTAATGGTCTCTGGTAGACTAAAGAAAGCCAAGCGCTTGTGAATCCTCGAAGGAGGAGATACGGGCGCTATATAAGTAACCAGAAGATTATTATTATTAAGGTTATTAGGTTAGGCGGCAAGAATGTTAACTGCGGGCGTACCGCCAGCCTTGTTTACACTACGCGTAGTGGCGTCGGACCTTTCCCATCATGTTCCCGTCTATTTTGACTGCCTTTGGATATAAAAATACATTAGCCTAACCAAACAACCTAACCTAACCTAACCTAACCTAACCTAGTATTCATGTAGTAATGACGGGGCAAATAGCAGAAAATATAGCGTCGAAATAGACGGGAACGTAACTGCGAGCGCACAACATGACGACCGTACGCCCGATCACTACATCCATACCGGTTAGGCTAGTGTCTTCTCAAAGTTGACTATTTTGATAACATAGGCTATTACCCACTCCACCCAGTGAAATCCGAGCCAACTGTCGTCAAAAGTTGGCTCGGGTTTTATGGGTCTTGAAAATGCACAAACCCGAGCCAACTTCATTTACAAATGCAATATACGGTATGCGCTTTTTATCCTTAAATTTCCCTATTCTTCATAGCCCTTCCCACTATCGGGGGCTGTGTTTTTAAATTCTTGGATAATGGGTAAATACTAATTTCCTTGAACAAATTTTATTAGCCTATAGATAGCTTATAAACCATATAAATAACAAATCTTTAAAAAATAAATCCTTGAAAATTGCTATGGTCCGGCTCCTTTATATTGACCCAACATTCAGATCAAAGAGCTCGCTCTGTTTATCCTCTATACGCACTGCCACCTTTGTACCATCGTACTGTACATGCTCTTCGCCACTTCCAGTAACTTGCCCACTACTCTGTATAATCTCCTTACTTTCTAGAAGTCTTCTCTATCTATTCTGTCATATATTTTCTCCAAGTCCATGAAGGCAGCATGCAACTTTTGCCCCTTCTCCAGATATGTCTCCACAACATACGGTTTCTCAAAAATATCTGAGTCTACACAGTCTCTTCCCTTCCTAAACCCACCCTACTCCTCACCTACCCATCACTCTGTTGTTACTATCAATCTCTATCCTTCAGTACCGGTACATCTTCCTTACTAGCCTATGCTGAGGAAACCTATCCCCCTGTGGGTACCACACACTTCTCTCTCCCTTCCCTTTATTCAAGGGGACTATTGTACAGTATATAGTATAGAAGCTAAAGAAGTGGATTTGGAACGCAGACAAATCAACAATAAAATAAGGTGGGAGACAAGGACAAGGTGAAGGAGAGAGAGATTGCTAGAAATGTGAAGGATAATCCAAAAATATTTTGGAAGTATATTCAGGTAAAGTTAACAAGAAGAGTAGGTATCCCAGAACTGATAGGAGACCTGGATGATGGGAATAGAGCAGAAACTGATAAGGAGAAAGCAGAGGTGCTGGGGAAATACTTTGGGGAGGTACTAACAGTGGAGTCGGTTGATGCAGTGCCTACTTTTCCCATCAAACAGGCACCAGCACTAGAACTAATAGAGTTTTCCCATGCTAGAATAAGGAGGGCTATAGAAAAAATGAACAGAAGTAAGTCCCCGGGACCGGATGGGATACATCCAAGAATCATAAGGAAGGAATTGAGATGTTAGTAGAGCCATTAAAAATGTTATTTGAGGTATCTTTTAATACAGGACAAATCCCGATGGACTGGAGAGAGGCGAACATAACAGCTATATTTAAGAAGGGAAAGAGAAATGACCCAGGAAATTATAGACCAGTCAGTTTGACAAGTGTTGTGCGTAAACTAATGGAAACGGTAATTAGAGAAGGAATAATGGAGCATATGAAATCAACCCAACTTTTCAGTGGGAGACAGTTCGGATTCTTGCCGGGGAGGTCGACGGTACTACAGCTAATTAAGGTGGTAGATGATTGTATGCAAATTCTGGAGGATGGTGATGTTATAGACGTGGTATATTGCGATTTTATGAAGGCCTTCGATAAGGTCGCACATAAAAGGTTAATAGAGAAAGTTAGAAGCTATAGTATAGGGGAGAAATGTGTGAAATGGATAGAAGCCTTCCTGAAAGATCGGAGACAGAGGGTACTGGTGAATGGAATAGGCTCGGGGTGGAGGGAAATTACAAGTGGGGTACCTCAGGGATCTGTGTTGGGACCACTACTGTTCGTTATATTTATCAACGACTTACCTGAAGTTATAACCAATGGAAGTGAGATATACCTGTATGCGGATGACACTAAGCTGTATAGAAGAGTGAGGAGTAAGGAAGATGTAGGATTTCTTCAAGGAGATGTGGAGGGCATGAAGGGATGGTCTGAACATTGGTTAATGCCTTTTCATCCAAAAAAATGCAAGTACATGCGAATTGGGACTAGTAAGATAGACAAGGTAGGATACAGTATGTATGAAGCGATGGAGGAAGTAAATGCAGAAAAGGATATAGGAGTAGTACAAAGGAAATCAAGCAACAACAGATCTAGTGACCCTTCTAGGCTGCTTGTCCTCCAAAACACTGAGGATCAAGTGTCCAAACAGTGGTTTAGAGTGGGTAAGGGAACTACTGCCCTGCCACTAACGTGGCAGGACTAGGAAGTTAGTAGGGGACATATGGGTTAGTAACTGAGGGGAGGATAAAATAAAGTTATTCATTTACAAACGCAGTCCGTCGCGGGTTTGATGCGAGATATTTGTCTAGGCGGAATTTAAATGAATCAACGGTGCTGCAGTCTATAACGTCTCGGGGAAGCCCATTCCACAAGTTGACAACTCGATTGAAGAAGAAATTCTTAGATTCGTGTGAGTTAAAAGATTTACCAATAATTTTGCAACCGTTTCCCCGCGTGTAATTAGATTGGTCGATAGTGAAGTACAGTACTTACTACAGTTCATATTGTCGATGCCTTTGATGATTTTGAACACTTGAATTAAGTCACCTCTTAATCTGCGCTGGGTTAAGGAAATAGATTTAATTCTCTAAGACGCTCTTCGTATGGTTTGTTCTTTAGGCTAGGTATCATTTTGGTAACTACGTTGAACTCGTTCTAGCTTGTTTATGTCTTTTTGGTAATAAGGGCACCAGCATTGAACGCAGTATTCCAGAAGAGGGCGGACTAAGGAATTGTAAAGGGTTAGGATTACGTCTTTGGATTTATGCTCAAATGATCTGCCTATAAAGCCAATTATTTTGTTTGCCTTCTTAACCTGACAAGCGCGAAATAGACCTAGGGGCTAGGGTAGTTATTTGTGCATTTCTAGCCTTGGATTCTGACAGAATTTGTTATATTTACAATATAGAGCATTATTTGTTTTCGGTAAGCTTTTATTTTACATATATGATGTATATATGAACCTTCAAGAGTGCTAAAATAAGTGGGAAAAGCATTTGGGTGGTGAAAAACGAAGATATTGGCCACCCGGTCATAATCTCAGGCGAGAGAGAGCCACAGGCAACCCTCCTCTCTCTCTGTCTGTGAGGTAACTGAGACGAGCGGGGCGGTGTGGGCCGGTGTCTGGGTGTTACATAACGATCTTTTCTGCAACCCACTTGTGCTACATTATCGCGGGAGAGAAAAATAACCGATAAATGATGATAATAAGAGGAAAAACAAGTGATAATTGAGGAGGGGAATAAGGTGGGGAAGGAGGGGAGGGGGGTGGGTGAGATTTACATGGATGAGTACTGTAGGGGAATTATCTCACCTAGAGACAAATTCCTTTGTTTTGATAGGCCCTTTTTTTTTTTTGGAAGGCTTTTTTATGGTCTTGCTTCCGTGAGGCCTATCGCATTCCCTATAGGAAGCCTTCCGTGAGGCCTATCGCGCTTGCCGGGTTAACAACTTCTGAACATTGTTGACTCGGTTTTAGGTTACTCGATATTGTTACTCCCAGATCGGTTTCGGTTTAGTGATAGACAATAAGTTAAATTTCTCAGAACATTTAGCGGAAAAGAAAAACAAAGCCAATAGAATTGTAGGGCTGATAAGGAGGACATTTGTGTCACTTGACGAAGAAATATTCAGGAATCTCTACAGCGCTGGTTAGGCCGCACCTGGAATATGCGAACCAGGTGTGGGCTCCATATATGGTAAAGGATATAGAAGCAGTGGAGAAAGTGCAGAGGAGAGCTAGCAAGCTAGTACCAACGTTGAAGAACGCGGGCTATGAGCAGAGGTTGAGGACACTGGGACTTCTGACACTGGCATATAGGAGAAAGAGAGGGGATATGATAGAGACTTTTAAGATAGTGTCAGGAAAGTATGATGAGGATGTGTGTGAAGATATCTTCTTGATGCGGGAGGGAACAAGAACGAGAGGACACTCTAAGAAAACTTACAAAGAAAGAAATAGGCTTGAAAAGGCAAAGAACTCATTTTATGATAGAGTGGTAAATGAGTGGAACACACTGCCCCAGTATGTAGTCGATTCCGAATCAATAAGGAAGTTTGAAAGTAATCTTGATAAAGCATGGGGAAGACAAGATTTGAAGTTTGATTATAATGCAAAAATACAGAATAGTAAAAAATTTGCATCTGCTGCTGCCGCCGCCGCCAACACAGTGAACGACCGCAGTAGTGCAAGTACTGGCACTGAGCTGGATACACAGGCCTAGTTTGCCTTTTTCCAGAGGATCTACTGTACTATATTATATAGTACTGTACCGGGTATATACTGTGTGTATACTACTGTAGCCTATAGTGTAAAATTAGTACCGGTATCTGTAAACTATTATTCTTAACTACAAAATCAGCTGCGAAGAAGTCACTGCCTAAAGGTATGTAGAATGTTCAGCTTCGTATACTGTATTCAATAATAGTGACTAAAAAGAAAGGAATTTGTTGAAGGACTGGTTTTGAATAGTCTCATTTACCAGCCTGATGGTGATTAAAATACATTCCAACTTGCGGGGTGTCAAATGGAACTATTCAAAACCAGTTCTAAAACCAAGTCCTCCCTTTTTAGTCATTCATATTTAATATATATATGAAGGTAAAGTTATGTTGAGAATTCATATAAATTCTTTAGAAGTGAAATAAATAACTAAAGCAATGTAATTTCATATTAAATTTCCTGTGTCACTTCTCAAATGTGTTCGTCTTAAAACTAAATCATCCCGGTTTGGCATCTGTTTCTAAGATCTCATACTCTTTACAGCCAAGTTTGACTACCGTGATGCCCTGAACCTTGAGAGCCAGCTGACTGAGGAGGAGGTGATGATCAGAGATACCTTCAGAGACTACTGCCAGGAGAAACTCATGCCCAGGATCAAGGACGCTAACAGACATGAGGGTATTTATCGAGTTAAACTGTGCTTTATGTTCATTCTTTCTCTTTAATTGTTAATAAAATTCCATTTCTACCATGTAGTCTACCGGTAGTAGCTTTGGAAAAGGTTTTGCATATTAATGTAATTTATTCTGTATTTCAAAGCTCTGCTGCAGACAATATTATTATAAAAGTTTTAGAAAGCAAGGCTGATACTACCAATAGTACCGTATCAGTCCACTTTGACATGAACTAGCCTATGTGATTATTTGATTTGTATAACTGATATATATTATTGTACTGTACTGTATATGTAAATATGTTCATATTAATATTTATTTTGAAGTGAACCATTGCAAAACCTGCTGTTCTGCATTATATCACAATTGCCATTTCCTCTGCAGTGTTTGACCGTGAGATAATGTCCGAAATGGGGAGCATGGGGGTGCTGGGACCAACTATCCACGGCTATGGTTGTCCCGGGGTCTCCTCTGTGGCCTACGGTCTTATCGCCAGGGAGGTGGAGCGGGTCGACTCTGCTTACAGGTATGGAAGGAACAAGGTTTCTGTAGTTAATGTCCACTCTTTATATTTTTCCTGTTTTATTCTTATCAGTCAATAAGGACCTAGTCCTCGATGTTGCAAACTGCACTCACCTTCTGACGTCACTCATTGGGCTTTCTATAAGTGAAGATCCAGGTCGCAACTTTTCACATCCCAAGTAGACTATCTCATGAAAGGAGGGCCAGTTTCCACCAATATTAAACACCCCAATGCGCAACTCAAGCCCCAAATTGTGCTGTTGTTGTCATTGCTTGTAGGTTTACTTCATTTGTCAACATACTGTTTCTTCCTGTGGAGGATGTCAGTTGGCCATGACCCTATAAGCCCTACAATGGAGGGAAAGGTAAAATTCCTATTAAAATTAAAATGTAAAACTTGCAAACAAAGTAAACCAAAACTGGGACAAAGACAATATAAAGTTAAATTAACTTATCAAAATCGTTATGTGGAAACAATGCTTACTAAAATATAATTTATGAAATAAAAGAACACAATCCACCACATAGGGTGCACATTATTACATGAGCAAGTTAATAATATGGGTCAGGAATTGCAACGTAGGTGGAAGTCTTTCTATGCTACCTTCACCACTGGTGACAGTAGGGAACTTCCTGCACTAATGGCATTGTATTACAAGAAGTATTCCAGTAATGTCATAATTCTGACTTTCCAAAGAAGTCTTGCCTTTCCCTCCATGGTGGGCTTTATTAGGTCATGGCCACCGTGACATTCTTCTCAGGAAGAAAGAAATTTTGTAGACAAAGGAAATCAACCTTCAAATGACAACATTGGAACACAACTCCTCTTTATATATTGATAAAGAAGTCTTTGATTGTAAGAGAACAAGAGGGTTAACACGATGTCAAGGTTCCTATAATAGATGTAATATAAACTGGTATCTCAGATGCATCTTTAAAATTTGGGGACTAGCATGATGCTTTTTTACTTTTGGTGCTTAAGTAATTAATTTGGTAGATACTTTTTGCTTTACCTTTACTTTCTAGTTGGGTACTTTACTTAAATAACTTTTTGAGTACGGTACATACTTGGACTTAAGCAAAATTATTAGGTACTTATTACACATCTGATAGGCTATAATAATTGATAAAGATATGCTTATCATGATCTTTCATTTTCAGGTCAGCCATGTCTGTTCAGTCGTCCCTGGTAATGTACCCCATCTGGGACTTTGGCACGGAGGAGCAGCGCCAGAAGTACCTGCCCAAGCTTGGTAAGATGAGGGCTACTTATTAAATAATAATAATAATAATTATAAAGGCTTGTCTTTTCTGTTGTCATATGCCGGTTCTCTATATCAGCGGATCCAATAGTGCTCACATTACATTACTTTCAACTATCTTACACTTGAATATCTTTATGTACAGTAAATTAGTTATACAGTGGAATCTCGTATCTAACGAATAATAGGTGCCAAAAAAATCGCGTTAAATCCAGATTCGTTAGATATGAATACATAAACTAATGGGAAAAATGGTAATTGGTGCCAAAATTTATACCGAGTCCCCATTTTCACTATTTTTACCCTTCCGAGTGCTATTTTGAGACATAAAATATATTCAAATAATGTATTAATATATATGTAATATATATATATATTACGCACTGTCCCCTCGGGAAACCCAGTTATTTTCACTATCTCACAGTTCTTTAGGCCTTTGTCAATTAGTTCAATCACTTTCGCTTTATCCTCTGCCGTATATTTATTCAGTTTTTTTCCAACACGCGTAGCCCTCTTCACTGGAACTTTTGTCTTCCTTTCATGCATGTTTCCATTCTCATCATTCCCTTCTCCAGTACCTGATGCTTGGGTTGACATCATGAAAGGCGTAACACACCACCAACTTCGGAAGGTAGAACAAAATGTTGGAGCGAGACGAGCACAACTTTAGAACAGGTCAACTATGGCGCCGCGCAAACTTGACTGACCTGAACAGTGGCGGGGAGGGAGGGACGCTAGGTAGCGTTTAACGCATCAGCAATTGGCGGGAAATTTGTAAATTCGATACCGGGCACCCAGAATAACCGTTAGATATGGATTTTGGTTCGTTAGATTGAGATCAGGTAGAGCTCCAATAGGGTCGTTAGATCAAAATGCGTTAGATGCGAGATTCCACTGTACACCAGTACCCGCTGTGTACCTTAGGTTTATTATTCTTTCTGTACGGTAAGGTCTTTGCATTGTATTTTGCATAACGTTACATTTTTGTTCAACATAGTAATGATATTTTGTAGTTATGTCAAAGACAAAGTTTGTTATTGACAGATTTTAATATTTTCTTGCACTAAAAAATGTACTCTCATGAAAGCCACAATTCTTTTTATAATTATTATTCATAGATTTACCCTGCATCTTGTACTCTAGTAAATACTTTCTAAATTTTCATAGCCACATTTGGTGGTCTATCTGGTGTCTATTTGACACATTAAGTGGCATTAACAAGTGTAGAACCCCCTGTTACATACATACATACATAAAATTTGAAGACTGAGTGTTCCACACATAAGTGCAGTTTCAGTCTCTTGTCCTAATGGCGGCGTTCCAGGCATCCCAGTTAAGGGCTGCTTCACTTGTCAAGTTCTTGGATTTGAGATCTGCGCGTATGGTCCGTTCCAGGTCTTCCTCGGTCCACCCCTTGGTGCAGCTCCCTCCACAATCACAGACCTGCATTTTTCCACCCAATTTTGTTCATCCATTCTCTCCACATGTCCATACCATCCCAGTCTACTTATACGCATCACCTCGCTAATACTCTTTATACCTAAACGTCTCCTCAGCCCAACATTTGTTATTCTATCCTGTAGCCTGGCCCCACACATCCATCTCACCATTCTCATCTCATTACGCTCCATTCTGTTGACATCCTCTACTTTAACGGCCCATGTTTCTGAGGCATACGTCATTGCACTTCTAACACATGAGGCATACACCTTTCCCTTCAGGGGGAAAGGCATTCTTTACATGGTCAGGATTGGCATCAATTCTCTGAACTTCCCCCATCCACACCTAATTCTAGCAACAGTGGCAGCCTCGGCCCCACCACCGGCAGAGATGGTATCTCCTAGGTAACAAAACTTGTTCACCAGTTGTGGGTTGTGATTTGATGAAGCAGACTGTTCGAGGGGGCAGCACGCTCCCTCACAAAGGTCTGGCACCTTTTGAACTTTGACATCAAGGGCTCCCATGAATATCTCTCACTCGTCGTAGAAGTTTGTTGATAAAACGCGGTCCTGTTTCTGATAACCATGCCTCTCGCAACCTTGATTTTTCATGGGGATATTGCATTCCCGACCCCTCCTACTATTGAACTTGATTATCGGAGTGTGCAGGCTTGGTACAGTACAGTACTTAGAAACCTTCTACCGTTAGACACTCCTAATAGTGTAGGTGTTTTACTGAGTTTACCCACTCCCTAGTTCATGCATCTTCTATACTTACAATTACAGGTCCTTGAAGAGAACCTGTATCAGTATGACTTATCATTTTCCCCCTTCTCAGCGACGGGAGAGCTGGTGGGGTGCTTCGGACTGACGGAACCCAACCACGGCAGCGACCCGGCCGGTATGGAGACCCGAGCCAAATACCTCCCCTCCGACAAGGCCTATGTGCTGAACGGCTCAAAGACTTGGTAGGCATGTAGGTTTATATATGAGTGGGTATTTTCTTAGATTAAGCCTATGTGCTCACTGGATTAGACATGGCACCGACAGACTTGTTATTAGATTTAGAAATGTTACATGCCACAGTGAAATAGGAACCAATGCTAAGAGAGTGGAGAGTACAACTTTGTACTGTATTTAGTGTTTCAGTGAGGTGATCTGGAGAGAATGGATGATAATGACTAGGCTAAGTGCTTTTAAAATATGTGGTTTGAAAGATGGCAGTCAGTAGGATGAGGTCCTGAGAAGGGATCTCACTTCTCAAGGCTAAGAGATTTGACAGTAATGCCTGCAGGCCACTTAGCAATATGGGGAGAGGCCATCAGGTGACCAAGGCATACCTGTTCAAAACATGAAATGACCTTTTAACTTATACCCAAGAAATCATACATCAAATACAAAGCTATAACATATGTGTTTACAAAAAAATCATAAGAATACTGTACTAACATAGTTTTATTTTTTGCTAATTGAAAAAAAATACAGTGAAAGTCCTGTAATCCGGAAGGTGGGGGACCGCGGGATTTCCGGATTAGCAGATTTTCCGAGGTATCAGATTTATATATAAAAATGGCCCTAAAACACATACGAATTAATAATTAATTAGAATAGAGGAAGTGCGGTGAAGTTCCGGTAGTTAAGATGTGTAAATCCAAAACACTCGATTAATTGACTTAAGATAGACATGAATCTTATTTTATAATCTTATTTTGGGGGAAAAAAACTTTCGAGGTATTGGGCATTCCGAGGTTTCAGCCTCCGGATTAGCGGACTTTCACTGTACAGTATTGTCATAAATCAGGATGTTTAATTCAGAAACTGCTGGACCATAGTTTTGGTTTAGAAGTGCTCATATTAATCTGCCTTTATTCCCAACAGGATCACCAACTCCCCAATCGCTGACTTGGTGGTAGTGTGGGCCAAGAACGAGGCAGAGGGCGGTAAGATCCGTGGGTTCATCATGGAGAAGGGGATGAAGGGGCTGGACTGTCCCAAGATCGAGGGAAAATTCTCCCTGCGAGCCTCCACCACCGGCATGATTCTGATGGATGATGTGGTGGTGCCCGAGGAGAATATGCTGCCGGGGGTACATGGGTTGAAGGTAAGGAACTTGATACAGCTTTAGCACTGTATATCAAGAGCGATCTCTAATGAACTACTGTAATAAAATGTATGAGAATTATATGCAGTCCTACCACCCAAAATGCTTAATCATAGTAAGCGAATCACATACTATGCGAGGTTGGGGTCAGAAAGCAATAAAGGAATGTATTATGCAAGGTAGCCGTAGCATAGTGAGTAGTACGTCGGGTGATGATCAAAGGGTTGGCGGATCAAACCTGCACTTTCAAAATGTTGTTGGTAGATGTCAAACCAGGGCAACTTGACCTAGCGATTCGTGACAAACGCCTAATGTTCATGGGAATTACGGCATCTAGCAAAAAGGAAAAAATATACGAGGTGTGTTCGCAGCACATGAATCAGGGAATAATAGTGAAGCAAATCCGCCATCTCCTTTTAATTTGCGATCCCTTACCCCATAATGTGTGAGGGAAGTGGCGCGGTGTGACGTGGCAGGCAATTGACATCCGCAACCAGGACAGTCCCCTCTTTTTTTAATTAACAGAAATAGTTGTTGTTTTGTCTGCATTTATTATGCGATTCGTTCGGGGGCAGGGGCTAGGAATCCTCCTCCCCTTGTAAAATTAACCTACTAGAAAAGACAGAGGAAGTGGCGAGAGAATGCGAAAGTGGTCTTGGACCCTAAGAATTAGAACTTTAAATGTTGTTTCTGTTCGGGCTCCGTCTCCAGTCGGCCACCCCCAGCTATGGGGTATGTGCCTAAGTACTGTATATACATACATATACAGTAGGGTCCCGCATAAAACGTGTTCGCATAAAACGAGCGACCTAAAATATTAATATTTAATTTTCGATCAGAACGAATGTGATCACATAAAACGAGTCCGCCGCCAAAGTGGGGCAAATCCGAGGAGTTTTCAATTAGCGCGCCGGAATATCGTACAAAGCGTAATTGGCCGTGACGTAGGTGCGCATTGTGACGTCACTGGCGTTTGAGTCCTTGACGGGGAGGGTGGAGGGAGCCAGTCGGCCATATTTTTTGCCTCGGTGACCCTTCCGCGCGTTCGCTTCTGACGGGAACATACGTTTTGGGTGAACTATACCTGTGTCGGACCACCAAAATGCGAGTCAGGGAAGCGGAAGTCGATCACGTATGATGTCAAAAAGGAAGTGATTGATAGAAAACAGAAAGGAGAGGGAAATACAGCCATTGGACGTGCATTAGGGCTAAGTGAATCTTCGGTGAGGACAATTTGGAGAGGGAAAGAAGACATTTTGAAGGCCATTAAAGCCTATGGAACATCTAAGTTGGACACAAAGAAAAGAGCCCCCGATGAGAAAGTGATCCACATGGAACGGTATCTGAGTGTGTGGTTAACTAGGAAGGAAAGTGAAGGGGTGGCATTAGACAAAAAACAAATCATGGAAATGGCAAAAACGTTTTACCATACAATTTGCCAGAAGGAGCGTTGTCCCCTTGGTGCTTTCAAGGCGTCCACTGGTTGGCTATACAGGTTTCTTGGGCGAAAAGAGATAAGGAACATAAAGTTTACAGGTGAATCTGCATCAGCAGACACAGTCGCAGCTGATACTTATCCAGCTGTACTCAAAAATATTATAGAAGAAGGTGTGGGTATAGTCCTGACTGTATCTATAACATGGATGAGGCTGGGGTCCAATATAATAAAATGCCTAAATCCACTTTTTTGTCCAAGTCAATGAAGCAAGCTAGGGGGAGGAAAGTCGACAAAAGCCGTTTCACAGTGCTTTTTTGCTGCAACTTGACCGGTACCAACAAAATGAAACCTTTGATTGTCCACACTGCTGCACACCCACGATGTTACAATCACCTTTCTAACATGGCACAGGCTCCAGTTTATTGGATGAAGACAGCAAATGGGTGGATGAACTCCTACACTTCTGCAGAATGGCTTCTTAAGATGTTTGTCCCCGATGCTAAGTGGAAATGTCAGCAGCTGGGTATTCCATTTAAGGTGTTACTGACAATGGACAACTGCCCAGCCCATCCTTTGCACCTCATAGATATGCATCCTAATGTTAAAGTAGTTTTTCTCCCTCCCAACACCACTTCAGTTATGCAGCCCCTTGATCAAGAAGTCTTTCAAACGTTAAAACATTTTATCAGATGAGAGTGTATGCTCGTATGCGAAGTGAGACTGAAACTGGTGTGGAAATCCAACAAATTCTTGATGAAGTTAGTGACCAGGATGAAGACCATGAAGAAGCAGCCCCTCCCATCCCACAAGCAGCCCCTCCCATCCCACAAGCAGACTCTCCCATCCCACAAGCAGACCCTCCCATCCCACAAGCAGACCCTCCCATCCCACAAGCAGCCCCTCCCATCCCACAAGCAGCCCCTCACAGCCCACAAGCTGAAGATCCAGACGATCCAGCTGCCCAGCCTGCTCAGCCTGCCGCTCAGCCTGCAGACCCTTACCTGCTAGCACCCAACCCACATGCCATAACAATTAAGCAATTTTGGAGACAATTTACCATCAAGGATGCTATTGATAATCTCCTCTTGGCATGGAAAGATATTAATGATGCAACGATTCAGAGGTCGTGGAAGAAACTGACTCCACACCTGGTGACCAGAACGGCAGGTGCTCAGCGACTCGCGGACAGTGTAGCCCTAACAGTGGAGGTGGCAAGGCAGGTCCCAGGGTTTGATGAAGTGACAGCAGAGGAAAAAATATTAGAGATTAATGCTGAAGGTAATGAACAGTTACCTGACGGGATTGTAGCAGAATTAAACATTGAGGACGAGCTAGGGGAAAACAGGCAGCCAGCTGAGGTTCAAGTACAAAGGGAAGGGACCATTTCAAATCAGGGGCTGAGCAGACTTTTGGCTGGGGCTGAGTCCATAAAAGAGCTTATTCTTGAGTTTGAACCCAACACTTTTAAAAGGGAGGAATTCTGTCAACAGTTGAAATTTCTCTTTCGTGGCTACACAGACCAACACAACCAGAGAGTTAATGAGCGAAGGCAGACCCTCATTACTCGGTACATTCTCCCTGCCAATGCGCCACAGCCTGCCCCTGCCGACGAGCCCCAGCCTGGCCCATCAAACGATCCCCAGCCTGGCCCATCAAACGAGCCTCAGTCTGGCCCTTCAAATGACGAGTTTGAGGGCTTTATGAGGGACGTGCAGGAGATGTCTGGCACACGTTCACTCGCCACCCTCAGAGCTCTGGGTCACATGGCGTCGTCTTCCGACGGCGATGAGTGACCTCCCAGATGCCTCGGAACCCCTCGCCCCCTGTACATAATCCCCATTAGATTTAAGGTAAGCTACAATATGCCTATTTTATCATTTTTATTTATAACTTATCACTTATATATGTTTTGGTATGCATTAAACAAAAAAAACACGGAAACAAGTAACCCATCGACCAATATCCATTTTCCCCATAGGTTACGTGTTTCACATAAAGCGTGTTCACATAAAACGACCTCGTTTATCGACCATATACTCGTTTTATGCGAGACCCTACTGTACTGTACAGTATACATTTCTGATATGAACTTTAAAAAAAAAAAATCCACCCACTCATAATAAGCAAAAATGACGCAAGTCTATTTAGGTTAAAGATTACTTCCCAATCTATTCATCAGATACGTGCTTACTGATGCATTAACAAGACTGTGGGAAAATTCCCACGTTTTTGTACTGTTTATAATAATAAATTGTCAAGACGGTTAATTTTCGGAAGGCGTGTCCACCATGTGTATTTTTCCCCATAAGTTATATAATTTGTGGTACAAGAGGTCTCATGTCGTCCATAAAGATGCGTATGGTATTGGGAGGTAGGACTGTATGTTATATGCTTACTGAATTTTGTACAGTACCAGTACTGTATACTTTGCTGAATATAATATGATGGAGGGCAAATTCTCCCTGTGAGTGTCTACCGCCGGTGTAATTCTGTTGGACAATGCTCTTGTTTCCGAGGTAAATATGATGTGGAGGGTTTCAGGGATTGAATGTGAGGAGATGAATATAAACCTAGAATATATGTGCAGTGTGTGGAAAGGGAGTGGGCATTAACTCAATTCAATGTAGCATCTGTCGATGTTGGGTACACCATGGGAGTAAGCGCTGTAATAGAATAAAGGGGCCCCTGCCGAAGGATAAGTCAGAAATAGAGAAATTTGAGTGCGTAGTGTGCAAAGGCGAGCTTGTGTTAAGTGATGATCCTGTGGCTGTGAATTTTGGAAATGAGTCTTTGGAGCTGGTGAACAAGTTTTGTTACCTAGGAGATACCATCTCTGCCGGTGGTGGGGCCGAGGCTGCCACTGTTGCTAGAATTAGGTGTGGCTGGGGGAAGTTCAGAGAATTGATGCCAATCCTGACCATGAAAAGAATGCCTCTCCCCCTGAAGGGAAAGGTGTATGCCTCATGTGTTAGAAGTGCAATGACGTATGCCTCAGAAACATGGGCCGTTAAAGTAGAGGATGTCAACAGAATGGAGCGTAATGAGATGAGAATGGTGAGATGGATGTGTGGGGCCAGGCTACAGGATAGAATAACAAATGTTGAGCTGAGGAGACGTTTAGGTATAAAGTGTATTAGCGAGGTGATGCATACAAGTAGACTGGGATGGTATGGACATGTGGAGAGAATGGATGAACAAAATTGGGTGAAAAAATGCATGTCTGTGATTGTGGAGGGAGCTGCACCAAGGGGTGGACCGAGGATCGGACTATACGCGCCGATCTCAAATCCAAGAACTTGAAAAGTCTAGTGTGATTTAGCTTTTGTACAGTACATGGGTATCCCTTCTTTTCATGCAGTCTCTGATTATTCTTATAATTTATTGTAATAGACTTTATCTTCCTCTAATTTGTCTATATTTACCTCTTTACTTAGGGCCCCTTCAGCTGCCTCAACAACGCTCGCTTCGGCATTGCGTGGGGAGCTCTTGGAGCGGCCGAGTTTTGCTTAGACACTGCTCGACAGTACACCCTTGACCGCCACCAGTTTGGGCGACCCTTGGCAGCCACTCAGCTCATGCAGAAGAAGATGGCTGATGCACTAACAGAGATCTCACTCGGCCTCCAGGGCTGTCTCCATGTGGGCAGGCTGAAGGATGAGGGCAAGTGAGTAATAGTTATCCTTTAGTAACAGGATGTCTAGTTACTAGTTGTCTCTTAACTTGTAACCAGTCTGGATGTGTGAGTACGGTATTTCTTAATTTTTCATGAAATCTAAGTAGTGTTTCTTATTTTATTGTGGGTAGATGTTTATAAGCTCTTTGGTCTGTATGTAAGTAATATAATGGTCAATTACTCCTTTTCATTTCAATGATTCCCTATCTTTGTACAATAGCTATATAATATGCTTTTGTCCAAATTGTGTGTACTGGCTTATCTTTATATACCGTACAATGTTCCACAGAGTCACACCAGAGATGATCAGCCTGCTGAAGCGTAACTCTTGTGGAAAGGCGCTGGACATCGCCCGGGCGGCCAGAGACATGCTGGGCGGCAACGGCATCTGCGACGAGTACCACATCATCCGCCACGTCATGAACCTCGAAGCTGTTAACACTTATGAAGGTGAGTCAATCAGCTACATAGTACAATCGCCTGCATTGGTTGTTGTTGTTGTTCCCCAAGCTGCCTGGCCGAACAGCCCCAAGGCCCCGAGCAAGGCCAAGGCCATAACTGAGCGCCCCCACAGAACCCTCCCTGCCTACCACAATAAAGCCTGGGTGACCGAAGCCACTCCATGGCGGGGAGCTGAGGAGGGTGCGGAAACGCCCGGGAAACCAAAGCCCCACCCAGGGCCCTGTGCCCCTCAGCAATTATGAAGAGAAAGTTGAGGGGCAAAGGAAAAATGTGACGCTTTGGCTTCCAATCTTGGTAGATTGGGAGGTCAATTCACGGAAAAGACGCCGTCACTTGAGATCTAGGAAATACATAAGAAAAAGGAACAGTCAGAGTAAGCTATGGGTATGGCAGAGATCGCTCAGTTCTCACTCTGATAGACCAGCCCCCATCACCACATGACTAGAACCCAATCCTCTCAGCATCAGCTAGGAAAGGCCCTAGAAAGCCGCCTTTGGCGGGGGGGATAGCTCCCCTATTTCAACCCCTTTCGGGGTTGGGCACCCGCCCTCCTTCAAGGGTTATATAGGTTAGTGGTCAAGATTACTGGCCTTATTACATTGAATAGACTATAGTTAAGAGAGAACATTTGAGAAGTATGCATTGGTAAGTGGTACTGCTATACATTATATGCAATACTATAATAGAACATTTCTGACCAGCTGATGTAGTATTTTTAGACATTCCTAAATGCTCTAGCAATTACTTTCAAGCTACAGAGGTTGTCTGATTAACAATTTATACTAGTGTATGCTTGATTTGGTGCTATAATAATACTACAGTAGGGTCCCGCATAAAACGAGTTTCGATTAAAACGACCGACCTAAAATATTAATATTTAATTTTCGATCAGAACGAATGTGATCACATAAAACGAGTCCGCCGCCAAAGTGGGGCAAATCCGAGGAGTTTTCATATAGAGCGCCGAAATATCGTACAAAACGTACGAAATATCGTACGCTTTCATATAGAACGCCGAAATATCGTACGAAATATCGTACGCTCCTGACGGAAATTTACGCTTCCAGTGAACATTGACGATATTGGGCCACCAAAATGCTGTGTTCACATAAAACGCCCTCGTTTATCGACCATATACTCGTTTTATGTGAGACCCTACTGTATATTTGCATTATCTGTGTTACGGTCTTTGAAAGGGGTGCAGCCACAGAGTGTGAGGTACAAAGGGTACAAAGGAAATCAAGCAACAACATATCTAGTGACCCTTCTAGGTTGCTTCTAGGTGAAGATGAATGGTCAGGCTATGGAGAATGGCAGCTTGTTCAAGTATCTAGGCAGTGTGTTGAGTAAAGATGGGAGTATGGATGAAGAAGTGTGGGAGAGGGTGCAACAGGGGAAGAGGGTTATAGGAATGCTGAAAGCAGTAACAAGAAATAGGGTGGTCAGCATGGAAGTAAAGAAGTCCTTGCATGACAGTGTGGTAATCCCGACATTGACTTACGGGAGCGAAGCATGGACGTTGGTGAAAAGACTCAACCCAAGAGTGAGAGGGGTGGAAATTAGTTACCTGAGAAGCGCGTGCAGAGTTACATGAAGGGATAGACAGACGAATGAGGTAGTACGAGAGAGGTGTGGTGTGGATGTAGATGTGCTGGAAAGTGTGAAAAGGAACACCTTGAGATGGTTCGGCCATGTGGAACATATGTGAAGCGAGAGAATGACTAAGAGAGTGTACGAGAGCGAGGTGGAAGGACAGAGAGGGAGAGGTGGAAGGATGGAGTGAAGAAGTGTATGAGTCAAGGCGGTGCTGGATGGGAGGACTGGCGTCTACTGACTGGGGATAGAGGTGCATGGGGCCGTTTCGTTCGTGGCCACCCCTTCGGGGATCACGGCGTCTGGCAATAGATAGATAGATAGAATTATTTTAAATATTTTACCCTATCCTTTTTAGTGAACATTTTGCTGCTGTTCAATATTATTAGTTACAGAGGAACAGTTAAGCACAATGTATTATTTCTGCAGGCACACACGACATCCACGCTCTTATCTTGGGACGAGCCATCACTGGTCTACAGGCATTCAGTGGCAACTAAAACAAGTCGCCTCTCCTGCCTCAAGCATACATAATGGGAATGTTAGGAAACGATGGTAAATAGGCAAATTCACTGACAATTACTTTGTGTTTATTTGAACTGATATGATATGACACCGATAATGTCATCATTTGATTCTTTATTTAGCTCTAATAGAAGGGGGAATGATAGCATGGAATTAAAGAGTTGGAACAAAGCATTAGAGCAATTTGTAGATATTGCTATATGTCTTCCAGGACTCAAAGAATTATGTGTGGTCTTACCTGATGGTGAAGTCCATAGGAAGCCAAATATATTCTCCATTACTAACAGTATATAATCATTATAATCATTTATAAATGTATTACTGTTCTTTAACTATATATGCCAAACAGTTAAGAATGATGGAAATTCCAAAATTATTATTTGCATTACAGTATTAAAATAACCGTGGTCACTGCTTGAGTTTGTAAATTGTGTACTCCCAAAATATGATAATTATTTACCCTAGTTAATAGTTTCCAATATGAGTGTAATCAAATGATTATTCTAATAAAGAAGGATGAATTTAGTCTCTATAGTATGTGATCATGATCAAAACATGCATAGTGATGTTATGTACCGTGTAGGATACATATCTCTCTTAGATTTAATAGTACTGTATTGTAATACTCCAGTATGGTAGCTATTACACTGTGGTGTATGATACTATAGAATTGTGTATACTGTACAGTAATAATCTATTTTTGGCTACTGATAGGTTGTAATAGTGCTCAGAATGACTGGAACATATTGTTTAGGTTAGATGTATTATTAAGGGTACAGTGCAGTCATTGTGTATACAGTGAAATCTCGCATCTAACGCATTTTGATCTAACGAATTTGCATCTAACGACCCTATTGGAGCTCTACCCGATCTCAATCTAACGAACCAAAATCCATATCTAACGGCAATTATTCTGGGTGCCCGGTATCGAATTTACAAATTTCCCACCAAATAGGCCTACCGTACTGAGCTAAGTGGCGTCCCTCCCTCCTCCCCGTCACTGTCGTCAGTCCAGTCCGCGCCGCGCCTTAGGCCTACATTACTCAACCCAGCTCAATCTTTTGTTGTGTTACTCGCCCCAACCTTAACCCTCAAGCCCCGGCTACGCATTATATATATATTCCCCGAAACCCGGGTGTTTTGGCCGAAAAACGTCTAGGCTAGGCTACCGTATCATTGTTATGCGGACTGCTTCCCGCATTCCCGCGCATCCCCAAGCGTAGCTGTGGTATTTACCTATAGAATGGCGTTAAGTAGAGCTCTCTAAGTCAACTGGTTGAGTTGTAATGATGATTTCAGTGGAGATGACTTACAGCAACAACAGCCACTTTACAATACTTTTCGATACTTAACAACAACATACAGGCACACACGAACAAGCGACGCTCTCCTTCTTGTGGCCGGAGATGCGGGGAGTCGGTCCAGCCGGCTGTTGTTTACATATGTCGGACCGACGCCTCGCACACCAAGCTCACAGGCTTTCAACCACTGGTACAATGGTGTACCACCCGGGTTCCTGGGGGCAAAACATAATGGTACACACGTGTACCATCCGAGTTTGAAGGGTTAAGCTATTGTTGTGTTATGCCTTTTGTGATGTCGACTCAATCCTCAGGTACTGGAGAGGGGAGTGGTGAGAATGGAAATATGCATGAAAGAAAGACAAAAGTACCAGTGAAGAGGGTTACGCGTGTTGGGAAAAAAATGAATAAATATACGGCAGAGGATAAAGCGAAAATGATTGAACTAATTGAAAAAGGCCTCAAGAACTGCGAGATAGTGAAAATAACTGGGTTTCCCGAGGGGACAGTGCGTAACTTTAAGAGTCAGAAAACTAAAATTAAAGCCAGCCTATCTGTTGCAAAGACGTGTTTTAGTGGCAATGTTAAGAGAGGGAGGCAGTGGTGGAGGTGAGAAGGTGCGCGGCACATCCCAGTTAGCCTAGCCTCCCTGCTCAGATATCTTCGACATCGTCTAACCTACACACTTCATTACATACATACATACATACATACATACATGTACACATACATGTACATACATGTACACACTTCATTATTCACTCACAGGTTGGTTTATTATTAATTCTTCTTATAATTAATATATTACATGATTTTAATATATTTGATGTCACAAAATAGCACTCGGAAGGGCAAAAATAGGTAAAAATGGGGACTCTGTCTAAATTTTGGCACCAATTACCATTTTTCCCATTAGTTTATGTATTCATATCTAACGAATCTGGATCTAACGCGATTTTTTCGGCACCTATTATTCGTTAGATACGAGATTCCACTGTACTCTGTTTATAGTAACTTGGCAGCAAACCTTCACCCCATAAGTATGAGTATGAATTGTGATTGGTTGACAGTGGTGTGTGAAGTGAATATTAAAGCTGATTAATGAAGAGGTTCACATCCAAAGGAGGAAACAAAAATATATACAGTATAGAACCCACCAGGTGCAATTTATAGGGTGGGATAAACTTTCAAGTTGATTTAGACAAAGTATAGGTATCAACATGGTTATTACAGTCTGTGTTCCTGTAGTCTAAGCTTTAGTGCCTTATACAGTCTACTATATATGCTTTACTGGTCAGCTCACGAGTTTAAAGGAGAAAATAACTAAGTAAATATATTTGTGAAGAAAATAAGAAATAGAATTATGTGGATTAAAATGTAAAACTTGCAAACAAAGTCAAACCAAAACTGGGACAAAGACAATATAAAGTCAAAATAACATATCAAAATCGCTATGTGGAAACAACGCTTACTAAAATAAAATTTATGAAATGATAGAACACAATCCACCACATAGGGTGTACATTACTACATGAGCAAGTTAAGCTGGTTCCCAAGCAAACTAATCGCACATATAACAACGCACTATCGTTACGTTCAGGGAATTAGTCAATTTGGGAAGTTCGGGACGTTCTGGTAAATTTTACTAAATATCAAAAAATAAGAAATAGAATTATGTGGATATAAAAATGCAGTTATGATAATCTTTTTCATCTAGTTTGTTTTTATGGTATACTATTTAAGACTGCAGTGCAATCATTGGTAGATCTGTGTATCTTTTACTGTTTAGTATTTCTTTCCAAACTGCTGAGCAGGCAGTCTAAATATTTGCATATGTACAGAGTATAAATCTAAATATCTAAATAAAAGTGAAATATTTTTACATACACCAAAAATTATGCTAATGATTTTACTAACATTCATCTCTGCTCAGGTATCTGTGTACTATATATTATTATTCAGCACAGATTGTGTAACATTATTGCCCGAAACTCGGTGGACACCATGGATGGTTAAGTAAATTTTTTATAAGAATGATAATGATAATAATCTAGATAATAAAACTGGGGCCTACTAAGGTCATTCATAGTATGTAAGAATGCTAAGAGGTGCATTGTACAATTATTTGTATTATTATTATTACCATATAATAACAGTATGATGATGATGATGCAGTTTTTACCACCATACACTCCCTGCTGAATAGCAAGGCTAGGGTGGGTGCCCTGATGAATCAGGGACTTAGATAGCAAGAGTGTCATTACTGCACTAGATCTGTTACATAACAATATCTATACGTTATTGCAACTGTATATGTGTAACTTTATATATTTTTTGTTTTAATTTTAATTTTGTGATATACAATTATTAGTGAATAGTTGCCACAGATTGCTAGACCGCACCGTTCACCAACAGCACTGACGTTTGCCAATAACTCAATGGCTGGCCCGAGGCTCGAACCGTCAACCTCACGGTTAGCAGGCGAACGCTCTACCAATCGAGCTACGGCCTGTGCATATATATATATTAATTTTGTTTATACAGTATATACAGTATATATAATATTTTTGTATTATATGCTGCTTCCTGCCTAGGCGAGGTGGCACACCTGTCATCTGATTGCAAGAGCTTAAAGGGTATTTTAATGGTGCCATTTCCACTTAGTGGAAGTTAAGATGGAATTTTGTTCCACGATTAGTATATTATGCTTTATTTAAAATATAATAAAGGATGATATGTATTTGTTAATTTATTCTCCTATATGGGGTGATACTGGTGATTTATCTAACATTTTGTAAATAACTCCAGGACAATGATATTATTGATACTTGGGGTAGAATTTTCTTTCATCAGGCTGTATCAAATCAAGGAATGTTAGCGTAATGGTTAGTGCACGGAATTTTGATGTGAGTATCGTAGGTTCGAATCCACATGTATTCATTAGTTTCATTGATTTCATTAATAAGGTATATTTGAAAGTTAATTGGTGGGTTGGTGATAATATGAATGAGTGACACCATGGGAAATAGGAGAGATTGAGAGCATGATCAGCGAGAGAGTAAGATTGATGAAATGCAGTTAGGATGTACGCCAGAGGAAGTATGACTGATGCAGAGTTTATAGTACGGCAGCTGCAAGAAAATCACCTAGGCACATATAAATATAAACAAATTTAAAGGGACATTGGTTGAGTATATTGGGCTGTGAGAAGTAGGGTTAACTATTGAGTGGATGGCTGGGTTAGTTATGAAAATGTGTGAGGGTGTGGCAACAGCAACTGAGTGACTGAAGAGTTGTGTGATTCATCAGGGGACAGTACTGAGCCCATTAATGTTCATTGTGGTGTTAGGATTATTTGTTAGAGGTGAACTGCTGTGTGCTGCTGATCTGGCTTTGCTAGCAGAAAGTATAGGAGAGTTTTGGGAGGTGAAATGGAGGAAAGGAGTTTTAAAGTTAACGTGGGTGGGGCAAGGACGGTGGGCAGTTAAAATGAAAAGAGGTAATGTGGTGCAACAAGGAGGCTGTCCCTGTGTTATGTGTAACAAAAGGTTTTATGAAGAAAATCCTTTTTATGCAGAGTTTGTAATAGGTGGGTACATACAAAAGTTGTCATATATTACTGTAATATAAGTATAGAAATTATGGTTTTCTTTGTGCCATATGTAATGGTTGCAGAGATATGAAAGTAAGACTAGAAGAAATTATTGTAGGCAAGGAGTGCTTGAAATGTGTAGACGAGCTTTTCTACAGTATTTGGTTGTTGTCGTTCCCTAGGCTGCCTGGCCGAATAGCCCCGAGTCCCTAAGGAAGGCCATGGCCACGATCGGGCTATCCCATAGGGCTCAAAAGGAGTGTAGATTATGTTGTTGGCGTAAGTGATTGTGTGGAATGCAATCTTCTATGATGTTTATTTTTGTTTGCTACAGTAGGCTATTTTGGTTGATATGATAAGTGGAAGTTGAAGAGCAGAGGTAAGTTTTATTGCTAGAGTGAAAAGTATGTATGTATGTATACTGTATACAGTACACTGGTACTTGTACCCTTTTTTTTTTTTTTTTTTTTTTTTTTTTTTTTTTTTTTTTTTTTTTACTGGGGGTGACCGATTCGAAACAGCTCGAACATGGACATTATACACATCAGAAAAGCAAAACACAAAATCACACATCTTAGACGTGCCATCTAGGTCATCAAGGAGAAATACCCTGAGACCCAGGCCCATTTGGGGTCCCCAGCAAAAGATTCCCAGGTCCCAGATCCCCCGGAGAGGCTCCGATTTCCGCAGGAAGACCCGCAGCGAAGAGCGAGAAGTAATAAAGAAATTTAGAGATTGCTATATCTAGCTATGAATTTGTTTGCCAAGGGTAATCTATATGTAGTAGGCTATGTGGAAGGAATATAGTGTTAAATGACAGCAAGATAGGGTCTGTAAAGGAATATGTTGATTCACTGAGTGATAGACTCCAGAATTGAGTAGGCTCCTGAGGAGCGACTTCTTATTAGAAATACTGGCGAGTTAACCCGTACAATCCCAGCGACGGCTATAGCCGTCGGTAGATAATTAACTTCCCAGTGCCAGCGACGGATATAGCCGTCAGTAATGTATTTGTCTTGTAATTGCCTGTAGGCTACAAGGCTAATTTTTTTTTTTTTTAAGTCTTTTAAAAAAATAAGGTGATAGATCCACTCTTGAGGTGAAAAGGTGGTCTCTCCTGTCATTTTGGCCACATTGCTTGGGACCGCTGGGGACTCTTATTACTGTATCCTATGGTACAGTACGGGTTAATGCAAACTGGTAGATTCAGATATAGACATATTATAAGGGAGTGAAGGTGAATTAGCATAAATGTGAATATGTTACAGCACCTATGAGGGAAGATCGAGGAAGGGTGGTATTGAAAAATGGGTAAAATTCTAGTTTCACGTACACAGCGACAAAAGGGAGGCGCCGTTGTAAAGGCATAGCTTCCCGACCAACTATGAAGATCAGGGAAATTGCTGGGTAAAAGACGTAATATAATGATAATAAACTACATTAACGACATTAGCCTAACCTAACAACCTTACCTAACCTAACCTAGTATTATGTAATAGCTATGGTGCCGCATATGGGGAGATTTTTTTTTTTTTTACAGTAGGTATAATTCCTTATAATGCATTTCCGCCGCTTTGGACATATGTAGGAATTAAGTATGGTATATGACAACTCTAAAGTAGCCATAGAAATTTATGAGTATGCTGTGAAAGCGAAACTAGAATTAAACCGAAAAATTATTTCAAGGCCCAGGGATTGTACAAGGAGATGGCCTAAGATTGTGACAAGTGGAGGGAGCTATATATAATGCATTGATGTGGGTCTTTATAAATGCAACCCAGGAAGAACTAGAGCCCGTTCAGGCTCCTAAGATGCCGCTTAGTATTTATATAAATTTATTATTATTATTATTATTATTATTATTATTCTTGTCTCTTAACCCGGCAAGCGCGATAGGCCTCACGGAAGGCTTCCTATAGGGAACGCGATAGGCCTCACGGAAGCAAGACCATAAAAAAAGCCTTCCAAAAAAAAAAAGGGCCTATCAAAACAAAGGAATTTGTCTCTAGGTGAGATAATTCCCCTCCAATACTCATCCATGTAAATCTCACCCACCCCCCTCCCCTCCTTCCCCACCTTATTCCCCCCTCCCTCCCTCCCCTCCTCAATTATCACCTATTTTTCCTCTTATCATAATTTATCGGTTATTTTTCTCTCCCGCGATAATGTAGCACAAGTGGGTTGCAGAAAAGATCGTTATGTAACACCCAGACACCGGCCCACACCGCCCCGCTCGTCTCAGTTACCTCACAGACAGCGAGAGAGGAGGGTTGCCTGTGGCTCTCTCTCGCCTGAGATTATGACCGGGTTACACTTACACTTAGTTACACTTAGTTGTATTCCGTCCGTTAGTGACACAGTTGAGCTGGGGCTCCACTGCGACCAGGCAGCTCCCTTTCTTCCACTCTCCATTCCAGAAGTCGGTTGGAGTTGGTGCTGGGGTATCCTGGTGTTGGTGGCCGGTCCGGTATTTTGGCCAGCCACATGTCCAAGTGTTTCTTGAAGGTGTCTGGAGACACCCCGGTTATGTTCCTGAGAGGGGCTGGTATACAGTTGAACAGTCTGGTTCCATTGTATGTAAAGCTGATGGATCAGGGATTTGATTTTTTGTGTTGATCCCGGCGTAGTCCTCACATAGCACAGCCTCCCTCGCCTTTGGGTGCTGAGTCTCTTGGATGTTTGGGTTTGGTACCTTTTTTTCCAAAATCTTCCAGACGTAGATGATGATGTATCTCTCCCTACGTCTTTGAAGTGAGTACAGCTGCAGCTCCTTAAGTCTCTCCCAGTAGTTAAAGTGTTGAAACCCATGGATTTTACTGGTGAATGTCCTCTGGGTGGCTTCAATTTCTGTTATTTCTCCTACTTTTTGGGGAGACCAGAGCTGGGAGCAGTACTCCAGTCGTGGTAGGACCAGTGACTTCCACAATGTTAGCATACACCTCTCATTTCTTGTGTGGAAGGTTCTCAGGATCCAGCCTGCTATTTGTTTTGCTGTTGTTGTGGCTTTGGTAATATGCTGGGAAAAAGTGGCGTCACTGCTCATATTTACTCCCAAGTCCTTCACTGTGTCCTTGGCGGTAATTTCTTGCTGTCCGCTTTTGTAGTTGGTGTCGTTTTGTAGTGCTCTCTTGTTCCCGTACCTTAGAAGCTCGAACTTGTCTCCGTTTAGGGCCATGTTGTTTTCTTCTGCCCACTTCAGGATTTTGTCCAAGTCTTGTTGTAGTAGCTGAGCATCATGTTGTGAGGTGATTTTCTTCATGAGTCTGGTGTCGTCTGCAAACGATGTGGCTGTTGAGTGTTCCAGGTCCCTGTCGATGTCTCCTATCATGATGAGGAATAGGAGAGGTCCCAGTACTGATCCTTGTGGTACTCCGCTGATGACCCCACCTGCTTCTGATAGGCTTCCTTGAACCGTGACTCTTTGTTTTCTGTTGGTGATGAAGCTATGGAGCCATCTTCCAAGGTCTCCCCCTATTCCCAGTGATTTGAGTTTATGTAGAAGGATCCCATGGTCCACCTTGTCAAAAGCTTTGGCGAAATCTAGATATATGACGTCTACATTTTCTCCGTCTTGAATATCCTGTAGGATTTTGTCGTAGTGTGATAGTAGTTGTGAGAGGCAGGAGCGGCCTTTTCTAAAGCCATGTTGCCCCTCGTTGAACGCCTCATTATCTTCCAGGAAGCTGACCATCTTAGCTCTTATTGTTCTTTCTATGATTTTAATAAGGTGTGACGTCAGCACCACTGGTCTGTAATTTTTGGCTATGCCTTTACTACCCCCTTTGTGTATTGGTGTGACATTACCTTCTTTTAGGGATTGTGGTACATATCCAGTTTGGAGGGACTTGCTCCACAGTAGTTTTAGAGGCAGGGCTAGCTGATGTTTGCAGTTTTTTAGCAGTTGGGCATGAAAGCCGTCTGGTCCTGCTGCAGAGTTTGGTCCAATCTTGTCGATGGCTGCTATTATGTCCTCTGTTGATACTGTTACCGAGGAGAGTTGATGTGGTGTCTCTGGAGCGTTGCCAAAGAAAGTCGTTGCATTCTCGATTTTCTTGTCTTCATTTGGCGGGCTGAAGACACTTTCATACTGCTGTTTGAGTATCTTGGCCATTTCGGTTGGGTCACTCTCAAGTTCGCCCGTAGGTTTTGCAAGTGGTCCTATTGTTGTGGTGTTCCTGAGTCTCCTTTTTGCATATGCATAGAAGAATTTGCTATTTACTCGTATGTTTGCAACTGCTTGTAGTTCTTCGCGTGTTCTTTGCTCTTGGTGTGACTGGATGAGTTTACGTTCCACTTCATCAAGCTCTTCTTGTAGTTTGGTGATATTGTGCGCATAGCTGGTCTTCCTTTGCTTGGCTCTCAAGTACGTCCTTTTCTTCATTAGTATTTTTCTATCTCTGGGAATCTGCTTGATCTGCTTCCTGCTTGATTTGGGTGGTATGGTGTTTTTACAGGTCTCCAGGCATTGTTGCTGGAGGATACTGAGAGTTTCGTCGACGTTTTTATCTTCGAATAGTGCCCTCCAATCAGTTCCTGCCAGTTCTGCTCTCAGTCTGTCCCAGTCTATATCTTTGCTGTAGAAGTTGAGATCTTTCAGAGAGGTGCAGGGTATTTGGCTTGATTCCTGTTGACATCTTCTTGGTGGTGTGGCGGTTGGTGTGGGGGTTCTAACTTTGATGAGGCTGTGGTCGGACATTATAGTTTTTACAGTTTCATACGAGTGTACCAGGTCGAAGTTGTTGCCAAATAGTAAGTCCAGTGTGTTGTTGCCTCTTGTAGGTTCCTCGATGTATTGCTTCATGTATGCAGTGTCCATGATAGTCATTAGCTCCTTGGCTTGCTGTTTTTCCTCCCTGGTTCCTCCATCTATTTTCATGGTTGCCCAATTGATGATGGGCAGGTTGAAGTCTCCTGTGATGATGACATCTGTAGCGGGAGTTGGAAGATTTTGTAGGAGTGATTGTATTTTCTCTGTGACCTCCTTGAAAATTTCCCCTGTGGTGTTTGGAGGTCGATACAAAATTATGATGAGCATGTCGGTTTGTCTTATGTGTACTGCTAGTAGCTCTGTTGTGCCGTTTGAGAATGCAACTAAAGTTTCGGTATTTGCAGCCATATCCTCCCTTAGGTAGAGTGCTACTCCTCCGTGGCTTCTGTCCTCTCTGTCGGCTCTGAATAGAGTGAAATTATGGATATTGATCTCTGCATCCAAAATGTTTTCGTTCAGGTGTGTTTCTGTGAGGGCTAGAAAAATTGAGTTGTCTTCCTCTGCAATTTTTCCCAACATAGGGACTTTACATTGATTGTTTCGTGGGTATTTTGGTGGCCAATATCTTCGTTTTTCACCACCCAAATGCTTTTCCAACTTAATTTAGCACTCTTGAAGGTTCATATATACATCATATATGTAAAATAAAAGCATACCGAAAACAAATAATGCTCTATATTGTAAATGTAACGAATTCTGTCAGAATCCAAGGCTAGAAATGCACAAATAACTACCCTAGCCCCTAGGTCTATATCGCGCTTGTCAGGTTAATTAACTCCCAAAAATTATTTTTCTGCCAATAAGCTCGCTCAAAGACGAGCCCAAAGGGGCTTAGCCTGCAAGGCAGGCGGTTTGTGTTGGGTTTGCTCCCCTAGACAGGTTGCCGTCCACCCGGATTGTGTAGGGTTGTCTCCCCTAGATGGGTTGCCGATCAAGGCTAACGAGTCGCATCCACCTGATATATATATATATATATATATATATACAGGCCTCAGGATGTAAGAATGTAATTGAAAAATATATTTGACCCCGTTACCTCTAGAAAGTGATGTGTTTACAACCAAGATTTTCTAAATTAGCCGATTTCTGATAGCGTAAGAAATCCAACATTGTTCACCATTATTTACAAATAAATTATTAATTTTACCAAGTATTTATTATTTCAACAGTACATACTTACACAAAATTATAGTATATAGTAATTTGAGGTTAATAAAGTGAGGGCGGGTTGTATTGGTGTGACAGCAGCCATCATGTCTTCAGCTGATTGGGAAGAGGTGAAGCGGCTTGCCGCAGATTTTCAGCGTGCACAGCTCACCTCGACATTACAGAAGTATGAATGATCTCCAGTGTTTGTCTCTGGTTGCTATAGTTGCTTCCTTATTTAATGATTTGTCACTAACAAGGCTTCTGAAGCTAGTATCTGATGGGCCATTTTCAGATGTCACTTCACGACAAAATATGTTTGCCTATTTGGCATGAAATATTGCAATATTTTGGCATAGTTTGGAATTGTCTTAATATGTAGTGTTGTATATTATGGCTACCGTTTGGTTTATCATTATTCATGGAATCTTTATAATTTAATCTGTATTAGGCCTAGGCTAGTTTGGGCTAACCTAGGCTAGTAGGCCTAGCCTAGGATAAAAAAAAAAAAAAATCAATATGTAGGAGATGCAATAATATAGGTAACAAATTTTGATAATTATAGGGAATAGGCTCGCAGCCTTAGGCCTATTATACATAATTTATTAGGGACAATGTAGGTCTAGCCGGGAATCGGGATGGCTGTAGTTTTCGGGCGTACAGTCGTCATGGTTACATCGGGCGATCGCCGCGGTGAACTTCGCGTCTATTTTGACGGCGATTTTTTTCGGTTATTTGCCCCCTGCTTGCCAATAGGGCCTATACTGTATATGACGATGACAATATGTCATGGGTGGGTGAGGGGGGGCAAAGCCCCTCCTCAACATATTACTGTATGCAATGGCATTAAAAATAGACTGGAACATGATAGCAAATGTCCGACATCACCGCCACCGCCGCCGACATGTTTACATTTGTCGATCGCCATAGTTAAGTTCGCGTCTATTTTGACGGCGATTTTTTTCGGTTATTTGCCCCCTGCTGGCAATATATATGATGATGACAATATGTGAATGCCCCCTCAACATATTGTATCGAAAGGCAGTCAAAATAGACGGGAACATGATGGCAAGCGTCCACTACCGCTCCGCATAGTGTAAACAAGGGTGGCGGTACGCCCGCACTTAACATTCTTGCCGTCTAGCCTATGGAATCCTTATACTGTACTCGTGTATAATTCACTATGGGAGAATAATTTTGATCACATTTATATAGCCTAACCCAAAATTAATAGAAAAAAACGCCCATTCTAATCAATCTCAGAGCTCTTTCGGACATCCTCACTGTTTACAAACGCCTTCTTTATGCAGTACAAATGTACAATGGATATTTTCCCCCTGCTGGCAACATAGATGACGATACCAATAATTCATGGGGGGTGAGGGCTCAACCCATCGTGTATCCCACATTGGAATTATAACTAAGATCATGAAAACACCCTAATTTCTCAAAATCTGGAGGAAATAACATGAAATATAAGGGTGAGAGCCTATTTCCTATAATTACCCAAATTTCTAATATCAGTATTGGGTTCCTATCATCATATGCTTCATTGCTATATAATTTTTATCCTCGGGGAAAAAAAATCTTGGGATTTTTCATTTTTTTCCTTGTTTTTTTTTTTGTTTTTTTTTTTTTTTTTCATTAACCTAACCAAAAAACCTAACCTAACCTAATAGCCCCCAAATACATTTAGGTTAGGTTAGGTTTTTTGGTTAGGTTAATGAACAAAACAAAAATCCCAAGATTTTTTTTTTCCCCCGGGGATAAAAATTATATAGCAATGAAGCATATGATGATAGGAACCCAAGGCAAGAATGTTAAGTGCGGGTGTACCGCCACCATTGTTTACACTATGCGGAGCGGTAGTGGACGCTTGGGGTCGCTTGCCATCATGTTCCCGTCTATTTTGACTGTCTTTCGATACAATAATATGTTGAGGGGGCATTCACATATTGTCATCATCATATATATTGCCAGAAGGGGGCAAATAACAAAAAAAAAACGCCGTCAAAATAGACGCGAACTTAACTATGGCGATCAACAAATATAAACATGTTGGCGGTGACGTCGGACGTTTGTTATCATGTTCCCGTCGATTTGTAATGCCATTGGATACAGTAATATGTTGAGGGGGGGCTTGGCCCCCCCTCACCCCCTATGACATATTGTCATTGTCATATGTATTGACAGCATGGGGCAAATAACCGAAAAAAATCGCCGTCAAAATTGACGCGAAGTTACAGCGGCGATCGCCCTATGTAAACATGACGACCGTACGCCCGAAAACTACATCCATCCCGATTCCCGAACCCAATCCCAAAACTACCATTAGAAATTTGTTAGGCCTACCTATATTGTTGCGTCTCCTACATATTTACCAAAAATAAATAAATAAGCTATTCTTAGGTCGTTATACAGTAGTATACTTTTCCTACATTCCGTTGCTGATTGTATTGTACCGGTACTTTGGGAAATATAATTGAAGAACTTAAAATAATGTTTATTTATTTTTTTTTATTTTTTATATTAATAGGCCTACTAGGCCTAGGCTAATCAAGTGAAGTAGGAAAACAATACCTGGCTGGGAGAATCTATGAGTGGTCAAGGGATAGCAGTAGATGGGGAGGGGAATGCAGGAGAAAGCTAAGGAGAATAGGGATGAGACAAGAGAGACCAGGAACAGAATGGAATGAAATATTGGGTGGAGATACAGTTGGAGAGGGAGGAAATATTACAAAGATAGTTGAGAAGAGAATTCAGGAATGTGGACTAAGAGTGCAGAAGTGGAATGAACAGGAAAAAGACCTTAGAGAAGTACAGAAAGAAGTCAAAGCTGAAGAGAGAAGAGTGGTATGATGGGGGTTTAGGAGGCAAAATTCTGTTTAAGATAAGAGCTGGGGCATGGGAATTCAAGACGAGAACATGGAGGTGCAAAGGAGTGTATGAACTGCTGGGTAGGAGGAGAGAGGGTGGGAGAGACAGTGGAGCATGTAATAACAGAATGTGAAGGGAGAGCGGGAGGAGCTAGAAACGAGGATGAGGAGATGTGTGGGAGCAGAGGGATGGGACGAGGAATAGCATGGTTATCTGGGTTGGAAGGCCTAGAAGAAGGAAGAGTGAAGGAAAGAATGATGATACTGAAGATATTCTTGAAAGAAGTATGGATTAGGAGAGAGGGAGGAAGGGGAGAAGGAGAGTGATAAATAGTAGATATTCATCTTTAAGCTTTTTTCAAACTAAACTCCTATTGTCATTCTCGTACTATCATATTCCAACTGTCCTTATTCCTCATATTCTAACTTTCTCTAATGGGGGAATGCTGGTTACCATGCGCACTGACGGGTTTGAAGGCTAGCCTCCTCGCAGTGACCCCATCAAGCAAGAAGGAGAAGAGACTATACCATAGATACAGTACCGTACTCACAGATGTTCTTCTGGAAGAGGCCTAGGCCTGTGGCTCCAGTTCAGTAGGCTGGTCACTAATTGGACCTTGGCTTTGCCTGTGTATGTTGGTTATTTGTGCCCTATGATTGAACTTTTAATTATCCTGGCCCCTCCACACTTTGTCCAAGCCAGATTCAAACTTTACTACCGTGTCGGCGTTTACTACCCACTCTGGCAACACATTCTAGTTACCGACAATCCTGTGTGAGAAGGAGTACAAAGGAGTACAAAGGAAATCAAGCAACAACAGATCTAGTGACCCTTCTAGGTTGCTTGTCCTCCAAAACACTGAGGATCAAGTGTCCAAACAGTGGTTTAGAGTGGGTAAGGGAACATTGGAAAGGGAATTACTGCCCTGGAACTAATATCCGTGGCAGGATTAGCAAGTTAGTAGAGAACTGAGGGGGGGATAAAATAAAGTTATTCATTTACAAACGCAGTCAGTCGCGGGTTTGATGCGAGATATTTGTCTAGGCGGAGTTTAAATGAATCAACGGTGATGCAGTCTATAACGTTTCGGGGAAGCCCATTCCACAAGTTGACAACTCGATTGAAGAAGAAATTCTTAGATTCGTGCGAGTTAAAAGATTTACCAATAATTTTGCAACCGTTTCCCCGCGTGTAATTAGATTGGTCGATAGTGAAGTACTTACTACAGTTCATATTGTCGATGCCTTTGATGATTTTGAACACTTGAATTAAGTCACCTCTTAATCTGCGCTGGGTTAAAGGAAATAGATTTAATTCTCTAAGACGCTCTTCGTATGGTTTGTTCTTTAGGCTAGGTATCATTTTGGTAACTCTACGTTGAACTCGTTCTAGCTTGTTTATATCTTTTTGGTAATAAGGGCACCAGGATTGAACGCAGTATTCCAGAAGAGGGCGGACTAAGGAATTGTAAAGGGTTAGGATAACTTCTTTGGATTTATGCTCAAATGACCTGCCTATAAAGCCAATTATTTTGTTTGCCTTCTTAACAACTTCTGAACATTGTTGACTCGGTTTTAGGTTACTCGATATTGTTACTCCCAAAGGAGTATATTCTGAGGTTGAGTCTTGCCCTCAAATTATTCCTAGTAGGATAAACTGTAAAAACCTATAAATCAGTAATAGCCTAGGCCTAGTCCTATACGGACCCATTAGGCTACCCCGAGAATATATAAAAAAAAAAACACAAGTGGGAAGGGCTTTGAAGCTCAGGGAAAATGAGGGGCTAAGACATTTAACGAGTGAATACTGGTAGGCCTAGGCCAATGGGTAAAAAAACAAGATAGGGAAAATAAAGAGTAAGAAGTGGGTAACTGTTCAGTAATCAGTAATACTGTAGGCCTATTTCCAATTTAGATTAGGCTATTGTTGTCACTGTCACAATTTTGTTTTTTTAATATTTGAAGATAAATAGATGAGAAATTTGGAAGGAATCTAAGTGTAAAATGGAGGGAGTGTAAGAAACTGTTCTGGAAAGAGGTCAAGAAAGTTAGGGACTTAGAGAGTGTAGCAAGGGAAATACAGTAGTAAGGGTGTGTAAGATAAGAATGGGCGAGTGATAGCCGAGAAGCAAGAGAGAGTCAAAAGATGGAGGGACTCAGGGAGTACTTCAACGAATTGCTAAATGTAAGGAATGAAGCACCAGCAAACATAGTTGGATGAGGTTTGGGAGGGAGAAGAAGAAAAGTAGGGAAGGAGGAGGTGTGGATTAGGAGGCCAGAAGTGTGTGAAGCCATGAATAGAGTGAAGTTGAGGAAAGCATCAGGAATAGATGGAATGTGTGGGGAAATACTGAGGTATGGTGGTGAGATAGTGATCGAATGGGTACCGGTATAGAAAATTTGTAAACTAGAATGGGAGAAGGGGAGTGCACCTGATGACTGGAAGATAGGCATAATAGTCCCCCTGTATAAGGGTAAAGGGGAAAGAGTAGTGTGTGGTAACCACCGGGGAATATATCTTATAAGCGTAGTAGGGAAGGTGTACAGTAGGGTAGTGATTGAAAGAGTCAGAGCGAGAATGGAGAAATGGATAGGGGACACGAGCAGGGCGGGTTTAGGAAGAGAAGAGGATGTGTAGATCAGATTTTTACATAAGTTGTATGATGCCTTTATGGACTTGGAGAAGGCCTATGACAGAGTTGATAGAGAAGGTATGTGGAAAGTACTGTTACTGAGAATATACGGAGTAGATGGCAAGTTGCTGAAAGTAGTGAAGAGCATGTATGAGGGTGCAAAGGCGTCAGTACGTGTGGAGGATGAGCAGAGCGAGTTCTTTGATCTGAATGTTGGGTTAAAGCAAGGGTGTGTGTACAGTGTGATGTCCCCATGGTTGTTCAATATATATATGGATGGAGTCATGAAAGGAGGGTGTTAAACAAAAGCCAAAGTTCCATTATTAGTAGTCTATATTATTGTATATGCATTGATAAAATTTTGGTTTATAGTTTATATTATGTCTTTAGAAGTGCTAAAATGGTAAAAAACAATGCTATTTCAGGATAATTTTCTTGTATTCCTTCTCATATTCATTCAAGTCTTCAAACAAAATTGCTCCGGTTTAACATTCTGCATGAAAGAAATACAAGGAAGAGCAGTGGATGTTGGTGTACCTCTGATAAGGGAAGGAAATGAGTGGAAGTTGCCTGTACTGCTGTTTGCTTATGATACAGTTCTGATGAGCGAAAGTAAATGGGAGTTGCAGCCTTGCAGGGGCTGGTAAATATGTTTGGAACAGTGTGTGAAAAACAGAATTTGAAGGTAAATGCGGGTAAGAGCAAGGTTATGGTCTTTGAAAGGGGTGCAGTCACAGAGTGTGAGGTGAGGTTGAATGGTCAGGCTATGGAGAATGTCAGCTCATTTAAGTATTTGGGCAGTGTGTTCAGTAAACATGGGAGTATGGATGAAGAAGTGCGGGAGAGGGTGAAACAGAGGAAGAGGGTTGTAGGAAAGCAGTAACAAGAAATAGGGTGGTCAGCATGGAAGTGAAGAAGTCCTTGCATGACAGTGTGGTAATCCCGACATTGACTTACGGGAGCGAAGCATGGACGTTGGTGAAGAGACTCAAACCAAAAGTGAGAGGGGGGAAATAAGTTACTTGAGAAGTGTGTGCGGAGTTACATGAAGGGATAGACAGACGAATGAGGAAGTACGAGAGAGGTGTGGCTTGGATATATATGTGCTGGAAAGTGTGAAAAGGAACACCTTGAGATGGTTTGGCCATATGTAACGTATGGGAAGCGAGGGAATGACCAAGAGAGTGTACGAGAGCGAGGTGGAAGGACAGAGAGGGAGAGGTAGACCGAATGAGAGGTGGAAGGAAGTAGTGATGAAGTATATGAGTGAAGGCGGTGCTGGATGAGAGGAGGGGCGTTTCGTTCGTGGCCACCCCTTCGGGGATCACGGCGTCCGGCAATAGATAGATAGATAGATATATTTACAGTTCTTCTTTTATCTTAGAAAATTATAAAATAACTAGAACAATGTTACTCCATGTAAATTTTTCTGTACGGTATATATTACGTCATATGCCGGTATTAATTCCAGTCTTAAAACAAAATTGTCCTGGTTTGATAATCTCTCAGAAACCTAACGAGTTTATCAGCATTTTATTTTTGCCTAAATTATCATTAACTCTTCCAGGTTATCTGAGCGTAACTGTGTGGAGATCATCAGCAAACTAGTGGAACTGAACCTACTAGACGTCTACCACACCAATGATGGCAAGGAATACATCACCCCCGCACATCTCTCCAGGGAGATACAGGACGAGCTTTATATCAGGGGAGGTGAGAAGTTCGGTTACCGGTCATTTCGTGGGATGAACAGTCGTGGACATATGTTCTTAACCACCCTGTGATTTTCATTATTTAAATATTACATTCAGTAGCCTATTGAGTTAGTTAATTAAAGCAGATTAACCAGACCACTGAGCCCCATACAGAACTCTCTTAGATCTGGCATTCTGTAGGGGAGGTGTAATAGTTTAGGTGCTTATGTTCTGGGTGTGGTGTTCTGAATTTGAATCCCGGGAGGATCATATGCTTTCATTAATTTATTAAAGTACTATACATTGGGGTTTTAATGGTGGATTAATGTTAATAATGGGGTGTTCCTTAATTACATATTGAAGTGACCAGTTTAGGCCTATACATACGGTAATAGAAAATAATACAGTTTTTAATTGTAAATTTATGCAAAAGGAAGTTTATAAATAGATAATAAAAGCTTTAATTGCATAATGAATATCATAGATTGGTTAAGAACATATGGCCACGACTATACAGTATATGACAGCAACATTATTCTGGCTTGCCATAGCTGTTTCCCTAATATCCTGCTCAGACTTATGCAATACATTTAAGTAATATTGATATGCATTAGTGTATATTGTGTATTATTTGTAGTACTGGACCGATATATACTTTTACGGTAATGTACCCACTGTAACGCGGTACAGTACTGTACGCTCGGATACCATAGTCCCTAGCCCACTCCTCAGAATTTGTGGACCTCCTACTGTAGGTTTTCTTCATGCAATTATTACCATCTGGGCTGAATTTTTGGGTAGAACTTGCTTTTCAATAAATAGTTTATATAGTTTTGTATTTTATTCATAGAAAATTATATTCATAAATTCTGTTTCAAAGATATGCTACCATAATTTGAAATAGGTAAAGTCCTCAAATTATTATGAGGAGGCTAGAGACTATGATATCCGAGTGTACTATCATGTTCATTCACTGACTATATTGGTCTACTGTATATGCATAACTATGCCTTTGCCGACTCAATAGCTGTTATTAGTTCCAAAATCCAACTCATTCAAAGATTGGAGATGAAAATATATAATTCAGCCGATTCTTTCTCCTTATGGGATAGTCTACTGGCTAACTAAACAATATAATCATTATGTAATATACCTCCCCCAGGTCGCGTCAACACGGTGGACCTGGTGGATATACTATGTATGGATCACAGCGTTATCGACCGCCGCGCCGGCCAGCTAGCCCATTCCATGCCCGGCCTCTACTTAGTGCTGGGACAACTGCTGACTAAGGAGTACTTGGACACCATGGCCGAGGAGATCAATGAACGACTGCAGCAGGATGGTGTCACTACCTTGCAGGAATTGGTCAAGCACTATGATCTACCCGGGGACTTTATGCTGGAGGTCAGATACCAATGATATACAGTAGCTATAGTAGTACAGGCACTCCTCACTTACAATCTTCTAATATTTAGTTGTTTTGTTATTTCAATGTGGAATAGAGAGGAAGAGTCAGACTGAGAGTGAGGTCGAGGGATGGGGTTGAGAGGTATATGAGTGAGAGTGGTGTTGGGTGGGAGGAGGGGTGCTGGTTGACAGAGGACAGTGGTGCATGGAGGCGATTAATTCGTGGCCATCCCTTCGGGGATCAAGGCATGAGGTAATAGACGGATAGATATATTGTGGAACAAATTTACTTAAGAGTTGTTATGCATTATTACTAAGTGGCCAAAAAATTCACAGAAACAACTGCTTCAATTGAGGTTGCTTCACTTAAACCTTGTTTTTCAGGAACATAACTATAACTCTAAATGAGGAGTGACTGTATAATTAGTACACATGATATGTAAGATGAGACCTAATTACTGACTTACAAGGTATTCTTAATTCAATTATTTTTGGTTCAGATGATAGTGGAGAGACTGGGCGGGATCATCCGAGGTCAGCAGGACAGCAGCGACCCCAATGTGCTGTTCACAGAGGGCTTCGTGGCCCGGCACCGGGCCCACGTCAGGGGGGTCCTCTCTGCTATCACCCGGCCCACCTCTGTCGCTGCTATCATCTCTCAGCACCACTTTCAGGAGCGGCTGTTCTTCAGTAGGTGTTTAGGGAGGGATTGGATATTGGGTGTCAAGGGTGGTGATTTTCAGTGTCTAGGGTACCTGCTATATTAGTCTTTAGGAGGTGTCTAAGCTCATTGGTAATGTTCTTCAGTAGGCGTCTAAGAGGTGGTAAAATATTAGTACTTCGTCTTATCATCTCAACACCTAATTATGGAGCGACTATTCTTCAGTATGTATTATTATGTTCTCTCCACCAACCAACTTTACTCCTAAACTCGATTAATGAAATTAACAAACACATGTGGCAGTCCGGGGATTCGAACCTAGGATGCTCACACCGAAAATCAACACACTTATGCATTGCACCACGAAGACAGGGTGATTGAATACAATCAGTTAACCTCTTCTGTAATTTTTCAACACCACTTTCAGGAGCTCTTTTTCTTCAATAGGTACAGTATAGTTGTCCACACATCCAACCGTGACAGACATATTTATATTTATGCTATGATTTCCATTTATCCATTCATAATGGCAAGCAACATATGCAACCTTACTCACAGAAGATCCCTGTAAGCTTTCAACTGAGACTAGGAGACTATTCTAATTATTAGATTAATGACCATGTTGCAAAACGTATATTTCCTAATATTTAGTCTTGACTGTTCTTTGTATAACTTCAATGATGTCCCCTTGTGCTGAGTTGGTTCTTGTGAATATGTCCTCACTCACCTCTTTCTCATACTTTTCACTTAAGATCTTAAAGGTCTCGATCATGTCTCCCTATGATCATCTATTATATGCCAGTGTTGGCATTTTCTGAGATTCAAGTGTTCCTTGAAACTAACTTGGTGGCTCGTCGTTGAACATTTTCGATGGCCTCAATAGTCATAAGCTGTAGCATGGTTAGTAGAGCGTTTGGCTGCTGATCGAAAGGTCAGCAGTTTGATCCCACTCTGTGCTATTGGTAGATGTCAGGATTTGGACAATTTGGTCTACTGATTTGTGGCAACTGTCCAAATGAAGTCCCTTGTTGCTTGTAACAAGGGCACGCCCTGGTAGAATGGAATGCATTGCGTTAAAAACTGCATCATCTGGATTATCATCATCATTCATTATCTTATATGGAGATTTGCATATTCTATTTGTGGCCTAACCAATGCTATATACAAACCTTGAGTATCTCCTTGTCCAACTTAACAAATATACTTGAAACTATTATGCAGGTAATAATAGTAAATTTTTAGTGGAAGGAGCCTTGTGGCACGGGCAATGGAAGCTTGTCTTGACAAAGTAGCCTGGAGGTGTTTCTGTCATGGCCATCCTTTACCAGGGTTTTCCCAGGAGGAAGCAAGGTGTTGGAATTGATGATGCGAGAAAGAATTAAAAAAAGTATTTGCTCAAAGCTGGATGTGATGGAGATGAGCTGCTTGAGGAGTATGTGTGGAGTTACTTGTAGAGACGGATTGAGGAATGAAGAGATACGTAGGAGAGTGGGGCAGCAGGAACATTTGTCAGCCAGAGTGGACAGAAGGGTGCTGAGCTGGTATGGTCATATTGAACGAATGGAAGATGAAAGGCTTACAAAGAGAATATGTGAGTCAGATACAAGGGGAGAGAGAAGGGCAGGAAGACCCCCATTGAGATGGAGAGACTGTGTAAGACAAGCTTTGGATGATAGAGGAAAGACTATAGATCATGCAAGATAAGTGGTAATAAACAGGAATGAATGGAGAATGCTTGTGAATAGATGAGTGAACACGTGGTCATTTGGGGGAAGGGGTCGGGCGCAAGTTGGACTAGATAATAGTCCATCAGGCGCCTGGCCCGGGGAGACGATTTATATGAAGGGTGCGCCTGGAAGTGTGATGGGCGGGCTTGTGCTTCAGCTCCGCTGCATGTCTGCCTGCCGAGATCAGAACCTCTCCGGGTGGTCGGGGGAGTGCTGGAGGGACCTTGGTGACCCTGGTCTCTGGGTCTTCTGGATGACCTAGATGTGTGTGAATTTGTATTTTGTTTATGTGTGTTCATTGTTTTCGGTTGTGTTTTGTGTTGTCCCTATTCTTGCTCTGTCTTGAGTCCCCCTCCCCCCCCCACCAACAAAAAAAAGAAAGGAAAAGTGGGGATTGGGCCTGAGTAAATAGATAGATAGATTTGCTAAACATTTTGAAGAGAATATATGAGGAGGTTTGTTAATTTCTTTCTCTTGATTGTTTTATATATGTGACAGTTGATGATGTAAGATTATTATTTAAAATTTCAAAATAAACCAACCAAAATAGGGACGACACAATATAAAGGCAAAAGAACTTAGGCTATCAAAATTGCTACCAGTATGTTAAAAATTATTGTAATATGTAGCCATTTACAATTGTGTTCATGAAAATTAAAAGGGAGTTTGTTATGAGTTCCTCTTAAATGAAGAATTCCATAGGGTGATTAGGTATATGAAATTTGTTATTAATCAATTTGTCTATCTGCAGGTGTAGGCCTATGTATGGAATTAATGTTTATTTGGTGCATGACATTTTTTATTAATCAATTTGTCTATCTGCAGGTGTATGTATGGCATTTATGTTTATTGAATTTGTCTGTCCGCAGGTGTGGCAGAGAAGTTGATATTTACGGGGCGAGTGTGCGGGGCGTTGACCGGCAACCGACAGGTCCACGGGGCCATGTACATACCCAGCATACACTCCCGCACACAGAACGAGTGGGTCGACAATTTCCTCAAACAGAATGGATACTTAGGTTGGTTTTGCAGTTGTTGCTCTTATTACCATATTCTAAAGCCTTAGCATGGTGAAACCCACCACAAAAATAGTTATGATAAAAGTAGAAATATATTTCAGTAATTAAGAAAGTGGGTGAAATTGTTTTTTAATAAGTAAACGCTTTTTTCCTTTTTATTTCAATAGGAGATAGATGATGCATTTCCTATGTGTAGCTATCCTTTGACAACGGGAAGTTTTACTTAAGCTAAGTAAAATCGATTGAGGGTAGAGGAAGTGATAAAAAATAGATATTAGCAATGAGGTGAGTGTGCGGACTGTTGACAGGTCTATGGAGCCACCTATATACCCAGCATTCACTCCCGCACACAAAAGAAGTGGGTCGACAAATTTTCTCAAACAATGGATGCTTAGGTTGATTTTGGGTAGTTGCTTTATAACCTGGGTAATGCTAGCAGCTAGAGCTATGATTTATAAAGTGCCGCCAATGCGACCCCTTTAAAGGTCTATTCAAACTAATTTGTTATATTTGTCTTATAAGATAATATTACTGCTCCGTATTCACATACTTTACTTGAATAATGAGAGCGGTCACCCTTCGTTGGGACAGGTTGAATGAGAGCAAACTTCTAGCAAGAAGGAAAGACAGATGAAAGAGTTTACCAAGGCAGGTGCCCAACCCCGAAAGGGGTTGAAATAGGGGAGCTATCCCCCCGCCAAAGGCGGCTTTCTAGGGCCTTTCCTAGCTGATGCTGAGAGGATTGGGTTCTAGTCATGTGGTGATGGGCTGGTCTATCAGAGTGAGAACTGAGCGATCTCTGCCATACCCATAGCTTACTCTGACTGTTCCTTTTACTTATATATTTTCTAGATCTAGGAGATACCATCTCTGCCGGTGGTGGGGCCGAGGCTGCCACTGTTGCTAGAATTAGGTGTGGCTGGGGGAAGTTCAGAGAATTGATGCCAATCCTGACCATGAAAAGAATGCCTCTCCCCCTGAAGGGAAAGGTGTATGCCTCATGTGTTAGAAGTGCAATGACGTATGCCTCAGAAACATGGGCCGTTAAAGTAGAGGATGTCAACAGAATGGAGCGTAATGAGATGAGAATGGTGAGATGGATGTGTGGGGCCAGGCTACAGGATAGAATAACAAATGTTGAGCTGAGGAGACGTTTAGGTATAAAGAGTATTAGCGAGGTGATGCGTACAAGTAGACTGGGATGGTATGGACATGTGGAGAGAATGGATGAACAAAATTGGGTGAAAAAATGCAGGTCTGTGATTGTGGAGGGAGCTGCACCAAGGGGTGGACCGAGGAAGACCTGGGATCGGACTATACGCGCCGATCTCAAATCCAAGAACTTGACAAGTGAAGCAGCCCTTAACAGGGTTGCCTGGAACGCCGCCATTAGGACAAGAGACTGAAACTGCACTTATGTGTGGAACACTCAGTCTTAAAATGTTATGTATGTATGTATGTATGTATGTATCTCAAGTGACGGCGTCTCTTCCGTGGATTGACCTCCCAATTTACCAAGATTGGAAGCCAAAGCGTCACATTTTTCCTTTGCCCCTCAACTTTCTCTTCATAATTGCTGAGGGGCACAGGGCCCTGGGTGGGGCTTTGGTTTCCCGGGCGTTTCCGCACCCTCCTCAGCTCCCCGCCATGGAGTGGCTTCGGTCACCCAGGCATTATTGTGGTCGGCAGGGAGGATTCTGTGGGGGCGCTCGGTTATGGCCTTGGCCTTGCTCGGGGACTTGGGGCTGTTCGGCCAGGCAGCTTGGGGAACAACAACAACAACAACAACAACAACCAAGGCAGGTAATCAGCTCAGACAGAAGAACAGTTCTTTAGTACAACAGGAGGAACACCATCTGGTCTGTACGCCCTCTTAGTATTAAGCCCAGAGAGGACAAAAAGTACAGATTATGATATTAGGCTTTAGTAAGAGGCTTTAGGACAAAAGACTGAAACTGCACGTATGTGTGGAGCACTCAGTCTTAAAATGTTATGTATGTATGTAGAGGGGTGGAGAAGGAGGAACAGCACCGGAATCATCCAAGGTGAAGTTTTTAGCGAAAGTTTGAGAGAAGAGTTCAGCTTTATCAGAGGAAGACGTGGAGGTGGTGCCGTTAGGGAGGAGAAGAGGAGGGAAAGACGAAGAAGTAAAATTGTTGGAGAGGTTATTGGCTTGATTCCAGAAAGTGTGGGAAGAGCTAGAGCTGGAAAGCTCAGAACATTCATTATTGATAAAAGAGTTTTGAGCAAATTGAAGAAGAGATTTAGCTTGATTCCGGGCAGAATCATAAATACTACGATATTCTTGAATTTGAAGGCGATGGTATCGTTTGAATGCTTCCTCCTTGTTGCGGACAGCAGTAGAACAAGCGTGAGTAAACCAAGATTATTTTTAAATTAGACAGAGAGAAAGAAAATGGAATGTATGCCTTCATGCCTGAGATGATTATCTCGGTAATGCCCTCGGCACACTCCGATGGTCCCCGGCCACGGAAGCAAAAATCATGCCATGGGCAATCATAGAAGTACTGCCGAAGAGCCTCCCAGTCGGCAGCGCCAAGGTGCCATAAGTGCCACCGGCTAGGAGGATCGGATGGCCAAACTGGAGAGATAGGACAGGTAACAGAAGCAAGGTTATGATCGGAGGAGTCCAACAGAGAGAAAAGGTTTACAGTGCAAGTAGAAGGATTAGAGGTTAGAAGTAAGTCAAGGAAGTTGGGTCGATCTTCAAGGCAGTCAGGGATATGAGTAGGTTGCTGGACTAACTGCTCTAGGTCATTTAGGATAGAAAAGATGCAGGCTTGTTCACCAGGTTGGTCAGTGAAACTAGGGACCAGTGGAGGATATTAATGTAAAGCTTGGCATCAATATTTACAGAATTTGAGGCGCTGCGGGGGCTAAACATCAGTGATCCGGAGGGTCATGTGCGGAGGCGCTTCAAGGACCAGGACCTGACCTTTGTGGGGTCTGTGTGTGTCGGCTCGGGGCTCAGGGACCAGGTCGACTCTGCCATTGACGACGCTATCATCAATGCCTCATGGGTTGATTTATATGTGAGTGCTGTACTTTATTTTGATAGATTGTTTCAGTAGGACATTTAACTAGTCGACTGCATTAGTGGTGATGGGCTGGTCTATCAGAGTGAGAGTTGAGCGTTCTCTGCCATACCCATAGCTTACTCTGACTGTTCCTTTTACTGATATATTTTCTAGATCTCAAATGACGGCGTCTCTTCCGTTGATTGACCTCCCTACTGCCGGTTGGCAGATTGGGAGCCAAAGCGTCACATTTTTTCCTTTGCCCCTTAACTTTCCCTTATTAATTACTGAGGGGCAAAGGGCCTTGGGTGGGGCTTTAGTTTCCCGGACGTTTCCGCACCCTCCTCAGCTCCCCGCCTTGGAGTGGCTTCGGTCACCTGGGCTTTATTAGTGGTAAGCAGGGAGGGCGCTCAGTTATGGCCTTGGCCTTGCTCGGAACCTTGGGGCTGCTCGGCCAGATAGCCTGGGGAACAGCAACAACAACAACAAAACTAGTCAACTGCATCATTCTAGGTCCCATTAATGATGCTATCATCCATGCTTCCTCGTTTGATTGCTTATTGAGTGCAGGTTACTTACTTATATATGTTTTTTATTTGAAGTACCGGTATCTATTCCTTTCGGTGCGGTGGCCTCTATAGGGAAGCATACGCCATTCTTCCCAGGCGGCTATTTTCACGCTAATTCTGCTTAATATACGTCGCCCTGGAGCCATATCCGTAGTCTTGAGCCAATTGGAACGAGCTCCAATGAAAAGATTGGGTCAAACTCTCTCTATTAAGTAACACCCCTTTCTTAACATTAATCATCAATTACTATACCATACCCTCTCGACCTCCTCACACCACCCAGGAAAATCGATCAATACTTTGCTTGTTTCGTCACTGAAAGCTAACCCCCCAGTTTACACTCGCATACATACATGCATGCAAAAATGTACAATTTTCTCCTTCACTTCCACTCTCAATAACTTGATGATATTTACTGTTATTATATCATGTTTTGTGTTTACATTTGTTTTCTTTTTATAAAATTAGTTTAACCAAACCACTGAGTTCCACAAAAGAAGTCTCATAGGACTGACCCGAAGGATTAGATCAAGATGGACAACTAATCAAGTCAAGATAGATAGGGAAGGGCAGGAGGTGAACAAATCTAAAAAGGCGAAGACACGCAGACATTTCCCGCCATTTCATCAGTTCAGCCGGACCACATGAGCTCCACAACATAGCTCTTATAGGGCAGGGTCGAAGGATGAGGCAAGAACTGCTACACTGTAACACCAACCAAGAAGTGATCAAGGGCAAATATTGAAAGATCAGGACTAAGGCAGGAAAAAGGAGTAGTTGAAATGAAGATTAGATTAACCTCATTGTCGTACCTGGTATAAAGCTGTCACAATTACATAGAAAAGTGGCCCTGTTTTCATTGATTTTTCAGCTTCTAAAACACCTCTTCATTATGCACAAATCCTTCCTGAACCAATGCACTAAGCACACTTGACATAAGTATGGGTGGCAAGCTTAGAACCTCCTGGAAGCATCTACAGTACATTATATTATGTACTTTTGTTACCTTTCATTACTTAGAACTGAAATTAATTGGAACTATCTAAAATTTGAAAGTAATAGAAGAAATGTCAGTACTGTACAGTATATATATCTTTAACTTTACCTATTTTATTCTTTTCCGACAGCCATTGTGCCCGAGTGTGTTCAGCCTGGAGGAGTGTGGCCAGCTGGTGGAGCACTGCCTGAAGCGACGGGGGGAGAGTGGGGGGCGCAGGGGGGCAGCAGGGGGCAGGGTGGTGGGGGTGACAGTAGTGGTGAGTGAGGTGTTACTGGCCAGACTCACGGACCACCTCACACAACTCATGCCACAGCGAGCTAAGGTGGCAGTCGAGAACGGAGCCTTTAAGGAACAGGTAAGTGGGTGACATCATGTTTAACCCTTAAAGAGCGGCACGCAACATAAGTAGAGTTAAAAAAACTGGCAAAAAACGGGTGAAAAAAGGGTGGAAATCGAGTGAAAATGGGTGGGATAGTAATGATCCATACGTCCGACATCTGTGGCCTCCCGGCCCACACTAACTCCAGTTCCCCCACCGCGCGTGAGGATGACAGTGTAACCAATAGTTCGCTAAAAGTGAGCAATGTAGCAAAATCAGCTAAACTTCCATCTTCGAGGTAACACTGTCAGTGCTCCACGAGTGCTACGTAGCTGTATGTGGCGTCATTGTGTAGCGATTTCCACCTAGTTTTCGGCGCAATACAGTTCCTTTCATACTGATGGTTGATATAGCAGTCAGAATGGCCTGAAAAGGCCCAAAACGGCCACAGAGCACCCGCTAGACAAGGGTTAAGGGAGCCCAGACGGTATTGTGCAGCATAATTTACTGGTTCGGCTCAATTATTTAAGGAGAGGATTTAGTTTGCTCTCTAAGCCTCTATCAAACTTTAAAAAACACCCACAAGACCCCCTTTCGATATATATTTGTACATTTTTCGGTAGAAAAATGTCTCGGCCGAAGGCCGATTCCTCTTCATATACAGGCTCGCTATCGCTCGACACTTAAATGGCACGAAAGGTCTTAATATTGCCAAAGAAATGGGGCAAAAGGTCTGAAAATCGCCAAACTAATAGGTCGAATATCTTGATATCTCATTACTAATAGGGCTAAACATGAGGGAGGAGGAGGACTCGAAAAACCAACTGCCTCCCCTTAAGTCTTCTGTCCTTCAGTTTGTGTATTTGTCTATCTTGAGTATATAGGTTATTGAACAATGATTTTTTTAGAAATAAGTTCCTTGTCGTATTGGATTTTGTTTTTAACATCGTTCTTAACACCAATAACTCCCAAATGAAATTAATGAAAACATTTGATTCTCCCATGATTCGAACCTAGGATATCCCTTACAGAACTTACACGCTCTAGCCATTACACCTTCAGGACATACAGACATGAGAAGAATTGAGGTGTCAGATTTTATGTCAGGGACTGAATGAGGGTGTTTATCTTTTTGTGTATTTATCTGTGTCTGTTTGTGCCTATTTATCTAACTAAAATTTGTGATCTTAGATTGGAAAAGGAAAAATCAAGGTGGAGGAAGAAAGCGGTCGGAATAAGAAGGATGACCGGCGCAAGAAGGCCGCCGGTGGCAAGTCCGGGGGAGGCACCCAAGGCCGCGAGACCAAGACCAAAGCCACCAAAAACAAGGCCAAGGGAAGGAGACAACAGCAATCACAGATTTCCGATGATGAGGATGATCACAAGGCCGGTGGGGATAAGATGGTAAGTGATGTCTGTATTTGGATTCTGTACCTCCCCTCTCTATCATAGAGGAAACAGAATTATCAGGTAACTCCTGTATATTATAAGAGGTGACTAAAGTGGGCAAGCAATCTGTCTCATTATCAAGCATTACATACATAGTCGGGTCCCGAAATAAGCGAGAATTTGGTGGATGAACGCAGTCGCTAAATTGGAATTCGCTTAATTCGAACAATGCGGGCGATGGGAATAACAGAATTCGGTGTATGGCCGACCAAGACTTTACCATGTACAAGACTTCTTATAAGAATAGAATTTAAATTGTGTTTGGTGACTTTTAAGGTTCTCAAATTTGGTGAGCCTAGGTACCTTACGGAGCTGCTCAGGCGCCCACCGGCACACCATGGTGTAGTTGTGCGTCATGACAATGACCCTTTTCGTCTTGATGAACCAAGGGCTTTCCAGCAGTCTTCTTTCTTTGAGAGGTCATTCTCCTACATGGCTCCGAGGTTGTATAACAGGTTGCCGCTGTCCATGAGACAACTGAGTTCTGTTGAATGCTTCAAGAGACAACTTAAGACTTTTCTCTTTGAGAGAAGCTATGATCTTGAGAGAGGTGTCATGACAGATGGCTATAGAGTTTAGGCTATTTTGCCACTGCTAGTGATTGTTAAATGTGTGTTGTATATAAGCCTTCTTTTGATGCATTGATTTTTGTTATTTTTTTCTTTCTCTTTCCGAGCGCTAGTGAATTCTTCGGAAAAATTGGCGCTTGTGAGAAATAAGTAACATGCTTATTATTTTATTATTAAGAACATCAGATAACGGGAGTCTGCAGAGAGCCGACTGGCTCACACACGGCAGATCCCTTTCAAATACAACAGTACAAAATGGTAATAAAATTATAACAATATCTTGACTGTGTACTGAGCTTAACCCTCCTGGCCCGGACTGTATCTCCAAAGGACAGGGTGGGCTACCCGGGCGATCTGGCCGAAAAACGTCTAGGCCTAGGCTACCGTATTTTAGTTAATTTTAACTGCTAGAAATTTTCCACTCATCTATAAATGTAGTGCGGTTTCCAATCTGTAGACTGGCGTTGAGTAGAGCTCTCTAAGTCAACTGGTTCAGTTGTGATGACGATTTCAGTGGAGAGCATTTTCAGGCGATGTTAGCAATACGACGATCTTTTCACTACTGAAACAACGACATACAGACATACAATAACAAACGAGTCTTCTCCTTCTTGTTTTCGGAGGTGCGGTGATGCAACGATCGGCTTTGTTTACATGCGTCGGACGCACGGCGTTCAGACCAAGCTGAATAGGCGTTGAAGCTTACTATCTCCTGAAAGGACACCCGGGCACCTGCCCTTATTTCGTGGTGTCCTTTCACACGGACACCCGGGGAGGAAGGGTTAATCTTACAATGATTGGGTGTGTTATTTAAGAGGTGGGGACTCCGAGGCAGACCCCAAAGGCAGAACAAGGTCAGCTAAACTGTGTTACCCGCAGATTCGCGCAGTTGGAGCAAACCTCGCTTATCTCGGTTTCTCCTCGAATGTTCTTGCCTTTGATCCGGCATTCGCTTAACTTGACACGAATTAGCTTAATTCGTTATTTTTAATTTAAATATTTTGGTGCTCGCTTAATTTGGGACTCGTTCAATTCGAACACACTTATTTCGGGACCGTACTGTACATACAATGGTTTAAAATCTATTTCCATTACATACATTGTAACGGCTCAGACGTATTGTGCCTTTCTGCAATCGGAATATACCGGTAATACAGTGTAATAAAGTCCCATCACAACACCGCTCCATCATATCATCACTTTGGCTGATGTTGGTATGGTACTGTCTTGTTGTAACATACATTATAAATTTTGAACGTATTTTAAACGTATATCATACAAACATACAATGTTTGTTTTATTATGGTTGATGTAAGATGATGATATAAGAAGACAAACAAGCTACAGTGACAATAAAAAGGATACATAAAATCCTGAAACTTTCCTCGTTATTTCAGATTGAATTCATGACGCCAGAGGAGCTCCAAGCCGAGATCACCAAATTTGAGGACTTTGAAGACTGCCCCGAGGAAGTGACAGACGAGCTATCCAGTGAGATCCTGCGACCCCTGACCCGACAGTTCCAGGAGGTGGCACGGGGGGTGTTCCTGGCCACGGTCAGTTCTGGGGGCGAGGCAGGACGCAGGACACACCAACAGTTGCAGGACAAGATTGCTGCCATACTCACTACAATAAGGCTCAGTGAGAAGGGTATTAAGGTGTGTATGATCTTGTTTTGATGAATTGGGATTATTACCTCAGAGGAAAAAACTAAATAGCTATCAGTTATCTCCTGCATGACATAAGGGATGACTAAAGGGGTTGTGTGGATGGAACTTTTTTGGTAGAAAAATACAAATAATAAATTAATTCCTTGTCTGTGGCTCTTCACATTAAGGTTGGTGACAGCAAAAGCATTTACATACATATACTGTACTGTATAATTATACAGTACTGTACTGTGTATATATACTTTAACCCCTACTGTACCATAGGGTACTAGTATAAATGTACCCCCCAGTCCCAAGCAATGTGGCCAAAATGGCTTCAGAGGCAAGATATAACAACCTCCCACCTCAAAAGATGGAGGAATACTGCCTCTCCCAGCCTGTGGGGGCTTGGAAATAACCTGAGAAGTGTTGCAAAGGTCTTAAACATCGTGGTACCAGGTACTGCCTGATACTGGCAGTTACAAGGATCGTATATTACTGACGGCTGGCAGCCGTCGTTGGGACTGGGAAGTAATTTATCTACTGACGGCTCTCTGCCGTCGCTGGTATTGGACGGGTTAAAAGAGTCAGTAATCCATCTAGCTATGATAAATAACATACTCTTGTGTCATTCCAACTTACGGCTCTCGAAACTTTAACTCAGTTCTTTCAGAACTTTAAGCCTTTGATAAGGTGCTTACAGAACAGTGTCTAATCAAATTTACCAAATGCATTTGTTTTTATTTTTTATACAGGTGTTTGATGATGAGAAACAGACACAGCTGCGGCGCCACCTGTTGCGGACCCAATGTACAGAGTTGGTGTCAGAATTATTGATTTACCTTGCACACACTAGCCTCATAGACATACCAACAAATGCAGAACTAACACCAGAGGTAAGACCCTTCAATCATCATCATTTTTAAAGCCTTTAGAGATAATATCATGTGTTAGCCTTGTTTATATTATTCCAGCATGCCATTTGTGGGGATCGAGTGCAGCATCTCATTTCAGTCTTAGTTCCCTGAGGCCCTCTCACAAGAGATCATTCCATGTCTTCTTTAGTCTACCCTACTTGGCACCCCCTTATACTGTATCTGCAGCTAATCCGAGACCTTGATTTTGGTGAAAGACAATGCTAGAACATCATTAGTGCTCTCTCTTTAAGGGGACCGACTGGTTAATTTAGGCTTAAAAAACTCAAAATCCTGAAAATACCAATAGGTGTTTACTCAACAAGAGTCAACATCCCTTCATAAGCCAGTGAAATATTATTAGTGAAAACCCATTGGAAATAGTGTTTTTTTATGTTTTCCAAACTTTTCCTGTAATTCTAAAAACGTTATATAGCGAACTTTGAAATTAACATGCTCAGTAACTACTGGTCGTACGAGGAGCATACCTATATAAATCGAAAGAGCGTAAGCTACTCTACTGTACAACCTCCCATACGCTTTATCTTCTACTTTGCCATGTTCCTGCGTAAAATATTGTAAATCTAAAAAACAAAAGTAAAAATGTTCACCTAATTACCTTAGACTTTCACCTGTTTTTCTCAGCACCTATTTTGCCGCACTATCGGATGTTATTCTACAGTTATTATTGGACCTATAGGAATGGTGTATATACCATTGGAAAGGTAATTAAAAACACTAAAAGGCCTATAAAGCCAATTTACTCTAGTAATTTAATTTTGTTCACGATATGTCGTCAAAGTTGTAATTTTCTATAAATATATTCGCCTGAATCCGTAATCACCTAAATCGAACAAATACACAAAATATATAAAATGTGTTTTATAGAAACTACAGATACACCTTTTGTGAGTTGTTTGATCACATAAAACATGTGCTATGGGGATTTCTGTAGGAGTTTATCATTTTCTGCAGTGCTATGATTTTCAAAGTTTTTTTTACCTAAATTGCAAGAAAAAAGCAAAAAAAAAAAAAAAAAATGTATCTAGTTTTATGGTCATATACTGTACACCTGTGCCAAATTTCATTTAAATTGAAAGTAAGACCTGGAAGTTTGTAATTAACTGGTCGGGTCCCCTTAAGGGGACCGACCGGTTAATTACAAACTTCCAGGTCTTACTTTCAATTTAAATGAAATTTGGCACAGGTGTATATGACCATAAAACTAGATAAAAAAAAACAAAAAAAAACAAAAATTTGTTTACTTTTTTCTTGCAATTTAGGTAGAAAAACGTTGAATATCATAGCACTGCAGAAAATGATAAACTCCTACAGAAATCCCCATAGCACATGTTTTATGTGATCAAACAACTCACAAAAGGTGTATCTGTAATTTCTATAAAAAACATTTTATATATTTTGTGTATTTGTTCGATTTAGGTGATTATGGATTCAGGCGAATATATTTATAGAAAATTACAACTTTGACAACATATTGTGAACAAAATTAAATTACTAGAGTAAATTGGCTTTATAGGCCTTTTAGTGTTTTTAATTACCTTTCCAATGGTATATACACCATTCCTATAGGTCCAATAATAACTGTTGAATAACATCCGATAGTGCGGCAATATAGGTTCTCAGAAAAACAGGTGAAAGTCTAAGGTAATTAGGTGAACATTTTTACTTTTGTTTTTTAGATTTACAATATTTTATGCAGGAACATGGCAAAGTAGAAGATAAAGCGTATGGGAGGTTGTAGAGTAGCTTACGCTCTTTCGATTTATATAGGTATGCTCCTCGTACGACCAGTAGTTACTGAGCATGTTAATTTCAAAGTTCGCTATATAACGTTTTTAGAATTACAGGAAAAGTTTGGAAAACATAAAAAAATACGATTTTCAATGGGTTTTCACTAATAACATTTCACTGGCTTATGAAGGGATGTTGACTCTTGTTGAGTAAACACCTATTGGTATTTTCAGGATTTCGATTTTTTTAAGCCTAAATTAACCGGTCGGTCCCCTTAAGGGGAGATGGGCCGTTTTTTTGGTCTATTTAATTTATTCTTTTATTCCTTAGTTTCCTTGCTAAACCTCCTTCAAGCTTAGAAAAACACCCTCTAGATAAATGTGTAAATTTTTCGGTAGAAAAATGTTCCGGTCAAAGACCGGTTCGTTTTAGAATTTCAGGTTCGCTTTCGCTCGCTAGGAAAAAATCGACACCTAAATAGCACGAAAGGTCTTAAATTTGACAACAAAATGGGGCGAAAGGTCTTAAAATCGCCTAACTAATGGGTCGAACATCTTATAATCTCAAAACAAATGAGGCTTAACACGAGGGAGAAAGGGGACCCGAAAAATGGCCCATCTCCCCTTAGGGCATCATTCAGTCATAACTTTCAAACATCTTATGGCTCCTTATCTGATGCTTTTAGATGCGGCTGAAGGTGATAGAGAAGATGGACGATGATATGAAGGCCCCGCTCCTGGCCGTCCACAAGGCCCTGGCTGGGGCGGCCCTTGATGACTTCTACCAGACTGTGGAGGAGGCCATCGCTGCCGCCGGTATCATCATTAAGAAGAAGGACAACAAGAAGGATAGGTCAGTGATATTGGTGTCTGGAATCTGGATATTTACCTTGGTCTAGTCTGAATTTATATTATTATAATGTAAAACTTGCAAAATATACAAACCAAAACTGGGACGACACAAGATAAACGCAAAAGAACTAATCAAAATTGCTATGTGGAAATAATGCTTAATAAAATCAAATTTTGAAATAAAAGAACACAATCCACCACATACTGTAGGGTGTACATCAGTACATGAACACATCAATCTGGTTCACAAGCAAACTAATCGCCGTACCGTACTATTGTTTAGACCTTTACTGAGCTCTTATAGACTTTTTGCGAAAGAGAGAGGAATATCTAAGACAACATACTTGGTCCAGATAGGGTAGACTAGCGAATTCGTGCAGGGTGCTCCATTAGTATACAAAATTAATAATGAATACTACCCACAGCCACAGAAAGTTAGATCTTACTTAAATTTAGAATTATTATGTGCGATAGCTAAGGTTCATTTTTACACTACTGTAGTGAAAATTATTACTCTAACTCAGCTAAATTGGTTGTGGGTATCTTTTATTGATATCTTATACTAAATGGAACTCTGTATACAATTGGCTAGTCTACCCTACCTAGTTCATATTCATGTTTTTTCACCAACCAACTTTACAGTACTTCTAAACTCAATTAATGAAAAACAAAACAGGACTAGTGGGGATTGGGCCTGAGTATATACATACATACAACAAATACATGTGGCACTCCAAGGACTCGAACCTAGGATACTCACACCGAAATTCCGCGCATTTATGCATTACGCTATCAAGACATTGATTTGTGGATCTTTGCGTGTCTGCCTGCTGAGACCGAACCTCTTTGGGAGGTCTGGAACCTGGGAATCGTTTGCTGGAGAACCCAAATGGGACTAGGTCTCTGGGCCTTTGCCTGAGCGACCTAGATGTGTGTGAATTTTGTTTTGTTTTTGTGTTGTGTTGTCCCTATTCGGGCTCTGTCTCGAGTTGGCCACCCCCACCTATGGGGTATGTGTCTGTGTATATACATAGATTCTGAAGGAAAAAAGTTTTACCGTTTTATACTTCTAAATTATAATTTCTATTCATTAATTAAATTCCTTCTCCTATTGTAATTACAAATATAGTTGTTGTTGTTGTTGTTGTTGTTGTTGTTGTTGTTGTTGTTGTTGTTGTTGTTGTTGTTGTTGTTCCCCAAGCTGCCTGGCCGAACAGCCCCAAGGCCCCGAGCAAGGCCAAGGCCATAACCGTGCGCCCCCACAGAACCCTCACTGCCGACCACAATAAAGCCTGGGTGACCGAAGCCACTCCATGGTGGGGAGCTGAGGAGGGTGCGGAAATGCCCGGGAAACCAAAGCCCCACCCAGGGCCCTGTGCCCCTCAGCAATTATGAAGAGAAAGTTGAGGGGCAAAGGAAAAAATGTGACGCTTTGGCTTCCAATCTGTAGTTTGGGAGGTCAATCCACGGAAGAGACGCCGTCACTTGAGATCTAGAAAATATAAAAGTAAAAGGAACAGTCAGAGTAAGCTATGGGTATGGCAGAGATTGCTCAGTTCTCACTCTGATAGACCAGCCCATCACCAGTCACAAATATAGTACAGAATGATTATTAACCAAGAAATGTTTTCTCCCCTCAGACAAGTGTTGTTGAGTCATCGGGCGGGGCTAGTGGAGCAGGTTGAAGGTTCCCTGGATGCCCCCCTGACCCTGCACTTGGCTTGCCTTCTGCTGTTCCAGGCCGTCACAGGCACGCTGCTCATCGCTTCCGGGAAGTTTGTTCCTCACGTCCTGGCCCTGCTCAGGATGCACCTCGCGCACGACCAGTTCTCCACCTTACATCAATACCAAGGTATGCTTCTCCACCTTACACTATCACCGAGGTGAATAATAGAAAACTCCTCTCTTTCGTATCCCGGGGATCTATAAACCTTGGGCTTCTGGATTTTGCCTTTCTCTTTCAGACAAAGGCTGAAAGACTGAGGTAAAAGTTGGAAAGATAGATAAATACATGTATCTTAGTTATATATAGTTTAATGACCGACCAATCAGAATGACACTCCTCCTTGATTCTACCATTTCATTGACCTCGACAATACGATGGATCGTAATCACTATCGGGAAGAGTGTAGTGTGGTGACTTAGAATATGGCCCATAGTCTGAAAGACTGAAGTAAATGTCCTGACACCTGATATCAGGTTTGGAGTATCACCCATCTCTGAAAGACTGAGATGTTTCTTGCTTCTGGAATTCTCGCACTTCTTTGACTCAGACTTTGGTATTTTACATGGATGCTATTGTGGACCGTGCAAAATGTAGAACTGACTTTTCCACTGCAAAACATCGAACTGAGTTTTTAACTGCAAATCATAAAATTGGATGACCTAGATGTGTGGATTTTGTTATTTTGTTTTTTTATGTTGTGTTGTCCCTGTTCGGGCTCTGTCTCTGGTCGGCCACCCCCAGCTATGGGGTATGTACAGTTGGTCAAGGATGAAAGTATACAGTTTTTCGTCTGCTATAGCCACACATGGTTTGTCATGTTGGCAGCCATGACAGCCTTTCCACTAGCCCAAACCATCCCAACACACATGGGGTTTATTATATTGATACATTAATTAATATACGGAGTGCTTCGAAAAAGCGTTTCCATAAATATCAAAAGTTAGAGAATTATTCATAAACCTTCAGGGTGACTAAATACTGTTGTGGAGATAGCAAAACAAAGCTGGGGGCATACGCTGGAACAGCGCGTAGCCGCGGCGCTCGCCTCCGTTTCATTGCCCTTTGGATCACGTATAATCCAGTCTTGGATATCAATATTTACCTACTTATTACTTAACAAGTATTATTAGATTCCTCTTTCTACTCATTATTTATTATGAATGTTATACTGTTAAGTGTATATCGTAATATCTTTTATAGCCACTCCATATTCGTCTACTTTAGATACACAAAAATCTAATTCCTAAACGTGGACGTAAGGAAGCCTGTGTGTTCAATAGGGTAATGACCCTGCAATTTTACTCATCTTGCGAGCGCCATTGCTTTATGAGTCAGTCCTCGAAGCATAATGAGGCTTTACTTGTGATTTTTATTTATTTATTTATTCATTATTATTATTTTTATTTTTATCAGCAGAACACCTGCAAACCAACTGCAACATTGATATCACCATACCCTACATTATTAGCCACATATTACCACGTGTGAAAGTGGACCTGTATTCCACCAAAATATCGTATATAGGTAGACGTTTTGATTTTCGTTTTCACTCGCATTTCTTGTATATCTATCAATAACATTAAGTGTTTAATATCTCCGTAGTGATATTCACGTCAAAGATTATAGAGCAATATATTCATATTTCCGTCTGACAACTAAGTCCAGGAACACGTTTTTAAACACCCTGTATAAGGTGGGCGGGCTCTGAGATATGGCTACCAGGGCTGCCAACATGACAAACTATATGTGGCTATAGCAGACGAAAAACTGTATACTTTCATCCTTGACCAACTGTACCTGAGTATATATATACATACAGACATACATTAACATTGTAAGTCCATGTTTTTTTCAATATATCATTGCTCCTTAGTATAAAGTGCCTCTCTATGATCTACGCTTCTTCTCCTGTGATGTTGTTGTTGTTGTTCCCTAAGCTGCCTGGCCGAACAGCCCGGAGTCCCTGAGGAAGGCCATGGCCACGATCGGGCTTTCCCACAGAGCTCTCATTGAGTGTAGATTGTGTTGTTGGCGTAAGTGGTTGTGTGAAATGCAGTCTTCTATGATGTGTTTAATGGTATGGGGTGCTGTGTTACATCCCGGGCAGGCGTCGACAACGGAGTCATCCAGTCTCTTCTGATAGCTCAGGAGAGCTGGATGGTGTCCGCATCTCAGCCTGGCCAGGTGGACTCTGTCCTCGCGAGGAAGGGAGGATTCGGAAGGATGGATTTCGGGAGGTCGTGCATGCAGCTGCGTGTTGTGGATGTGTGTGCGTGTGAGTGGATGGATCGGCGAGAGATATGAGTATGGATGTGCTTCTGGAAGTTGGTTCGGGGTGGGCAGGGAGGGAGAGAGGACAATAATTGTGTGTGATACCGTGTGATGGGTGTTGTTTTGATATTTCTTGGTGTCTGTGGGTGTGTTGCCATGTAGTTTAGTGGGTGGTCTTGGTTCGTGGAGGCTGCTGCCAGGAATTGAGTGCCTCTCATGTCCAGATGGTCTTTCTCTCCTGTGATGTTGACGAGAGCGCTCAGGTCTGTAGAGACCATTTCTATGAGAGGAATAGTAGAGATGCTGTCATTGGAGCTTTGCACTGGCCAGGTGGCAGCCTGAGTTTTTATTTATTTTGTTTTTTAAATGTTTTCATTATTTTTGTGCTTAACAAATTGTAATTTTTCATGTATTGTGTTCCCCAGCCTTATGAGGGCTTTTGCCCAGTAGGCTGTTGACAAATAGTTTTATTATTATTATTATTATTATATGTTATTATATGTATTGTGTTTCTGTTTTGCTATTGTTTGTGTTGAGACTTCTGCTACCGCAATGTTTTGTTTGCTGTGTTCAGCATGCATTTCAATGAAGTTGTCGAGTTTCATATATTTTATGTGGGATAAATTGCAGGGATGGGGTATCGAGTGAGGAGCTAAGATTTGTTTTGTTTTTGTACATTAGTTTAACCAGACCACTGAGTCACAACAAGAGACTCTCATAGGGCTGGCCGAGGAGCTAAGAAAGCGTCTGGCATTAGAGGTATCAGTGAAGTGATGCGTACGAGTAGGTTGGGTTGGTTTGGACACATGGAGAGAATGGATGAACAAAACTGGGTGAAGAAATGCTGAACTATAAACATAAAGGGAACTGCACTTAGGGTTATACCTAGAAAGACATGGGATCAGGTACCTTGTTCAGTTCTCAACATAAAGAACCTAACGATAGAGGCAGCCTAGAAGAGGGCTGCCTGGAATGCCGCCATTTAATTTGTAAGACTGCAACTACACTCTCTGTGGACTAAGCAGTATTTAAACATATGTATGTATGTCTGTATGTATGTGTAAAGAAATTACAACTTATACCAAAATAATACACCGTTTTTTTGTTTTTTGTTTTTTCATCCCCAGAGCTGGTGATCAAGAGTCTGACCAACAAAGGTGATACTGAGGAAGCTAGCAACATCAAGCAGCAGTTGGAGGCTCTGACACCTAGTGTCAAAGAAATAGCCATCACTTATAAGAAGACATCAGTATCTCACAGCACCGAGGAGTGAAGGAATAGTGTAAGTAGAGATTATAGTTAGGTTGTTACAATTTGCGGTATAAGATATTACAGTTTTAAGTGGGAAAGACACTGGTAACTTACTTACAGAAGGCTCTCATGTCTACCGTCAAGGAAATAACCATCACATGCAAAATTATATCAGTACTCTATCTTTCAACAGAGGAGTGCATCAATAATATAAGTAGAAAATTTAGAAAGATTGTTACAATTTGAAGGACGGAAAAAGATACTGTCACTTCTAGGGTGGTCAGATTATATACATTTTCGGAAGGAGTAAACTAACTTATAAGTATACTGTATTCATTAATGCAAAAATTATAGATATATACCGTACTTTCCTTGTGATAGCTTAGTTACAGGACTCTACCTCCCATTAGAAGCAAGTCTATAGGACTAAATGACTGTTGAAACTACATAATTTATTTTTTACTGTTGCCCACATAAGTTCTGTTCCTCTCCGTGATCTTATACATGGAAATATAATGCGCATAATTGAATTACAAGTGTAGTTTCTTATGCAGTGGTTAAATTATCTGATTAGACAACTGTTAATTAAAAGGAACCATACTCACAATTCATTCATAGTACCATACTTTAGTATCATACGTTAGATCACGATAAGGAACAGAACTTATGTGGGCAACTGTTCATATTATAGAGCATTTAGGGAAGTCAGCAAAATTATCCCTCCATTGTCAAACTAGGCCTTCTTTATACTTAAGGACTGTGTACTAAAAGGAGCATTTTCATATACAGTGTATACTGTACTACTTTGTTATTATAGATACCGGTACTCAATTTTATCTAACAATATTTCACACTATTTATGTCACAATTAATACATTACCTTTCCTCTCACTCTGAGCACAACTTCATCAAGATATTTTTTTTGTCTGTCTCAGGCCTGGATGACCTATCTATTTTCTTTCACCCACTCAGTATTGAAGAAATTTGTATTTTGGTATGCATGTTTATTGTTAATGAAGTTACAGTGTGTAGTCAAGTAGAATAAATGTAAGTAAAAGCTAATGATAAAAGACATCAAGGCTTGTGTGGACTTACCTTCTAGCTACTTAAACCTTCTTGTGCACAGGATCAATTACTGGTAGTTTACACTCCTCCATGACAGCCGTAAGTTTTAGGACAAAAGAACTTGTTTATTGCCTTGAACTGTTCGTCACTGGCTTGGCAACTGCAGAGATAAACGAGACAATACTGGGGTTAATTTATATACAAATTTAAAACTTTGGTGTATAAGGGATAGTGGTCTGAGGGCGGAAATTTGTGTGTCTGTTTGCAAGAGGGTTAACCTCGAGTTGCCACAAGCAATTTAGCAGTAAATATACTGAATGAGAGTAAAATGCAAACCGTTTACTAATCAATTATACAAATGTTTTCACCTCCATCATTGATGAGTTTTGAATCTTGTTGTATTTATTCCTGAATATTCAAATTTAAACAAGAATCAACATGATATAGGTACAGTACTAGATTCTTGATAGTGTAATGCTTAGTGCGCGTAATTTTGGTGTGAGTATCCTAGATTCGAGTCCTTGGAGTACCACATGTATTCGTTAGTTTAATTGATTGAATTAATTTGGTTTATTTATAAGTTAATTGGTGGGTTGGTGAAAAATATGAATAGTCTGCCATTCAAACTGCTCATATGGGTCCGGCATATAACCACTTGCGAGTGTTCATGGTCTTGACATTGGTATGTATGTATATATGTATATACTCAGGCACATACCCCGTAGCTTGGGATGGCCGACTTGAGACAGAGCCATTGCACTAAGTCAAAATACAAGCTATAATACTTATGCAGTAGCCTACACAAAAAAGTACATAAAATTCAATTCATCATATTTTTAATTCAACAAAAACCTGCATATAGTTTGTATGTAAAAACTTTGTTAAATCTTAATTTCTACAGCTAGAACTTTCCATAGCCCTTAACTCAGAAGTGGTCAATTGTAGCCTTGTATATACAGTGCTACTCTACATCGACCTAACCTTCGTACAGTTTGCAATAATCCTGGCAGCTGTATGGCAGTACTTGAAAGGCTGGTTAATTATATTCATATTATCACCAACCCACCAATTAACTTACAAATAAACTTAATTGATAAAATCAATGAAACTAATGAATACATGTGGTACTCCAACTCTGTTTTTCATCATCCTTTCAGTTTACAGTATTATCATTATTAAAAACTATTTGTCAACAACCTACTGGGTAAAAGCCCTCACAAGGCTGGAGTCCTTTCAGTTTAGGTGGTGATGAAATATAAACTCCGGAAAGTTGATTGAATAGAAATAAATGTAAGGATGTGAGAAGGAGCACCTTATTGCCAAGGTTTTGCTTAGTGATTTCTTCTTCAGGTGTGGATCTCTGCATTAAGCCAGTATCGCGCAATTGCTTAACCCTCAACTTTAATCATCAACACTGCTGGGGCATCTTATTAGATAAAATATTTAGACAATTTCGGCAATATTAATCTATCGTCAGTTTAGTTTCCGATACCAGTGCAATAGATTCCAGATACGCTGCCAGAAATATGTTGACCATTGAAAGTTGATGATTACTAACATAACTAACTAACTGTTTTTGTGTGATACCCCCTTCAGTCGGCAGTCCTCTTAGTTATTGGTAAGCTCCAATTAAAAGAAAACAACAACAGCTATATTTTAATGTATAAAAACATAGCTATATTTTACTGTAATTACTGTATAGCATTCAATTTTTTTTTTAATCAAGATTTGATGCTTTATTTTTCTACTTTAACAGGTGTATAATCGGGTAGTGGATGACTTCAGCTGTTGAGTTAGAAGATGCTGGTTCTGAAATTAATATATTGTACTGTATATGGAAACCTTGTTAAATTATGCATTAACTAAAGCCTTTTAGTTATGGTGATCGGTTAGAAAATTATATATATAATTTTGTGTATTTTTATAGGAATTCAATTCAGAGTCTATGTATTATTTACTATAATTTGAAATCGTTGAATTGTGTTTCATTATCCTTCCAGATTTTTACAGTAAGAGAACTGTTTGTGTACAGAGTATGTATTGTATACACTCAGGCACAAAACCCCATTTCTGGGGTGTACAGAGTACAGGAATGTTTTTGTAAAGATTTGTGCATAATATTCTGCGCTAATGTACTTTCCTTGTCACTCATATTGAAGAAGGCTTCTTTCACAGCTTCTACATTTCATGCTGCCCAAGAATACCTCTCTGTAATAAACTAAATTGAAAAAATTTACTTTTCTGAGTATAATTTCCTAAAGAAACCTATATACTGTACTGTACTGTGCTGTGATATACTTTTTAAATTTGTGTTCAAACTTGATTTGTTCAGTCTTTACACCTGTGTCCAATGCATGGTGTCAAACGAAAGCTGAGTCCATTATTTCTAGGCTACTGTATATTATTGTATATATGGATAAAATTAGGGTTTATAGCTCAAATTTTGTCTTTGGAAGTGATATACTGCCGAGTAGCTGGGAATTGTGTATTGGTTGTGTATCATACGGCCCCTGGAGGTGGTAATGTGGTGGGTGGAGTCAGGTTTTTCCACATAAATGCTGTGTTGCAGTTAGAGATAACCCTCAGATTCCAGAACCACCTTCTGGTAACCAGGGCTCAAATGTGCATGCATTTATTTAAGCCTTTTATAATACATTGTTGATTTTTCTTGTGGAATATAAGCAGATCCTCGCTAACATTTTTTCTTCACCTGGTTAACTTCAGAGGTGATCTCTTGCCTTGGAAATTGACCATGCGAGGATTACATTTATAGTTGAATAACACAGTCCTACTCTTTAGCCCAAGACTTCCCCCATGCCACTCTATAATGCATCACCCACCCACACCTCGACTCATGAAACAAACACCTGCCCAATATTACAACCACATCTACATCAACATCCCACCCACACCTCCAAATGCCAACACACTCTCAAGCATATACACACATCCCTCATCCAACAAACCATCAACAACAGCCCACAAAACACAATCCTAAGCTCTCCACCTCCCAAGATTAATCCATCAGAAAGCACGCCAACTCAAGACCATTCTTGTAAAATACTAAGGAGATGCAGGGCACAGTGTTTGGTAAGTAACATAGGGATTAGAAAAAAGGCATGATTTTCATACTTAAAGTACAGTCGGACCTCGGGTAACATGCGTTTACAAACCGTGGCTTTGCTCATACGCTGGTACCCCTAAAACCCCAAGTACGGCCAGTTACGCGCTTTCCCTCAATCTAACATGGCTTCGGCCCTGGAGGTTGGTCGAAGATAGTGAAGGAGGTGGAAAAAGGAGGAAAAAAGGCCCATGTTTCACATAAATATGACGTTAATGAGTCTATAATTCGAACAAGCAGATGAAGAAGATAGACCCCAAGGAGAACTGAGCAACCAAGATTTATGTGAGATCGTTGAATTGGCGGAGCGGTTGGCAGACAAGATGAGGAACTGTGATCCTGATAATGATAGGGCTACTGCTATATCGTTACAACATGCAACTCTTCTACGAGCCTACACAGAGATGTTCACCGATCGTGTAAATGCCTGCCAACAATCTCAAATCACGGAATTCTTTCGTGTCTGCCAGCAGGAAGAACAAGAGAACCAGAACGAGGAAGATTTGGATAACTCTCTCCGTTCTGATATTGACGAGGACGAAGCTATGTCACTCTTCTCAGGGTTTGGAGACGAAGACGAGAATCGTCAAGATGGTGGGAGGGGAGCAACATCTTCTCAGTGACGCCTATGGTGGTGTCGGGTGAACAAGAGAGTGGGCAACGCACCACTTCATCACCAACACAGGTACAGTACCGAATGATTTTCGTTATCTTACCCTATTTCATATTCCTTATTTCATGCATATGTACATGTTAGGTGTGTTGGCCCCTATGAGTGATGTTTGATCCATATTTTGTTAGGTTGTAGGGAGGTAAAGGCTCAAAAAGGGGACTTTGGGGAAGTCGCTGTGACAAATTTGGCTTTTTTCCCATATAACTTTTGCTATATGTAACGCGGCTTTGCGTACCGCGTCCGTTTGACGGGACGAATTAGCAGCGTTACTTGAGGTCTGACTGTAATACCAAACAAAATATATGTTTGAGGACAGTGATGTAATAATGAGATAAGCAACCATTATTATGGACAGTGAATCTTTGAACTAGTGATTGATGCGAGGCTACTAGCTAAGCAAAGCCAGCTAGACTATCCTTACTAGAGTGGTTATGGTTGCTCAAAAGCTCGGGGGGGGGGGGGGGAACTTGGGGAAGCAAATCTGCAGCACCTTTACATGTACAGTAGTTGTAGGGGGAAGTTTGTGTTCCACTTGTGTCAAGAGATTGATGAAAGGTTGTTGAGATGCAATGTTTTGAAATTTTGGATCGAATAACTGATTCTACCACACCGTGTTGGTTTGCTTTATTTATGCACTGGTCCATGTATTGTGACCATAACTGTATTGGGATAGGTGGTGAATTATCCACCACAAGCTCAACAATGGAGAAACCTAAACGTTGTGATAAGACGAGGGTTTGTGTATAGCCTACCCTACCTATTTCCTAAATTACATTTAGTGTTTGCAATAGCATGCCAACCTTCAAAACTGTGGCAAACTCTATCCCCCCTAGTTGCTAGTTCTACAATATGGAAAACAAATGTAGCCTACTATGAATTGACTGGGAGAAAGATATATAGGTTACAAAACTATGGTGTTAATTGGCATGGTCACGGATTCAAAAAATTATTGGGGTCATTTAGTTCAAGTTGTGTAATTAATGGCTTGAAATGAGCTGCTGGTAGGCCTCCTCGATGATCTTTGAACGTTCTCACTTGTTCCACAAGCCATTCAAAGTCAGCAATTAGAAACACTAAGAAATTTGAATTAACTGCCTTGATGGTGTAATGGTTAGAGTGTTTATAATCTGTAAGTGTTCGAATCCCGGGGGATCACATGCTTTCATTAATTTATTTGGGAGGTGTTTGGTGTTGGAGTGAAATTGATAAAAACAAACAAAATAATAATTATGTAAATTATATTAATGGACCCTGGCAATAATTTGGATGGTCCCCGTAGCCTATATCTAGCAATCAGTCAAATTAATCCTAATAAATATAGGATTTGTGGTTTCCGAGAATACGCCTACTGAGGGACAATAACTCGCCACGAGTTATCACCTCTAATGAGTGCCATAAAAAAAGTCATGGATTATTGTGGGGTGGAATGATGTGTATTTACTTGACTATAGTCTGTTCATTCTAGGTTGGGCAGAAATTGTAACTAATAAACTTGTAACTCAAAAATCGAGCTACCACATAGGAAGACTTGGTTAGGGAATAGGTGTGGAAATTGACAGCTAATTTACTCTAGCCCTTTTTGAGTTTAGGAGGTTAGAGGTTATGATTTCTGCCCAACCTAGAATGAAAGGTTGAGGGTTCCTCAACGCATGGCTATACTTCCTCATAGAAAACGAACTTTTAAAGTGGGTCTAGGAGGCATTTAAATTTTAAATGACGCGCCATAACATTCCATTCATAATGTAGCCTGGTTGTTATTTGCAAGATTATATAGTTTACTGTAATTTTCTTTATTAATAGCTTAATTTATATGGGAAAAGAAAAAATATACTCCTTTATATATATATACATAAGTCTGTTCGAATATTTACATATCGTTTTCTAAATTAACAATTATCGTACATGCGTAATTCATGTCACCAACATTTTACATATTTTACACATGAATAGTCTAGTATAGATTATAATAATTGAAAATAATTTCCGGCCAGCAAGATATTTTTTTGCACGTGTGAGTGTCGCATTGCCAGATGACGCGCCGCCATGTTTGTTTACGTAACGTAATTTAAATGTCCGCGTGTTTTCATTCAATTACTAGTTTGTGTGCTGTCTCGTATCCGTGGAGTTGCGTTCAAGTTGATCACTAGTGTGCAAGGAAGGAGCTGCTAATTTTCTAGGTATGTATATGTTGGGGTTTGTTAAATGTTGTGATGCGTATGCTTGGCCTAGCTAGCAAGCGTGGGGTTGAGAACTTTCCATCCGTGTTCTGCCTGTTTTTCCGTATTTCACCCGCTTACACGGCTTAACTTAGGTTGTTGCTTATTCTGATTATGAAATAATTAGTTATTGTAAGTTTGGGGAAAATATCCTAGCAGTTTCAGTTCTAATTTTTTAGCCTATCGTACATGTTCATCAATTTCTAAGCCTAGGCTAGCCTAATAGGACCTAGCCTATGTCAACAAAACTGCAATAACCTAAGGCATTTAAGTCACGGTTAATAGGCTATGTATATTTGGCCTTGTGTAGGCCTGGGGCCCTGGGCCAATCGGCTTTCTGCAGACTCCCATTTTCTTATGTTCATATGTTAGGCCTAGCCTATAGCCTATATGTTTTATTGGTACGGTAGCATTCAAGGAGACTACAGCAGGACTTACCTCTGACCAGGTAAAGGCTATCCTAGTGTTTACTATGATTCTATGCCCCTTTGAAAGGACATTTGCCTAACCTAACAACCTTACCTAACCTATCCTAGTATTATGGGTGGCCCAGGGTGGGGGTTGCCGCCCCCACACTCCCGCTGTTTGACATCTTTGACTTAGATTTTTGGTGTATTTGTATGTGAATTGGGTATTTTTTCAATTTGTCGATAGCCTAACGAAAATCGGTAAAATTCTAGATCCGGTTTCACAGCGAATTTAGCGTTGTGTGTTTTTCTCAGTTTTCTTTAACCCTTTAGCTGCGGGTGACGTTCTGGAACGTCCTGGCAAGTTACAGCAATTTCCAGGCTTTAACCCTTTATTAGCTGCGTGCAACTTATGTCGTGTGAAAGAAATTTCGTATAACTAAATAAGTTGGTCACCAATTATTTTGCAATATTTGAAAACAAATAGGGGGCCTATGGATTTTATATGCTCTAAACATAATATGAAAATGTGTTTTAAGCCTCGGCAAAACCTAATAAAAATATATGGTACTAAAATGGAATTTTGTCGTAACATGGTTGTCAATACCGTACTTCCTATAGACGGCACCGATTCGTACACACGCTATTTTCACCCGTCTCCCGAGGTCTGTCCACCAGCTTTTTAGTCCACTCCACCTGCCCATCTCTGTCGATAGGTTGGGTTGTTTGGTTAGGTTAATATACTAGGTCTCAGAAACAAGATTCGTAGTTGCGGTAGTATGTACGGTATCTGGACACTTCGAGCGAATTCAAATTCGAGCGGAGGCTAGGTTAGGTTAGGTTAGGTTAGGTTAGGTTAGATTGTGCATTCGCTCGAAGTGACTCGCATTCGTATTTACAGATACCGATAGGGCCGAATACCGGTAGGCTACTAAATGGGCGCCGGCCCAACCGCCATGTTGTATCCCACGTAGGCCTACTAGGTACTACGGACACATTGTAGGCGTTAGGTGTGGATTAGGCTTGTATCCAATGTACTAGGTCTATGTTACTGGATATTTATGATTTAAATTAGTGCTACGTTTTCGATAAATCTGGTTATATGGCTTTGCAATTAGGGAAATCATGAGCCGATTTCCGACATTTAGTTAGTCTTTTTCGATTCTCAAAATACGATCCAAGTTTTGCCAAAAATTGGCTCGGGTTTTCCAAAATTATGCTTTTTGGGGTTTGCAATTTAGGGAAACATGAGCCAAAATTCTAAATTAGGTTACTGTAATTTGTTTACTCTTAAAATTCCCAAAATCCGAGCGAAGTTTTGCCAAAACTTGGCTCGGGTTTTCCAAAATTCGGGTTTTATGGCTTTGCAATTTCGGGAAACCTGAGCCAAATTTCTAAATGAGGTTAGGCTACTGTCATTTTGTTGTCTACAAACTCTCAAAATCCGAGCCAGCTTTGGCTAAAACTTGGGCTCGGGTTTCGAAATATTGGGTCTTAGGCCTTAGATATACCTTCAAACCCGAGCCAAGTTTTGCTAAAATACGTTTTAATCGCCGTTTTACGCATTTAACCCCTCATTTTCCCTGTACTTCATAGCCCTCCCTACTATCGGGCGGCGTGTCTTAAGATCGTTGTATAATGGGGAAAACGGTTTCGCCGAGGAACGTAGAAGAGAACGTTACCTAATAATATACACGTGGAAAATCGCAGAGGGTTTAGTACCAAACCTACATACTCCGATAGTCATGTAATTCAGTGATAGGAGAGGCTGGGAATGCGAAATCCCCCGGATGAATAACAGGGGTGCTATGGGCTCTCTGCGAGAGGGCTGGTTATCACACAGAGGCCCACGTCTCTTCAACAAACTCCCACGGCGAGTAAGAGACATGAGGGACATCTCGTTAGACAACTTCAAGAGAGCCCTAGATGTCGAACTGCAAAAAGTGCCAGACGAGCCCATCCTCGCAAGGGAGCGAGCTGTCGCTTCAAACAGTCTACTGCACCAAATCACCACCCATAACGAGGGGCGTCGCGCTCCTTGGTGCCGCTAGAAGAGCGGCGAACACATCCAAAGGTATCCAAAGGTAAGGTAATTATTTCCAAACACTATATATTGATGAAAACTAAGGGAAAAATAAAAAAATCCATGGGAAAATTGGTGACCATCTTATTTAGTTTTTCCAGAAATTTGGACTATGTGGCGGTTCACAACTTATGTCGTGTGCCATTTTCAGCACGTAATGTTGCTGAGAGAGAGAGATAAGTGGTGGCAGGAGAGTAGCAAGCGTATGACTGCTCCAGACCACTGCGGCGGACCTACTAACATGAATCCCACCCTCCCCCACCCTCACGCACTCGCTACACAGGGAATTATGTAGGGAAACTACCTAATTACATGGTTTTTGCACTCGTGTTGCGCGATCATTGCAAGAAAACTAGCGGTCATACAAGGATGGTTGGGGTGTCATTTTAAAGCTCTGTTTATGCCCTTTCAGGGATAGATACTTGTTTTACGCTCTGGGTCTTATTTAGGCATGAAAATGATCACGTAAACAACCCTATTTAGGGTAAAAACACCCCGCTGGGCGGTACATATAAATTACCGCCTAGGCCGCTCGTTAGGTGTTAAAAGCCTGTAAAAACCGTAAAAATCGAGTGTCAGTGGGCGGGAGCGTGAGGGGCCCACCTCCGTCCCTCAGAGCAGCGACGGCTCACTGAGGTAGACTGTGTGTCTCGCGCGGGTCTCTCTCTGTCTCTCACAACAGTGTAGCCAAGCGAGCGAGTGCTACCAAATAGCGGGTTTTCCGCGTTTCACTGGCACCGCTGCGGGTGAACCAGACCACGTACGGGGCCCGTTCTGGTCTCATTTTGAAGCAATTTTCGCCTAGTTTTCGGCGGAATACAGTTAATTTAACCCTCCTGGCCCGGGCAGGCTCTCAAAATGACAGTGTGGGCTACCCGGGCGATCTGGCCGAAAAACGTCTAGGCTTAGGCTACCGTATTTTTGTTTAGTTTAACTGCTAGAAATTTCCCACGCATCTATAAATGTAGTGCGGTTTCCAATCTGTAGACTGGCGTTGAGTAGAGCTCTCTATGTCAACTGGTTCAGTTGTGATGACGATTTCAGTGGAGAGCACTTGCAGGTGATGTTAGCAATATGACGATCTTTTCACTACTGAAACAACGACATACAGACATACAATAACAAACGAGTCTTCTCTTTCTTGTTTTCGGAGGTGCGGTGACGTAACGATCGGCTTTGTTTACATGCGTCGGACGCACGGCGTCAAATGGCGCCATTTATTGGGTGAATCTCACTTTTACAGTAGGTTAGGGAAATTGTGGGGTACATTGGATACACGATGGGTTGAGGGGGGGGTTGCCCCCCCCCCCCTCCCCTTCACCCCCCTTTGATTTATTGTCATCCTCATACATGTAGTCTTTAATAATGTAGATCTGTGGGGGGGCAAAAACAGGTTGCCGGTATTTCGTTTTTGTGAGTAACGCTCACGCCATTTATTGGGTGAATCGCACTCACCCCATCTTTCAAAACAAGAAGAAGAGAAGTCAAGTCGAAGGATTCATTGGGCGCAATGCTTTGTTTACGGTCGGGACGTTATTATTTTCGTGTTATTTTTCGGTGTACAGTAATCGGGTTTTTTCAAGTGTCGATAACAAAATTCCTCTATGCAGACTATAATGAGAAAAATATGGCGAGTCTATTGGTCTCTATTTTCCCTAATAAATTATTTCTAATTAGGGCGGCAAAAGAGGTCTTGAATATTATCAAATTAATGAGTGTGCTGTGAAACTGAATCTAGAATAATACCCGAAAATCCTCCATGCGGACTATAGCCTATGGAGAAAAATATGACGAATCTATTGGTGTCTATTTTCCCTAATAAATTGTTTCGGGTAGAATGTAGAGTTCGGGCGTACCGCCAGCCTTGTGTACACTACGCGGACCGGCGTCGGGACGCTTGCCATCATGTTCCCGTCTATTTTGACTGCCTTTGGATACAATAATATGTGCCCCCTCACCCACCCATGACATATTGTCATCATCATATATATTGCCAGCAGGGGGCAATAACTGGAAAAAATCGCCGTCAAAATAGACGCGAACTTAACCACGGCGATCAACAAATGTAAACATGCGGGGGGTGGGGGGTGTCGGACGTTTGCAATCATGTTCCCGTCTATTTTGAATGCCATTGGATACAATAATATGTTGAGGGGGGACCCCCCCATGACATATTGTCATCATCAGCAGGGGGCATATAACTGAGAAAAAAATCGCCGTCAAAATAGACTCAAAGTTAACCGCGGCGATCGCCCCATGTAAACAATGACGACCGTACGCCCGTAATCTACATCCATCCCATTGTTTCTCATAACGCTGCAGTAGTGTCGTTTAAAATAACCGTTTTATATATTAGCCTATTATTATCCTTTTTGGCAATGATGGTGTTTCCGAGCTGCTGCTGCTGGCGTACAGTCGCTTTGTTTACACAAGTCGCACGCTTGCATTTATTTATTAGGGAAAATGGGGACCTATAGACTCATCATATTTTTCTCATTATAGTCCGCATGGAGTAATTTAGTTATCGACAACTTGAAAAAACCCGATTAGGCTACACCAAAAAATTACACCGAAAATAATCAAAGTCCGTAAACAAAGCATTCCGTCGACTTGACCTCTTCTTCTTCTTGTTTTGAACGATGCAGCGCGGCCAGGCGCGCGATCACCCAATAAATGGCACGAGCGTTACTCGCATAAACGAAGTACCGTCAACCTCTTTTTGCCCCCTTACAGATCTACATACTGTATACTGTATGAGGATGACAATAAGACAAGGTGGGGTGAGGGCCCTCAACCCATCATGTATCTAATTTACCCCACAATTTCCCTTACTTACTGTAAAAGCGCGATTCGCCCAATAAATGGCACCATTTGACACCGTATCTTCAGATTGATATATAATGGGTAAGTAAATGCAAATCCTCCACTCATATCATGAAAAACCCAAATAAACACTATATTCCTTGACAACAAAATAATAAGAACACTTGGTAAATAAGGCTGCTCTAGTTTTCTTGAATGCCATCGGTACCCGACTTTTTAAACAAAGCGACCGTACGCCCGCTAACGCCATCCTAACATACTTTTTTCAACAGCTTATTATTGACTAGTTTGTTTTAAGGTGTTTTGTCAAGGATGTAGTATTCGGGCGTACCGCCCTCCTTGTTTACACTACACAGGCGCTCGCGATCATGTTCCCGTCTATTTTGACTGCCGTTGGATACAATAATAGGTTGAGGGGGAAAGCCTCCCTCACCCCCTATGACTTATTGTCATCATCATATACAGTACCGGTATATTGCTAGCAGGGGGAAAATATCTGTCAAAATTGACGGGAACTTAACTATGAGCGATCGACCTATGTAAATATTACGACCGTACGCCCGGATACTACTGTACTACATCCTTACCAATATTTCCTAAGTGCACATAAATATAATTATAGAACTGGCATCTACTGTATGTGCCTCGGGGTTAACCTCCTCCGGGGTACCGGTAAGGGAGACTTGACTTTATCATCAGCAATGGTAGGCATGGGACTCTATATTTTTGGTGGTATCAGTTTTTATACTCGTTGATAATACAAAACCTCTATGCAACTCTCAAACCCAAGAGTGAAATGTTACTCTCAGTCTTTCTTCTATTCAACAGCTGAGTTCTGGAACTCTCTCCCAGAATCAGTCTTTCCCTCTTCCTATGACTTAAATTGCTTCAAACTTTGTGAGTCCAGGCATTTTGGCTTGAACGTCCCTTGATTTTGGCCCTGTCACTCTTTCAACTCTGGGGGAGGCACTCGCTACAGGCAATTCTGCCTTTTGCCTCCCTCACTCACAAAAAAAAAAAAAAAAAAAAAATGCTGATTATAGTGAGAAAGCTATGGCGAGTTCATCCGTTCCCATTGTCCCTACTACAGTAATTGTTTTTAATGAGGCTGCGAATGGATTCTTTAGTGGTACCGGTTAGAGTAGGTTAAGTTAATTTGTTTAGTTAGTTTAACTTTTAACTAACAGTTTTTTGGAAGGTTAGCATTTTTATTGCTAATGTAGAACACATTTGTAATACCGGTACCAAATTTAAGCAAATTTATGTAGATATGATGGTTTTGTATATATATATGGGTCTCACAACCATAGTCCGTTCATTCTAGGTTGGGCAGAAATCGTAACAAAGGAGTACAAAGGAAATCAAGCAACAACAGATCTAGTGACCCTTCTAGGTTGCTTGTCCTCCAAAACACTGAGGATCAAGTGTCCAAACAGTGGTTTAGAGTGGGTAAGGGAACATTGGAAAGGGAATTACTGCCCTGGAACTAATTTCTGTGGCAGGATTAGGAAGTTAGTAGGGGACAGATAGGTTAGTAACTGAGGGGGGGATAAAATAAAGTTATTCATTTACAAACGCAGTCAGTCGCGGGTTTGATGCGAGATATTTGTCTAGGCGGAGTTTAAATGAATCAACGGTGATGCAGTCTATAACGTTTCGGGGAAGCCCATTCCACAAGTTGACAACTCGATTGAAGAAGAAATTCTTAGATTCGTGTGAGTTAAAAGATTTACCAATAATTTTGCAACCGTTTCCCCGCGTGTAATTAGATTGGTCGATAGTGAAGTACTTACTACAGTTCATATTGTCGATGCCTTTGATGATTTTGAACACTTGAATTAAGTCACCTCTTAATCTGCGCTGGGTTAAAGGAAATAGATTTAATTCTCTAAGACGCTCTTCGTATGGTTTGTTCTTTAGGCTAGGTATCATTTTGGTAACTCTACGTTAAACTCGTTCTAGCTTGTTTATATCTTTTTGGTAATAAGGGCACCAGGATTGAACGCAGTATTCCAGAAGAGGGCGGACTAAGGAATTGTAAAGGGTTAGGATAACTTCTTTGGATTTATGCTCAAATGACCTGCCTATAAAGCCAATTATTTTGTTTGCCTTCTTAACAACTTCTGAACATTGTTGACTCGGTTTTAGGTTACTCGATATTGTTACTCCCAGATCGGTTTCTCTGTTTACATTCTTAAGCTGAGTGCCATTCATCGAATAGTTTGCTTTCTCATTTAGGTATCCGATATGTAGTACTTTACATTTATCCGCATTGAAACTCATTTGCCAAATTTGGGCCCAACATGACAATTTATCTAGATTGTGTTGCATATCGTCAACTTGTTCTTTTGAGAGTATGCTATTTGCAATTTGTGTATCGTCAGCAAATTTTGAGATTGTACAGGTGAGACCCTCATCTATGTCGTTGATGTAAATTAGAAAGAGAATTGGTCCTAGTAACCTAGGACATCGTTGCTTTCACAAGCGCGACTATATTTTTTATAGTCGCGCTTGTGAAAACAACGATGTCCCACTGGTCTGTATTACAGATCCTGAATGAATACCTTATTACATCTCATAAGTACCGGTATATAATTTATCTCAGATACTTGGATACTTTAACTCTTTCGGTGTGGGAACGTTTCAGGAACGTTCTGGCAATTTAAAGCAATTTACAGGCCCTTAAAGCCCCCCCCAACATATTTTGTATCCCACGGCAAACGGTTGTGGCCAAATAGTTATTTTTCGCGAGTGGAGGGGCGTGTTTTTAGATTGTTGTTTAATGGGTAAATATGCATATCCTAGTATTATCACGCATCAAAACACCCTTACACAACTCTAAACTAGATAAAAACAATCAAATAAATTTTTTAGCAATTTAATTACAAGATCTCTATATTGACCTCAAATATTTGGAAACTGTGAAAAGGAACAACTTGAGATGGTTCGGCCATATGGAACGTATGGAAAGCGAGAGAATGACTAAGAGGGTGTACGAGAGCGAGGTGGAGGGACAGAGAGGGAGAGGTAGACCGAAAGAGAGGTGGAAGGATGGAGTGAGGAAGTATATGAATGAAGGCGGTGCTGGTTGGGGGGCGGGGCGTCAACTGACCGGGGACAGAGGTGCATGGGGGCGGTTCGTTTGTGGCCACCCCTTCGGAGATCACGGCGTCAGGCAATAGATAGATAGAATATTTGCCAATGTCTGTGGTAGCGCTGCGGATGAACCTCACTCGCTACGAACTCGTTCTGGTGTCATTTTGAAGCTATTTTCTTCTAGTTTTTGGTCAGATGAATATATTTAATTTCATTCAGACACTTGCTTAATCATTGAGGAGTGCCTGAATTAGCCCTAATATAGCGGAAATATGCCCGCAGCGTAAGTGTTAATGCAGTGGTGAGCTTAACCCATTCATCGCGGTGACTGTCACCTGACGGGCAGGTTTTTCATGCTATTATGTGGCCTGGAAGCAACTCCCAGCTGTTGCAGGCAGTGCGGGAGGGCCTCGTCCGGGGCCCACGGACTCCGGGGTCATACCGAACAGTGAGAGAGAGTTCCCTCGCACATCTGCAGTGTCTCAGATAGCGAAAACAGCTCAAAATTGCCAATTTTTTGCAATTTCGCCCTTCGTTTGCAAGATCGTTGCAAGACAACCAGACGTTGTACAGAGATGATTCAGTTGTCATTTGAAAGCTCTATTACCATACCATGCTTTCACGGATATATAAGTGTATTATGCTCTGACTTTTGCTTATGTATGAAAATGAGCAGAGAATGAAGGTAATTTCGGGTAATTATGCCCGTAGAGAGAGAGTTAATGCAATATAGATTTTATGGCAATGGCGATATTAAACGTTGATGAAAGGCAATTTCAAGGCAACGTTAACCCTCTCCGACATATGACGCGATTTTGAGCCTATTAGGGATACTTTAAAGCCTTTTGTTACCATCAGGGGTATTTAAAAACCTTTAGTATAGTTACTTCAACCTCTGCAGTTGTCTTTGAGTTAGCTGTGGGCAGAAAACTAATTTTGGAGAGGTAATTATAAGTGAGAGAACTCTTATTTCTTATTGCTAATCTGGCAACCTCGCGTCATATGAGTCTGAAGGGGTTAATAGAGTTCTTGATAATATACCGTAGTTTACTCTAGTAGGTTATTTGCACAGCGATATGTTTACCACTTTTAATATCCGCCTTATCTTTAATATAATATTTGTACAGTACTGGTAAGTCGATGAAATACAATACAGTATATCCGTTTTGAGTACTGCAGGAAAACAATTATATATTTCATGTTTTTATTGGTTTTATATTAACCAGAATACAACCAAACCCCTTTATGAACTGGTAAGTCGAGAAGCTTATCTATGAGAAAGAGTTACAGGTACCAATAGCCGTTATTTTTGTTGTAATTTGATGCATTATATTATTATAGTTCTGCTCCATAATTTGTACACTTATTATTTATGTACGTTAGGTGTAGACCTGTGTAGGCTTATTCTGAAATTTTGGGATGAAGATTGTCTCAGTAGGCTAGTATTAAAATACTTCATCTTCATCATGGGATGAAAATTATGAGTTATAACACCTCGTAAATAATAAAGTTGCCCATCTCGCTACCTCCCCACATTGACAATTATCTTCTCTTACCAATTCTTAGCTCTCCTCTTTACTTTCCTTACCAATTTTCTATTCTCTACTTATCTTAACAATTCTCTATTCTCTACTTCTCTTAACAATTATCTCCACTTCTAGTTCTCCTACCAATTTTCTCCTCTTTTCTTCTCCTACCAATTATCTCCTCCTCTTACTAGTGATCTCCTCCTTTTACCAATTCTCTCTTCTTCTCTTACCAATTCTCTCCATCTCCCTACCTCTCTCCGTCACTTCTCTTTTCTCTACCTCTTATTTCTCTGCCACTGCTTTGTACCTCTATTCTTTACTCCTCCGTTGTACCTCTTCTCTCCACTCTACCTCTTCTCTCCCTCACTACCTCTTCTCTCCCCTACTACCTCTTCTCTCCCCCACTACCTTTTCTCTCACCCTCTACCTCTTCTCTCCCTCTCTACCTTTTCTCTCCCCCTCTACCTCTTCTCTCCCCCTCTACCTCTTCTCTCCCCCTCTACCTCTTCTCTCCCCCTCTACCTCTTCTCTCCCCCACTACCTCCTCTCCCCCACTACCCTCTCCCCTCTCACCATGCCTCGTGCCTGTACGAACTGCGCCGGTAGGTTTGGTGCTTCGATGTTTGCTCCTGTTGATCCACAAGTCTGCCGACTCTGCCAGCAACGAGAGGATTTGACAGCAAAATTGGATGAAGCCCACAACAAGATCAACGCCCTCACCAGGAAGCTGGAATCACTCCAAGAGTTTGTAACACTCAACGTTGGAGTATCACTAACTCCAATTGTTTCAACTCCAGCATCCACCACCGCCCCAACGTCATCTGCCAACAATCCAACACCTGCAGTAGACACTGCAGCAGATGCTTCTGACGAACCTGAGCCGACATCAAACCAGGACAGCCGCCCTGTTCACCTTAGTCTCTCCCCCACTCCTCGTGCAAGAAGCCTGCTAGCACGAACAGTACCAACCCCTCGCCCCCGTTCTAACCACTCCTCTCCCCGACCTGTACGTAGAGTCCCGCCACCACAGGTTTCCGGATTTACACCAGTGAGGAACGGTGCACGGCCAACGCAGAAAAGGTCTCATCTACCAGTCACAATGTCAAACAGATTTGAGATATTGGTAGAGATGGAAGACGAACCAGAGGAGACCAGGCTTGTTGGGGATTCCATCCTACGAGGACAGGTCGAAGAGTTCTGCGACAGAGTCCCAAATCAACGAAAAAGATTTTGCATCCCAGGAGCTGGACTGGACGACATTGTGGAAGCCTTCGAAGATACCACAAAGGATGCAAATGAAAATACCCTTTTTGTCATCCATGCTGGTTCAAATGACGTCATGCGCACCAGATCCGAAGAGTTGATGGAGAAATATCGCAAGATGATCCAGCACTACAAAAACAAGTCAAGGAATATCATCATCTCAGGCATTCTCCCCAAGATCGACGCACCTGACAAATTCTACGACAAGGCCTTCAGCACAAATAGCCGACTAAAATATTTGTGTCTGAGGGAAGAAGTTGAATTCATCAACCTCTGGGACAACTTCTACAACCAGCCTACTCTGTTCCGCAAGGATGGCACTCATCTAAACCCTGTGGGTTCAGCACGCATGGGTCGTCTCCTACACGAAGCAGTCCGCAGCCATGGATCAAAAAACGCCATCCGAGAAGAAGCAGCAGTGACATAAATCATCCAACGCCGAGAAAAAAACAGAGGCAACCGAGGACCACCAGCGATAAGGACCGAAGACAGCGAGGACCGAGGACAGCCATGAACATAAATGTAGATCCGACAAGAACCAAAAATATTATTAAAGAGCGTTCCGTGAGTTCTAAAATAACAAATTTAAAAGTGTTCTATGCAAACGCTCGTAGCATACGCAATAAATTTTCAGATTTAGAGGAGCTAGTGTTTACAGAAAATTATGATGTGATTGGCATAACAGAATCTTGGCTCAATACAGAAGATAGAGACTTTTTAGCAGAGTATTCACTTCCCGGTTATGTAATGTTTGAGAAAAGCCGAATAAATCGAAATGGAGGTGGCGTTTTACTTTATATCAAAGAAAGTCTTAACCCTACCCTCTTGTCAAAACCTCAAATTGTGAACGTCGACGCATCTTTTGTGCTAATAAAGAATAATAAAGGTACCAAAATAATACTTGCATTAATATACAGACCTCCAGCTCAATCAGTGCAAACTGACCGAGAAATTTACGAACAAATTGCAGATGTAAGTAACTCACAAGATACCGTAATTTTTGGCGACTTTAATTTACCTGTGACCAAGTGGGGCGATACTCTTACTTCACACTCTGGACATGACTTGTATACGAACTTGCAAGAGAGTTCGCTTTATCAATTTGTTCGAACGCCAACCCGTGGTAATAACGTTCTTGACATTGTACTTGCAACAAAAGAAGAATTAATAGAGAATTTGAATGTTGGTGATGAATTCAGTAACAGCGACCATCGTACGATAACTTTCACTTTAAAGTTTACTAGTAACGAACCAAATAGTAGCATCGAAAAAGTCCCTAATTTCAAGAAAGCAAACTTCCATAAACTTAGAGCTATGTTTAAAGAAACTGACTGGAGCTTTTTAATTCACAATAACGACATAAATACATCTTGGAAGTTATTCGAAGCCACTTACCTAAAAGCAGTGCAAGACTGCATACCATCGAAAATACGGCGTCCAGGCCATAATAATAAGCCCAAATGGTGGAATAAAGATATTTCAAACTGCCTGCTTGCTAAAAAATTTGCTAATGATAGATTAAAATCCTCACAAAATGACGAAGAACGGCTGAAATTTGTAGAGCTACGACGCAAAGCCAAAAAGTTAATTAAGCAAAGTAAAAAGACCTTAGAGTTACATATTGCGAATCAAAGTAAAACAAACCCGAAAGAATTCTATAGTTATATCAGAAAGAAAAAAGTAGTTACTTCAACTGTTGGACCGTTAGTCGATGAAAATGGAGAATACACCAAAGACGAAGTACAAATGAGTAATGCCCTCAATACCTTCTTTGCATCAGTTTTTACAACAGAAGACCTCAGTGATATCCCTACACCATCGCCGATTCAGATTGATAATTCAGATGTTCTAAGCAATATCACCGTTACAGAGAGAGAAGTATTGAATTGTTTAGATAAACTCAAGGTAAATAAAACGCCTGGACCTGATACAATCTCGCCTAGAGTTCTAAAGGAAGCTAAGGATGAGCTCTCCAAACCACTGACATTACTATTCAATAAATCCTTGCAGTCTGGAACTATGCCCGATCAGTGGAAACTAGCCAACGTAACACCGATATTAAAAAAAGGCAGCAAATCCCTACCCAGTAACTATCGTCCAATTAGCTTAACCTCAGTGGTATGTAAAATGCTAGAAACGGTCATACGAGACAGACTCGTAAATCACTTAGAGGAAAATAACATACTTAAAGATACTCAACACGGCTTTCGTAAAAAACGTTCCTGTTTAACAAACCTCTTAGACTTCTTCCACGATATCCTCAACCTCTACGATGAGAGTAAAGCTGTAGATATTATATACCTTGATTTTCAAAAGGCCTTTGACAAAGTTCCCCACAAACGTTTACTGCTAAAACTAAAAGCGCATGGAATACAAGACGGTGTGTTGAAATGGATAGAAAATTGGCTCAGCGACAGAAAGCAAAGAGTAGTCATAAACGGTAAGGCATCTAAATGGACCAATGTAAGTAGCGGGGTACCCCAGGGATCGGTACTAGGACCAATTCTCTTTCTAATTTACATCAACGACATAGATGTAAAATCTGTACAATCTCAAAATTTGCTGACGATACAAAAATTGCAAATAGCGTACTCTCAAAAGAACAAGTTGACGATATGCAACACAATCTAGATAAATTGTCATGTTGGGCCCAAATTTGGCAAATGAGTTTCAATGCGGATAAATGTAAAGTACTACATATCGGATACCTAAATGAGAAAGCAAACTATTCGATGAATGGCACTCAGCTTAAGAATGTAAACAGAGAAACCGATCTGGGAGTAACAATATCGAGTAACCTAAAACCGAGTCAACAATGTTCAGAAGTTGTTAAGAAGGCAAACAAAATAATTGGCTTTATAGGCAGGTCATTTGAGCATAAATCCAAAGAAGTTATCCTAACCCTTTACAATTCCTTAGTCCGCCCTCTTCTGGAATACTGCGTTCAATCCTGGTGCCCTTATTACCAAAAAGATATAAACAAGCTAGAACGAGTTCAACGTAGAGTTACCAAAATGATACCTAGCCTAAAGAACAAACCATACGAAGAGCGTCTTAGAGAATTAAATCTATTTCCTTTAACCCAGCGCAGATTAAGAGGTGACTTAATTCAAGTGTTCAAAATCATCAAAGGCATCGACAATATGAACTGTAGTAAGTACTTCACTATCGACCAATCTAATTACACGCGGGGAAACGGTTGCAAAATTATTGGTAAATCTTTTAACTCACACGAATCTAAGAATTTCTTCTTCAATCGAGTTGTCAACTTGTGGAATGGGCTTCCCCGAAACGTTATAGACTGCATCACCGTTGATTCATTTAAACTCCGCCTAGACAAATATCTCGCATCAAACCCGCGACTGACTGCGTTTGTAAATGAATAACTTTATTTTATCCCCCCCTCAGTTACTAACCCATCTGTCCCCTACTAACTTCCTAATCCTGCCACGGACATTAGTTCCAGGGCAGTAATTCCCTTTCCAATGTTCCCTTACCCACTCTAAACCACTGTTTGGACACTTGATCCTCAGTGTTTTGGAGGACAAGCAAGCCTAGAAGGGTCACTAGATCTGTTGTTGCTTGATTTACTTTGTACTCTACTCCTTTGTACTCCCCCAGTACCTCTTCTCTCCCCCAGTACATCTTCTCTCCACCACTACCTCTTCTCTCCTCAATCTCTTCTCCACAACTACCTCTTCTCTCCCCCACTACCTCTTCTCTCCACCACTACTTCTTCTCTCCAACACTACCTCTTCTCTCCTCAATCTCTTCTCCACAACTACCTCTTCTCTCCCCCACTACCTCTTCTGAAAAATTAAATTAAATATGGACTCATTCTGGCTTATGAATTACTTGACCGATAGGACACAGGCTGTGCAGTTGGGTGATACAGTCTCATCTACTTTACATGTAACATACCTCAAGGCTCTATTCTAGGACCCATTCTATTTATTATATTTGTCAATGATTTACTAAACTATGTTAAAGATTGTTTGCTCATTCAGTATGCTGATGATACACAGATACTTCACTCAGGCACTCTGGATGAACTAACTAATGTAATTAGCAAAACAGAAAATACACTAAAAATAGTGAAACAATATTTCCAGAGAAATGGTCTTATGTTGAATGCAAATAAAACTCAATGCATGTTCCTTGGCACTAGACAGCTTTTATCCCAAATACCCTCAAATGTATGTATACAACTCGATGATCATAAAATTATACCTTGTACACATGTAACAAATTTAGGTCTACATATAGATTGTAACATGCTTTTCAACAAACACACAAGTGAACTGAACAAGAAAGTCATGGGAACGTTGATGTATGTGAATCGTATAAAAGGTAATTTTGACAAAGCTACTAGGGTCATTGTGATTCAATCGCTAATTTTAAGTTTGATAAATTATTGCATAATGATATGGGGTTCAACTAATTGCACTCTATTAAATACTGTACAAAAAATGCAGAATTTTGCTGCAAAGGTAGCAGTGGGTGGAGCAAAAAAATACGACCATGTAACTCCGATAATAAAGGAATTAGAGTGGCTAAAAATAAAGCAAAAATATATATGATACAGCTATTGCGGTGTATAAAGAAAGGCATAAGCTAATTCCAAACTGGCTAATACACTTTCCTATTGTTAATGAAATCATAAATAGTAACACAAGACAGCAAAACCATCTATATGTACAGAGAACGAACACCTTTTATGGTGAACGATCGCTTTTGGTAGCAGGTCCTAAAATATGGAATAGGTTGCCGAGATCAGTAAAGGACACAAATAACCTAAACACGTTTAAGCATATATTAAAAGATTATATTCTGAAACATGAAATGGATCTATAAACAAAAAATTTAATAATACTGTAACTGTATTTTTTTTTATAGATATTGAAGACTGTCCATAGTAACATACTAGAGATGTTTCTTATTGTAAATATGTATATATATAATGTATGTATTTTAATATTTTTTTAATGTTTTATGTGAAGAACCATTGTAAAATGGAAAAATAAATATTCTGATTCTGATTCTCTCCCCCTCTACCTCTTCTCTCCTCCACTACCTCTTCTCTACTCAATCTCTTCTCCACCACTACCTCTTCTCTCCACCACTACCTCTTCTCTCCCCCACTACCTCTTCTCTCCACCACTACCTCTTCTCTCCCCCACTACATCTCTCCTCAATCTCTTCTCCCCCACTACCTCTTCTCTCCCCCACTACCTCTTCTCACCCCCACTACCTCTTCTCTCCTCCACTACCTCTTCTCTCCCCCACTACATCTTCTCTCCTCAATTTCTTCTCCACCACTACCTCTTCTCTCCACCACTACTTCTTCTCTCCCCCACTACCTCTTCTCTCCACAACTACCTCTTCTCTCCACAACTACCTCTTCTCTCCCCCACTACCTCTTCTCTCCACCACTACCTCTTCTCTCCACCACTACCTCTTCTCTCCACCACTACCTCTTCTCCACAACTACCTCTTCTCTCCACCACTACCTCTTCTCTCCACCACTACCTCTTCTCCACAACTAGCTCTTCTCTCCTCCACTAGCTCTTCTCTCCACCACTACCTCTTCTCTCCACCACTACCTCTTCTCTCCTCCACTACCTCTTCTCTCCTCCACTACCTCTTCTCTCCACCACTACCTCTTCTCTCCTCCACTGCCTCTTCTCTCCACCAGTACCTCTTCTCCCCCAGTACCTCTTCTCTCCCCCAGTACCTCTTCTCTCCCCCAGTACCTCTTCCCTCCCCCAGTACCTCTTCTCTCCCCCAGTATCTCTTCTCTCCACCACTACCTCTTCTCTCCACCACTACCTCTTCTCTCCACTACCTCTTCTTTCCACCACTACCTCTTCTCTCCACTACCTCTTCTCTCCACCAGTACCTCTTTTCTCCCCCAGTACCTCTTTTCTCCCCCAGTACCTCTTCTCTGCCCCAGTACCTCTTCTCTCCACCACTACCTCTTCTCTCCACCACTACCTCTTCTCTCCACCACTACCTCTTCTCTCCCCCACTACCTCTTCTCTCATTTGAGCATAAATCCAAAGAAGTTATCCTAACCCTTTACAATTCCTTAGTCCGCCCTCTTCTGGAATACTGCGTTCAATCCTGGTGCCCTTATTACCAAAAAGATATAAACAAGCTAGAACGAGTTCAACGTAGAGTTACCAAAATGATACCTAGCCTAAAGAACAAACCATACGAAGAGCGTCTTAGAGAATTAAATCTATTTCCTTTAACCCAGCGCAGATTAAGAGGTGACTTAATTCAAGTGTTCAAAATCATCAAAGGCATCGACAATATGAACTGTAGTAAGTACTTCACTATCGACCAATCTAATTACACGTGGGGAAACGGTTGCAAAATTATTGGTAAATCTTTTAACTCGCACGAATCTAAGAATTTCTTCTTCAATCGAGTTGTCAACTTGTGGAATGGGCTTCCCCGAGACGTTATAGACTGCAGCACCGCTTAGACAAATATCTCGCATCAAACCCGCGACTGACTGCGTTTGTAAATGAATAACTTTATTTTATCCCCCCCCCCCTCAGTTACTAACCCATCTGTCCCCTACTAACTTCCTAATCCTGCCACGGACATTAGTTCCAGGGCAGTAGTTCCCTTTCCAATGTTCCCTTACCCACTCTAAACCACTGTTTGGACACTTGATCCTCAGTGTTTTGGAGGACAAGCAGCCTAGAAGGGTCACTAGACCTGTTGTTGCTTGATTTCCTTTGTACTCTCCACCACTACCTCTTCTCTCCACCACTACCTCTTCTCTCCCCCACTACCTCTTCTCTCTTATTGCCCTTATTACCAAAAAGATATAAACAAGCTAGAACGAGTTCAACGTAGAGTTACCAAAATGATACCTAGCCTAAAGAACAAACCATACGAAGAGCGTCTTAGAGAATTAAATCTATTTCCTTTAACCCAGCGCAGATTAAGAGGTGACTTAATTCAAGTGTTCAAAATCATCAAAGGCATCGACAATTTGAACTGTAGTAAGTACTTCACTATCGACCAATCTAATTACACGCGGGGGGAAACGGTTGCAAAATTATTGGTAAATCTTTTAACTCACACGAATCTAAGAATTTCTTCTTCAATCGAGTTGTCAACTTGTGAAATGGGCTTCCCCGAGACGTTATAGACTGCAGCACCGTTGATTCATTTAAACTCCGCTTAGACAAATATCTCGCATCAAACCCGCGACTGACTGCGTTTGTAAATGAATAACTTTATTTTATCCCCCCCTCAGTTACTAACCCATCTGTCCCCTACTAACTTCCTAATCCTGCCACGGACATTAGTTCCAGGGCAGTAGTTCCCTTTCCAATGTTCCCTTACCCACTCTAAACCACTGTTTGGACACTTGATCCTCAGTGTTTTGGAGGACAAGCAGCCTAGAAGGGTCACTAGATCTGTTGTTGCTTGATTTCCTTTGTACCTCTTATCTCCACTACCTCTTCTCTTCACCAGTACCTCTACCCTCCCCTTTTACCTTTTTCTCTTTTCCTTTCCCTTTCCCTTTCCCTTTCCCTCTTCCCCTTTTCTTCACACCTCGCTTGTTGCCAACGATTACGCTTGTTTGCATGAATTATAAGGGTAGTGCCTCCTCCCTATCTATCTCTATCTCTCACTTTATCATAATTTTTTTATACCTACAGTACCTCTTTGCCCCCTTTATTAAGCATTTTCTTTCCTTCTAACTCGCTTTTCTGTAGGTCTTTTGTTTAAGTTTTTTCTTCTTCTTTTATGTAGGCTAGTTATTTTGTTTACCTCTTTTCTGTAGCTCTTGTTTACCTTTTTTATCTTCCTCTTTTCTGTAGCCTTTGTTTACCTATTTCCTCCTCTTTTATGTAGCTCTTTTGTTTACTTCATGACATTGTCTCTTACTCTTTTGTTTACGTCTTCTCTCCTTCTCACCTCTTCGCACCTCACTTGTTGGCGATTATTGCTTCTTGTTTGCATGGTATATTGGGGTTGTGCATCATACCCTTCCTTCCTCACACTATCTTTATCACCCTTTCCTATATACCATCCTTTTCTTCTTCTCCCTTCCTCTCTCTACTCTTTTCTGTTTTCTTTACTTCTTTCTACAGTACTTATCTCTTTCTACTATTTTCTGTCTTTACTTCTTTCTACTTCTCCCTTCTTCTCTCTACCTCTTTCTACTATTTTGTCTCCTTTCTTCACTTTTTTCTTCGCCTTCCTTTATTTACTATTTCTCTAATTTCTTTACTTTCTTCTTCTCCCTTACTCTCCCTACCTCTCTCTCTACTCTTTTCTTTACTTTCTTCTCCTCCCTTACTTCCCCTACCTCTTCTTTACTCTTTTCTCTCCTTTCTTCACTTCCTTTTACTTCTCCCGTCTTCTTTCTGCTATTTCTCTCCTTTCTTTGCTTCTTTCTACTTCTCCCTTCTTCTTCTCCCTACCTCTCTCTACTATTTTCTCTAATTTCTTCACTTTCTATTACTTCTCCCCTCTTCTTTCTGCTATTTCTCTTTTTTCTGTGCTTCTTTCTACTTCTTTTTTTTCTCGCTATCTCTCTCTACCATTATCTCTTTTCTTTACTTCTTTCTGCTTCGTCTCCCCAAATCTCTACTAGTTTCTCTCTCCTCGTTACTTCTTTCTCCTTCCCCTTCCTTCTTCTCCCTACCTCTCTCTACTCTTTTCTCTCCTTTCTATCTTTCCTCCCCTCTCCTCCCTACCCCTTCTCTCCACACCTCACTTGTTGCCAATGATTGCGCTTGTTTGCATGATGAATAAGGGTAGTGCCTCATCCTTCTCTCCCCCCTCCTCCCTCTCCCTCTCCCAGCTCGGTTTATCATCATTACCTATCGCGTCGTCTTTAGCGTGAAACCCAAGGTGTTGTTCCCCCCCCCCCCCCCTCCTCTCTCTGTCCCTCTCTCTCTGTCTCTCTCTCTCTCTCTCTCTCTCTCTCTCTCTCCTCTCTCTCTCTCTCTCCTCTCTCTCTCTCTCCTCTCTCTCTCTCTCTCTCTCTCTCTCTCTCTCTCTCTCTCTCTCTCTCTCTCTCTCTCTCTCTCTCTCTCTCTCTCTCTCTCTCTCTCTCTCTCTCCGCTCTCTCTCTCTCTCTCTCTCTCTCTCTCTCTCTCTCTCCTTCTCCTTCTCCCTCTCCCCCCCCCACCTCTTCGCTTGTTGTCAACAATATCCCTTGTTTGCATGGTATAATATAAGGGTAGCGCCTCATCCCTTGAACTCTGCCTCCTCCCTCGTTTCATCATCGTTTCTTTCTTATCCACCTCTTCTCTCACTTCTACTACTTCTGCTATTTATCTTTTCTCTGCCACTTACCTCTTCTCTCACCATCTCTTCTATTTGTTGTTCTCTTTTGCACCCATCTCTCTCCTCACCTCTCCTACCTCTTTTATTTACCGTTTCTCTCTTCTCTCACTTCTCCTACTTCTGCTATTTATTGTTTCTCTGCCACTCACCTCTTCTCTCACTTCTATCTCTTCTGTTTACCGTTTCTCTTTTGCACCCACCTCTCTCCTCACCTCTCCTACCTCTTATTTACCGTTTCTCTCTTCCTCCTCTTCTACTTCTGCTATTTATTGTTTCTCTGCCACTCACCTCTTTGCTCACTTCTCCTATCTCTTCCATTTACCGTTTCTCTTTACCACCCATCTCTCTCCTCACCTCTCCTACCTCTTATTTACCGTTTCTCTCTTTCACCCACCTCTCCTACTTCTTCTTTTTGTCGTTTTTCTTCCTTTCTCTCCTCTACCTCTTTTACCTCTCCTATTTCTTCTTTTTATCGTTTCTCTTCCTTTTCTCTCCTCTGTACCTCTTTTTTTTCTTACCTCTCCTACCTCTTCTAATTACCGTTTTTTTATCTTGCACCTACCTCTTCTTTTTACAGTTTCTCTTCCCCGCACCTCTTCTCTCACCTCTCCTACCTCTTCTATTTATCGTTGCTCTTCTCTCACCTCTCATACCTCTTCTATTTACAGTTTCTCTTCCCCCACCTCTTCTATTTACCGTGTATCTTCCCTTTCTCTCCTCTGTACCTCGTTTTCTTACCTTCTCTCTAGTTCTTCTGTTTATTTTTTGTTCATGCCCCTTTTCTCCACCTTTTACTTTTCTCCACCTTTTACTTCTCTCCCTCTTTTCGTCTTCTATCCACCTCTCTTCCCACCTCAATTGTTTGCTAGAAATAATCCTGTTTTCCTCCGCATCCCCATCTTTATCACAATTGTCTTTCTAACCTCCTTCTGCCCACCTCTCCTGCCACTTCTCTTGACTGCTTATCTCCCTCTTTATCTCTTCTTTCCATCTCTTATTGCCTATTCTATCCCTATTGCTGTTTATTTTTATCTCCATCTATTCTCTTCTGTGTACCATTTCTCTTCATTTATCTCCCATTTGCCTCTTCTCTCCCCCTCTTCTTCGCACCTCACTATAGGTAGCGCCAACGAACTTGACAATAATTTGGACCCCTTTACCTCTTATAACTCAAAATGAATGAAAGCAATCGGGCTGACATTTCTATCATTTGGGGAGAGTCCACCAGGAAATAGGTGTGGAAATTTACAGCCAGTTTGCTCAAGGTCCTTTAGAGTTAAGAAGAGGTCAAGAATCGAGATAATTGTCAAGTTCGTTGGCGCTACCTACAGTATAGTTATCAATGATGACGCTTGTTTGCATGATGTATTATAAGGGTAGTGTCCCCTCCTCCCTCCCTCTCTCCTCCTCCTCCTCCTCCTCCTCCTCCTCCTCCTCCTCCTCCTCCTCCTCCTCCTCCTCCTCCTCCTCCTCTCAGGCAACTCAGAATAATAGCGATAAATTAGAACACGATAGACTGCGTCGAACAACCAAAAATCTCATCAAAGGAAGTAAGAAGAATCTGGAACTTCATATTGCCAGCTCCAGCAAGTCCAATCCGAAAGAATTTTACAGCTATATAAGAAACAGAAAAACGGTAACTTCAACAATAGGCCCACTTGTTGCGGAAAATGGAGATCATACAGATAACAAAGTACAAATGGCGAATATCCTAAATAACTATTTTGCATCAGTTTTCACGTCGGAAGATACTACCGGTAACCGACCTACCCCTACGAATCAATCAAATGGCACTGAGCTCGAAAACTTTACGATTTATGAAGACGATATCCTGTTCGCAATCAACAATTTGAAAGTTAATAAAACCCCAGGCCCTGATAAAATATCCCCAAGGATTCTAAAAGAAGCAAAACACGAATTATTAAACCCACTCGCAAATCTGTTCAACAAATCATTGAATGTTGGGATAGTTCCAAACGAATGTAAACTAGCTAACGTGACACCCATATACAAAAAAGGAAATAAGTCCTCTCCCGGCAATTATCGACCAATTAGCTTAACATCGGTAACGGGCAAATTAATGGAAACCATTATAAGGGACAAAATAGTAAAACATTTGGAAGAAAATAATTTAATAAAAGATTCTCAGCACGGTTTTAGAAATAAACGTTCATGCTTAACAAACTTACTCGACTTCTTCAATGATGTTTACAAATCATATGATAAGGATAGAGCAGTTGATATAATATATCTCGATTTTCAGAAAGCTTTCGATACCGTACCCCACAAGAGACTAATTGACAAAATAAAAGCTCATGGCATAACAGGAAAAACTCTGAAATGGCTCGAAAATTGGCTCTCAGACCGTAAACAACGAGTTGTAATAAATGGTGAAGAATCAGATTGGTGCAAAGTAAATAGTGGCGTTCCCCAGGGTTCGGTATTAGGTCCTATTCTTTTTATAATTTACATAAACGACTTAGACGAAGGAATAGAATGCAAAATTTCGAAATTTGCTGACGATACAAAAATTACTAATAAAGTAACCTCAACAGTACATTGGCAAACATTGGCAAAAACTACAAGGTGACCTAGACACTTTAGAAAACTGGGCAGAAAAATGGCAAATGAAATTCAACATAGAAAAATGCAAAGTATTACACATCGGTAGTAACAACGCTAAAAAAGATTACTCAATGAACAACATTCAACTATCAAATACAAATAATGAAAAGGATCTGGGAGTTATAATATCAAGTGACCTGAAGCCGAGTAAACAGTGTACAGAGGTAATAAAAACTGCTAATAAATTGGTGGGTTTCATCGGCAGAACATTCAAATTCAAATCAGAAAAAATCATACTTACTCTATTCAACTCATTGGTGCGTCCCCATCTCGAATACTGCGTGCAATTCTGGTCACCGTACTACCGAAAGGACATAAATAAACTTGAAAGGGTGCAACGCAGAGTCACTAAAATGATACCTAGATTGCGTAATAAACCGTACGAAGAGCGCTTAAAAGAACTAAATTTGTTTAGCTTAACAAAGCGCAGAATGAGAGGTGACCTAATAGAGGTGTTCAAAATCTTCAAGGGATTCAGCAACCTAAATGTAAGCGAATTATTTACGATCAATCAAGCAAACACGAGAAACAATGGTTATAAGATTATAGGCAAGCGTTTTCATTCTCACGAGGCGAAGCATTTCTTCTTCAACCGCGTTGTGAATAATTGGAACAGACTACCCTCGAACATTGTAAACTGTAATACTGTCGAAACATTTAAGAACCATCTGGATAAACACATGGCAAATAACCCCCGATTAACACAGTTTCTTTCAGAATAACGCGCAACGAAATGTCAACGCATACCGCAATGTATATTCATTTTCATACATCTGTTCCCTTTCAGAATTGTAGTAAATACCTGTAGAGTTAGCTTAGATTACAAATCAACTTCTTTTTTCTCCCTGTCCTGTCCGAATTTCCGTGTCAGTTTTTCAATACTGCATGGTATTTTTCCTATCTGTTTCCATGCCAGCATTAGCTGGAGGGAGTGGTGGGTGGGGAGGAGCCTTCTTCTTTGCTATCCTTTTCTCTACCTCGTAGTCAGTAGATTAGTAGTTTTAGATATCCAAACTGCCCCGTAAGGACCAATAGGTCTGTTGCAGTTTGTCCTCCTCCTCCTCCTCCTCCTCCTCCTCCTCCTCCTCTCCTCCTCCTCCTCCTCTCCTCCTCCTCCTCCTCCTCCTCCTCCTCCTCCTCCTCCTCCTCCTCCTCCTCCTCCTCCTCCTCCTCCTCCTCCTCCTCCTCCTCCCCTAGAGATCTTGTAGTAGGAGAGAACGACCATATTTTACATTGGACGTCATTCAGGTGCCGGAATTATCGAACAAGAGAGAGAGAGAGAGAGTGTGTGTGTGTGTGTATCTGTGTATCTGTGTGTATGATTGCTTGTTATTTATTCTTTTATGTATTTGTTTTATCCGTGCCGATTTTAGATAATAAGACCTAACTGTATTATCCTGTACCTACCGGTATGCTGTAATGACGAATGTATATTATAGGTTTGGATATATTTGAGTGCATAGAGTGAAATTCAATAGCAGTAAAATACCGGTATTTAATTTTTGATTATGTAGTAATTATATTCAAAGACCTAACTGTATATCCTGTACCAGTATAGTCGATTGTTTATTATGGGTAGGCTATGTGGTATGGATAATATTGTTATTATTTGATTTATATTTGTTTATTATTTTATTATTATTAGTAGTATTTGTTTATTAATAAATTTGATTGTAAAGAGAGGCTAATGACACTAGTGGCACCAATATGGCGGAGGTGGGCCAATCTCTGTTACCAGTACTATAATAAGGTCTCTACTCCCCTCCCCTCTCTCTCTCCCTCCCTCCCTCCCTCCTTCCTCCCAACTTTATCATAATTTCTTACGTACCCTTCTTTGATCTTTAGTCATACTTAGCATTCCCAACTTCTTTTCATGGCCATTTCTATTATTTTTAACTTACTTTCATAATTTATGTTCTTGCTGGGTTTTTTTAATCCACTTTTCATCTTTATTCCGTTCTCTTCCTCCTTCGACGCGTGTGTGTGTGTGTGTGTGTGTGTGTGTGTGTGTGTATATATATATATATATATATAGCCTATAATATTTCACAAGTACGCGTAAATTACACTAATACATGTTTAGGCCTCAGCCAGTATTCGAACCTATCAGAATTACATCCCACGCTTTAACCCAGTCGACCACGGCGTGGGACGTCATTCTGATTGCTTTCGGTTTGAATCCTGGCCGAGGCCTAAACATTCATTCATATAACTCACGCGTATTTGAGAGATAAAAAGAGGAAACTAAAGGGGAATTGTGATGAAGTGATGTGATGGATTTGTATTACGACTATACCTGGTAATGCTGGTAATATGATTGTTGTTTATTTGATATTATTATTATTATTATTATTATGTTTATTATTATTATTATTATTATGTTTATTATTATTATTATTATTATGTTTATTATTATTATTATGTTTATTATTATATTTATTATGTTTATTATTATATTTATTATATTATTATTATTATTATTATGTTTATTGTTATTATTATTATTATTATGTTTATTATTATTATTATTATTATGTTTATTATTATTATTATTATTATGTTTATTATTATTATTATTATTATGTTTATTATTATTTTTATTATTATTGTTATTATTATTTTTCTTTCTGGTACCGGTATGTATCTCATCATTACATACTGTCTTACCTTCTCCTATTTTTTTTCTTTTTCTTACTCTCATTTTGGTCTAAAGTCCCAGCTATCGTTTGATTGGGCGTGTTTGCTTGATATATAGGGTTAGTTATATTAGGGGGGGGGGGGGGGGGGTACTAGATTGCTCCCTGGACCTCAATCAAGTTAAACAAATCGCCAAGATAAATTTATACATTTTTAGGTAACAAGAAGTCACGGCCATAGGCCGTTTTCTCCTAAAATATGGGCTCGCTATCGCTCGCCAGGATAAATATCGATACTTAAGCGCCACGAAAGGTCTTAATACTGGCAAAAATAGGGCGAAAGGTCTTAAAATTGACAAAATAATGGGGCGAACGTATTCAAATATTACATAGCTTTACCACTACCCTTTCCCTCGTTATTTTGTTTAGATTTCCATGTATATTTATGATTGTTGTGTACCGACATATAGTAGATTAATGTACTTATTTATTACATACCACCACATTTTGCCCTAGTAGTTCTTTTGTAAGGGTATTCATGGATATTTGTATTTGTTTGTATACTAGATTAACCCTTTCACGCACATATGACGCAGAGGTTGCCAGATTAGCAATAAGAAATAGTTCTCTCACTCTTATAATTACCTCTCCAAAATTAGTTTTCTGCCCACAGCTAACTCAAAGACAACTGCAGAGGTTGAAGTAACTAAACTAAAGGTTTCTAAATACCCCTGATGGTAACAAAGGCTTTAAAGTATCCCTAATAGGCACAAAATCGCGTCATATGTCGGAGAGGGTTAACAGTACTGTGCTACCCTTGCCCTATTTCTTTTGGTAGGGTGTCCTTGTGTTTTTAATGCTAGATAAATGTAGGTACCGGTACTTATTTTAAACGTACTACTTACCCATTCCCTAGTTCTTTTGGTAGGGTATTTATGTGTATTGATGATTTATACTACTCCTCCTTCCATCCCCCCCCCCCCCACACACTCACTATATCATCATTTACATTGGCCTTCTTTGAGCTATTATACTTTTTTTAACACCTTGGAACTTTCTTTGTCCACCTTTACTCATTGTTCTCCATTTATTATTATTTTTTGTTTAGCTCGTTTGTGTTTGTTTTGCTGTTTTCATGCGGTATTTTGTTGTTGTCATAATTCGTATTCCTCTCCTTTGCTTTATCATTATTGCTTTATTACAGGTACCCTTCTTTTGTGATCTGTATTCCTGCCAATCTTCTCGTCATACGGTACGATACCTATCCAGCGAATACCTTTTTTTTATTATTTTAAGTAGGCCTATTATTATTATTTTTATTATTATTATTGTTATTATTATTATTATTATTATTATTATTATTATTATTATTTGTTTTGTTGATATGTTATTAGGAAAGAATGGTAGAGATTGGGAGTTGAATCAGTTGCTGTTCGCTGATGACACAGCATTGGTGGCGGATTCTGATGAGAAACTGCAGCGGGTAGTCAAAGAGTTTGGTGTGGTTTGTGGAAGGAGGAAACTGAAGGTGAACGTCAATAAAAGTAAAGTAATGGTGTGTAATAGGGGAGAGCATAGGGTGAATCTAGATGTGAGGCTGGATGGGGAAATATTGGAACAAGTAGAGTGTTTTAAATATCTAGGAGGAACAATAAGCAGGAGTGGAGGTATGGAAGTGGAGGTAAAACAGAGAGTGTGTGAAGGAAGGAAGGTTTTCGGAGCAATGGGAAGTATTTGGAAGACGAGAAATCTCGGAGTGAAAGTAAAAAGTGCACTGTATCAAGGAATTGTTGTGCCAACAGTGATGTATGGGGCTGAGACATGGGCTCTGAAGAAAAAGGAGAAAAGAGAGGCTGGATGTGATGGAGATGAGCTGCTTGAGGAGTATGTGTGGAGTTACTCGTAGAGACAGATTGAGAAATGAAGAGATACGTAGGAGAGTGGGGCAGCAGGAACATTTGTCAGCCAGAGTGGACAGAAGGGTGCTGAGCTGGTATGGTCATGTTGAACGAATGGGAGATGAAAGGCTTACAAAGAGAATATGTGAGTCAGGTACAAGGGGAGATAGAAGGGCAGGAAGACCCCATTGAGATGGAGAGACTGTGTAAGAAAGGCTTTGGATGATAGAGGAATGACTATAGATCAGGCAGGGGAAGTGGTGGTGGACAGGAGTGAATGGAGAATGCTTGTGAATAGTTGAGTGAACACGTGGTCATTTGGAGTAAGGGGTCGGGCGCAAGTTGGACTAGATAATAGTCCATCAGGCGCCTGGCCCGGGGAGACCATTAATATGAAGGGTGTGCCTGGAAGTGTGGTGGGAGGGCTTGTCGCTTTGGCTCCGCTGCATGTCTGCCTGCCGAGATCGGAACCTCTCCTGGTGGTCAGGGGAGTGCTGGAGCGACCTTGGTAACCCTGGTCTCTGGGTCTTCTCCTGGGTGACCTGGATGTGTGAGAGTTTGTGTTTTTTATCTGTTTATTTTTGTGTTTATGTTGTTTTTGTTTTTTTCTTGTTCTTGTCTTTCTTGCTCCAAAATGGGGATTGGGCCTGAGCATATAGATAGATAGATAGTTTTGTTGATAGCATTTTCTATATTATCTTCCTGGTTGATTGTTCTTGTTTGACTGATTTATGGGGATAGTGCTTCATCCTCCCTCATTCCCCCCTCCTTCTCTCTACCCTCCCTCTTTCACCTTACTACCTCCCTCTTTCACCTTAGTCCCTCCCTCTCCTTACTTCCTCCCTTACTTCCTCCCTTACTTCCTTCCTATTTGTAGAGCTACAACGCAAAGCCAAAAAGTTAATTAAGCAAAGTAAAAAGACCTTAGAGTTACATATTGCGAATCAAAGTAAAACAAACCCGAAAGAATTCTATAGTTATATCAGAAAGAAAAAAGTAGTTACTTCAACTGTTGGACCGTTAGTCGATGAAAAAGGAGAATACACCAAAGACGAAGTACAAATGAGTAATGCCCTCAATACCTTCTTTGCATCAGTTTTTACAACAGAAGACCTCAGTGATATCCCTACACCATCGCCGATTCAGATTGATAATTCAGATGTTCTAAGCAATATCACCGTTACAGAGAGAGAAGTATTGAATTGTTTAGATAAACTCAAGGTAAATAAAACGCCAGGACCTGATACAATCTCGCCTAGAGTTCTAAAGGAAGCTAAGAATGAGCTCTCCAAACCACTGACATTACTATTCAATAAATCCTTGCAGTCTGGAACTATGCCTGATCAGTGGAAGCTAGCCAACGTAACACCGATATTCAAAAAAGGCAGCAAATCCCTACCCAGTAACTATCGTCCAATTAGCTTAACCTCAGTTGTGTGTAAAATGCTAGAAACGGTCATACGAGACAGACTCGTAAATCACTTAGAGGAAAATAACATACTTAAAGATACTCAACACGGCTTTCGTAAAAAACGTTCCTGTTTAACAAACCTCTTAGACTTCTTCCACGATATCCTCAACCTCTACGATGAGAGTAAAGCTGTAGATATTATATACCTTGATTTTCAAAAGGCCTTTGACAAAGTTCCCCACAAACGTTTACTGCTAAAACTAAAAGCGCATGGAATACAAGACGGTGTGTTGAAATGGATAGAAAATTGGCTCAGCAACAGAAAGCAAAGGGTAGTCATAAACGGTAAGGCATCTAAATGGACCAATGTAAGTAGCGGGGTACCCCAGGGATCGGTACTAGGACCAATTCTCTTTCTAATTTACATCAACGACATAGATGAGGGTCTCACCTGCACAATCTCAAAATTTGCTGACGATACAAAAATTGCAAATAGCGTACTCTCAAAAGAACAAGTTGACGATATGCAACACAATCTAGATAAATTGTCATGTTGGGCCCAAATTTGGCAAATGAGTTTCAATGCGGATAAATGTAAAGTACTACATGTCGGATACCTAAATGAGAAAGCAAACTATTCGATGAATGGCACTCCGCTTAAGAATGTAAACAGAGAAACTGATCTGGGAGTAACAATATCGAGTAACCTAAAACCGAGTCAACAATGTTCAGAAGTTGTTAAGAAGGCAAACAAAATAATTGGCTTTATAGGCAGGTCATTTGAGCATAAATCCAAAGAAGTTATCCTAACCCTTTACAATTCCTTAGTCCGCCCTCTTCTGGAATACTGCGTTCAATCCTGGTGCCCTTATTACCAAAAAGATATAAACAAGCTAGAACGAGTTCAACGTAGAGTTACCAAAATGATACCTAGCCTTAAGAACAAACCATACGAAGAGCGTCTTAGAGAATTAAATCTATTTCCTTTAACCCAGCGCAGATTAAGAGGCGACTTAATTCAAGTGTTCAAAATCATCAAAGGCATTGACAATATGAACTGTAGTAAGTACTTCACTATCGACCAATCTAATTACACGCGGGGAAACGGTTGCAAAATTATTGGTAAATCTTTTAACTCGCACGAATCTAAGAATTTTTCTTCAATCGAGTTGTCAACTTGTGGAATGGGCTTCCCCGAGACGTTATAGACTGCATCACCGTTGATTCATTTAAATTCCGCCTAGACAAATATCTCGCATCAAACCCGCGACTGACTGCGTTTGTAAATGAATAACTTTATCCTCCCCTCAGTTACTAACCCATATGTCCCCTACTAACTTCCTAGTCCTGCCACGTTAGTGGCAGGGCAGTAGTTCCCTTTCCAATGTTCCCTTACCCACTCTAAACCACTGTTTGGACACTTGATCCTCAGTGTTTTGGAGGACAAGCAGCCTAGAAGGGTCACTAGATCTGTTGTTGCTTGATTTCCTTTGTACTCCTTTGTACTCCCTTTGTACTCCCCTCTTCCCTCCCTCCTCTTACTCTTCCCTCTCCTCTCACTCTTCCCTCTCCTCTCACTCTTCCCTCTCCTCTCACTCCCTCCCTCTCCCCTCACTACCTCTCTCCCCCTCCTCCCTCCCCTCTAAACTCATTGCCCCTCTTAACCCTCTCCGACATATGACGCGATTTTGAGCCTATTAGGGATACATTAAAGCCTTTGTTACCATCAGGGCTATTTAGAAACCTTTAGTTTAGTTACTTCAACCTCTGCAGTTGTCTTTGAGTTAGCTGTGGGCAGAAAACTAATTTTGGAGAGGTAATTATAAGAGTGAGAGAATTATATCTTATTGCTAATCTGGCAACCTCTGCGTCATAAATGCGTGAAAGGGTTACCCATGATTTATGTCACACCCTCCTCCTTTGATCTCTATTCCTATATAACTTATTTTCACGCCTTATCATACTTACTAATATTTACTATAGGATGTAAGGTATCTTAAAATAACCCCCTAGAAATACTTTCTCTAAAGTATCTATTTCTTTATCCTCCCCTTTTCCCCAGCTAACCTAATCCCACAAGGACCCCAATGGAAATACGCCTAACGGCCTTATTGGGCTATCCTTAGTTGGAATTATGCAAGGCTGGTACAAGTCATATTTTTAACAAACTATGTGGTACCAACTCTGTAAATTGCTAACTGAATAAATATTATTATTATTATTATTACCGGTACTGGTTTTCTCCTACCTTGTCGCCTTCTACTTTATTGTATCTTGTTGTTTTTATTCACGTTGGTATTCAACTTATTTTCACGTCTAACTTTAGTCTGGTTATTTCTTTAACCCATTGGCTGCGGCTATGTTTGGGCTATTTAGGGCATATTCAGGCACTCCTGAATGATAAATCAAGCATCTGCATTAAATGAAGTGTATTCTGCCGAAAACTAGGCGAAAATAGCTTCAAAATGAGACCAGAATGGGCCCTGTACAAAGGAAATCAAGCAACAACAGGTCTAGTGACCCTTCTAGGCTGCTTGTCCTCCAAAACACTGAGGATCAAGTGTCCAAATAGTGGTTTTAGAGTGGGTAAGGGAACATTGGAAAGGGAGCTACTGCCCTGGAACTAATGTCCGTGGCAGGATTAGGAAGTTAGTAGGGGACAGATGGGTTAGTAACTGAGGGGGGGATAAAATAAAGTTATTCATTTACAAACGCAGTCAGTCGCGGGTTTGATGTGAGATATTTGTCTAAGCGGAGTTTAAATTAATCAACGGTGCTGCAGTCTATAACGTCTCGGGGAAGCCCATTCCACAAGTTGACAACTCGATTGAAGAAGAAATTCTTAGATTCGTTTGAGTTAAAAGATTTATCAATAATTTTGCAACCGTTTCCCCGCGTGTAATTAGATTGGTCGATAGTGAAGTACTTACTACAGTTCATATTGTCGATGCCTTTGATGATTTTGAACACTTGAATTAAGTCACCTCTTAATCTGCGCTGGGTTAAAGGAAATATATTTAATTCTCTAGGACGCTCTTCGTATGGTTTGTTCTTTAGGCTAGGTATCATTTTGGTAACTCTACGTTGAACTCGTTCTAGCTTGTTTATATCTTTTTGGTAATAAGGGCACCAGGATTGAACGCAGTATTCCAGAAGAGGGCGGACTAAGGAAGTACGTGGTCTGGTTCACCCGCAGTGGTGCCAGTGAAACGCGGGAAACCCGCTATTATGTAACACTCGCTCGCTTGGCTACACTGTTGAGAGAGACAGAGAGAGACCCGCGCGAGACACGGTCAACATCAGTGAGCCGCTCGGTGCTCTTGAGGGTCGGAGGTGGGCCCCTCACGCTCCCGCCCACTGACACTCAATTTTTAAGTTTTTTATGTTTTTTACAGGCTTTTAACACCTTATTAGCGGGCTAGGCGGTTTATTTATATGTACCGCCCAGCGGGGTGTTTTTAGCCAAAATAGGGCTGTTTACGTGATAATTTTCATGCCTAAATAAGACCCAGAGCGTAAAACAAGTATCTATCCCTGAAAGGGCATAAACAGAGCTTTCCAATGACACCATAACGATCCTTTTATGATGGCTAGTTTTCTTGCAACAACCGCGGAACGCGAGTGCAAAAAGCATGTAATTCGGCACTTTCCCCATACAATTCCGTATATAGCGAGTGAGAGAGAGAGGGAGGAGGTGGGATTCGTGTCAGTAGGTTCGCCGCGGTGGTCTGGAGCAGTCAAACGCTCGCTACTCTCCTGCCACCACTTGTCTCTCTCTCTCAGCAACATTACGTGCTGAAATTGCCACACGACCTATGTCGAGCGCCGCCAGATAGTCCAGATTTATTATACTCGACTTATGTTGCGCCCCGACACTTAGGGGTTAAAGCCTGGAAATTGCTGTAACTTGCCAGGACGTTCCAGAACGTCACCCGCAGCAAAAGGGTTAAGCTGGTTTTATAGCCAAATATATTTATTGTGAAATCTAGGCATTAATATGATACGAGACAGCAGTTTCGTATTTTTCCATTATTCAGAAATTAGCTGCTGATGGAGTAAACTATTCGCCAGGTTAAAACAATAGGTTATAGGAGTATAGGCTAATGCGTATATTGTACCCGGATTTACATAGCTTAATTATTTATATTATTATATAATTTCCTTCCTTACTTCCCCTTTATGGACAATATAAAGTTTATGTAATTAAATTCTGCCGTCGATTTTATCGTGGCTTATAGCTTTCTTATACCATGTATTTCATTCCCATGTGTCTAAATGCGCGTAAAAATATGTTACTGATCCTGGAAAATTAAAAAAATAATATATCGCCTACTTTCCAAGAGGCAGGTGGGTTTGTTTACATTCGCGCGTTATCATTTGGATGACTCTCCCAAGACCAATAGTATATTATTGGTCTTGGACTTGACTACGTCTTTCGATTTTTTTTTTTTTTTTTTTCTATCTATCTATCTATTGCCTGACGCCGCGATCCCCGAAGGGGTGGCCACGAACGAACCGCCCCCATGCACCTCTGTCCCCAGTCAGTCGACGCCCCTCCCCCCAACCAGCACCGCCTTCGTTCATGTAGTTCCTCACTCCATCCTTCCACCTCATATTCGGTCTACCTCTCCCCCTCTGTCCCTCCACCTCGCTCTCGTACACCCTCTTAGTCATTCTCTCGCTTTCCATACGTTCCATATGGCCGAACCATCTCAAGTTGTTCCTTTTCACACTTTCCAGCACATCTACCTCCACACCACACCTCCTTCTTACTTCCTCATTAGTCTGTCTATCCCTCCATGTAACTCCGCACGCACTCCTTAAGTAATTCATTTCTACTGCTCTCACTCTTGGTCTGAGTCTCTCAACCAACGTCCATGCTTCGCTTCCGTAAGTCAGTGTCGGGATTACCACACTGTCATGCAAGGACTTCTTCACTTCCATACTGACCACCCTATTTCTTGTTACTGCTTTTAGCGTTCCTACAACCCTCTTCCCCTGTTGTACCCTCTCCCGCACCTCTTCATCCATAGTCCCATCTTTACTCAACACACTGCCCAGATACTTAAAAGAGTTGACGATCTCCATAGCCTGACCGTTCAGCTTCACCTCACACTCTGTGACTTCACCCCTTTCGAAGACAATAACCTTGCTCTTCCCCGTATTTACCTTCAAATTCCGTTTTTCGCACACTGTTCCAAACTCATTTACCAGACCCTGCAACTCCCATTCATTATCACTCATCAGAACTGTATCATCCGCAAACAGCAGTATAGGTAGCTTCCACTCAATTCCCTCCCTTTTCAGCGATACACCAACATCCACTGCTCTTGATAGTATTTCTTTCATGACTCCATCCATATATACAGTAAACAACCACGGGGACATCACACACCCCTGTTTCAAACCAACATTCAGGTCAAAGAACTCGCTCTGCTCACTCTCCACACGTACTGCCGCCTTTGCACCCTCATACATGCTCTTCACTGCTTTCAGCAACTTGCCCTCTACTCCGTATATTCTAAGTACTTTCCACAAACCTTCTCTATCCACTCTGTCATAGGCCTTCTCCAAGTCCATAAAGGCAACATACACCTTTTGTTTCTTCTCCAGATACTTCTCCACAACACAATTCAGGGTAAAAATCTGATCTACACATCCTCTTCCCTTCCTAAAACCTCCCTGCTCGTCGCCTATCCATTTCTCCGTTCTCACTCTCACTCTCTCAATCACTACCCTACTGTATACCTTCCCTACTACGCTTAGAAGACATATTCCTCGGTGGTTACCACACACTCCTCTTTCCCCTTTGCCCTTATATAGGGGGACTATTATGCCAGTCTTCCAGTCATCGGGTGCACTCCCCTTCTCCCATGCTAGTTTGCACATTTTCCATACCCATTCTATCACTATCTCACCACCATACCTCAACATTTCCCCACACACTCCATCTGTTCCTGGTGCTTTCCCCAACTTCACTCTTTTCATGGCTTCCCACACTTCTGACCTCCTGATCCCCACCTCCTCCTCCACTACTTCTCTTCTTCTCCTCCCATACCATATCCAGCTATGTTTGCTGGCTCTTCATTCCTTTCATTTAGCAACTCACTGAAGTACTCCCTCCATCTTTCGACTCTCTTGCTTCTCGGCTAGCATTCTCCCATTCTTATCTTTCACACCCTTACTGTTTCCCTTGCTACCTTCCCTAACTTTCTTGACTTCTTTCCAGAACAGTTTCTTACTCTCCCTCCATTTTACACTCAGATTCCTTCCAAATTCCTCATCTACTCTTCTCTTACTTTCCTTCACTACTCTCTTCACCACCCTCTTACTCTCCACGTACCTCGCTCGTTTCTGTCTCTCGGAATCTTCATTCCCTCTACTACCCAACCACTCTCTATATGCTTTCTTCTTTTCTTCCACAGCTATTCTTACCTCTTCTGTCCACCATGCTGTACCTTTCACTCCCCTCCCTCTTCTCCTCACTCCACACACCTCCTCACATGCTGCACAGATCTCATCCTTAAACACCTTGCTCATCTCCTCCACTTCCTCCATAACTTCCAGGTCGAACCCACCTAGTCGTCTTTCCACTGCTCTCCTGTACTCCTCCCTGACTTCCTCCTCCTGCAACCTCTCCACCCTCCTCACCATTCCACCCTCCTCTCGCCTCCCTCCCGCTCTCCTCACCCACTTCTTTTGTATCCTAACCTTAGCTACCACTACATAATGATCAGACAGACCCCCTCCAATACCCCTATACACCCTAGCATCCATCACAGATTTCTTCATTCGGTCATCCACACATACATAATCAATCAATGACTTTCGTTCCACCACTGTCTTATCCTTCATCGTCAACATCCGTTTCCACGTGTACCTGTGGATCATTCTGTGTCGGAAGAAGGTGTTGGCTATCCACAGCCTCCTCCCCACACATACGTCCACAAGTGCACTACCATTCCCATTCACCTCTGATGGTACCCCCACTCTCCCACCACTCCCTCAACTTTCCTATCACCCACCTTACCATTCATATCCCCAATCAGAAATATTCTTTCGTTCTTGTCAAACTTCTCCAGGCACGCCTCCACATTCATCCAGAACTCCTCTTTGTGTTATACAAGTATATCCTCTGTCGGGGCATACACGCATACAATCACCCACGTTTGTATTCCTACTTTCATTCTCACCCACACAATCCTTGAACCCACAGACCCATACTCTCTTACGCATTCCTTCCATTTGCTACTTACAAACAAACATGCACCTTCTCTCGCTGTTCCTTCACTCACTCCAGCACACACACCCATTCCACATTCCCATTCTCTCACATCTGAACCTTTCCATTTGGTCTCTGTCATTCCACATACATCCAGCCTGGCATTCACTAACACTTCCAGAACCTCTCTCTCTTTTGTGCCATCATTCATGCCACTAACATTCCACGTAGCCATTCTCAGAATGTCCGAAGGCATGTCCTTAGTCGGTCGTGGTTCGTCAACGTTGGTTCCGTCCGCATCCGAGGCTGTTCGTTCGTTTTTCTTTGCTTAGATATTTTTTCCGGGTGGGGGTCGCAAGCCCACCGACCCAACCTCTTTAGTCGCCTCTTACGACACGCAGAAGGCACGTGGGGCATATTCTATTCCCTAACCCCCAGGGGGTTATCAAAAGCGAGTATATATCTATTATCCAAGGACCGTCGGAAGTGAGCATTTACCCATTATCCTACAATAGGGACTGTTTGGAAAAATATGGTGTGCCCCCTACTGTTGAAATCGATGAGCATTTCAATAAGTCCTGGAGCCCCCCCCCCCCCACGTATTCTGTATCCCACGGCTAATTTTCCCTGATATTCATAGCCCTCCCCACGAGTGGGGAGCCTGTTTTTAGATTGTTGGATAAGTGGTAATATGCATTTCCTACTATTATCACACATCAAAACACCCTTAAAGGTGAACTACAGGGATGAACGAAAAAAACGAAGATTAATGCAGGGTCATAACTTGGCATGAATATACTGTAATATGTATATGGGCAATATCGATATAATTCCATTAAACTCCAGAACAAAATACTAATATATACTGTATATAGTCGTTGGTGACGAATTGGCATTTTCAGCCAGCTGTAGTGACTCCATTGTGTAGAAATGCCGTTTGTAAAAAAGATATGCGGTCCTGAACAGTGAGGTCTGTTTTTCGTAATTAATACCTTTCAATTCAATACTCAAGCTCTGCAAAAGATCGACCAACGTCCTGATGATGTGGTGCACATCAAGAAATAATCCCAGCTCGCCAGCAATTAACATACATGCAGTGTTTATGCATGTTTAGCCTGATCCAGAGTTGAGGGAACTCGGTTCTAAGGCCTATTTCGTAATGATAATATAGTTTTCTGTTAAATTTATACATCGCGGTCCCTTGACCAGACAGGGTGAAGCCAAATGTTGAGCTGTAAACATGCATACAAATTATAAGAGTTTCTCAACTAAAAAAAACACACAGATTCACCCATTTCCCATGTCGAGAGTTCCCGCCATTGGCTACAGTTACGTCATGGTAAACACGCCAGTTCGCGCCACATAAAATAACTTAGATAAGCTATATTTCTATATTGTTAAAACAAATTGATGAAAGTTCTTCAGTATCATGTACCTAAAACCAAGCAGATCCCAATGGACATTGTAGTTTGAATAGGTTTCATCCCTGGAATTCACCTTTAACAAAGTTTAAAATTATAAAAAAAAAATTGTGTTTTGTTTTGCAATTTAATTACTTAAACTTTGTATTGACCCATTTATTGCTATCTGGTATGATTTGTTCTAACCCCGTTATTGTGTTTATTTTATTTTATTTCTACTTTTTCCTCAGTTATGCTTGAAACATACCAACTCCACCCGAAACACGGTCTGAATTAGGTGGATTCAAGCGCTTGTGTTTTCCACCATCCGCGGGGACTTTGTGGTGTGTGTGGACAAGGAAGCTTGTTGATGTTTTGTTGGTACAAGTGTATGTGTCCGATGTGTCGGTGTATGAGAGAGAGAGAGATTATATACTGTACTGTAGACTCAAATAACCACCTACGGCCCAGTCAATTCAATGTGTATATATTTTAACCTATAGCATACTACCGGTACTTGCGGAATATAAAAGAAAACTAGAACTGACCTACAATCACCACAAATCAAATTTATTATATACCGAAGACTTCCACGATTTCTGAAGTAATGGCGTGTGTGATTTTCTTTCTATTCTCGACGTCTTGTTTGCTTGAAATTGACCAAATCTATCAACTATACTAAATATACCCAATTCATTTAAATATGCCTAATTTATCTCGACCTCTGCTTGAAATTTACCAAATCTACCCTATTCGTGTTAATGTATCCAAATCTGCTAAATCTACCCAAATGAATCATATCTACCTTCCCAAATCTAGTAATAATCTGCCAAGTTGACCAAACCTCTCCAAATCTATTAAATTACACACAATTACCAAATTACCCAATTATACTGTTCCAAGTTTACTCAAATGTAAAAAATATATAAATAAATAAATACACTAAACAAGAATAACAAAACCAAAAACAATCTACTAAGCCTACCCAAACCTATCCAAATCAACCAACTGTACATGTTTTGGCCCAAACCTACCTAAATCAACCTAAGTGTACCCAAAACCCGCCTGCATACGAGGAATTCACACGCTTGGTTTCCACTATCCGAGAGGACTTCGTGGAGTTGGTATACTGTTGCTGTGTGTTGTCTGTTAACAGTGTGTGTACTTACTCTAGTTGTATTGCGGGAGTGAGCATGCTCGTTATTTCCCGCCTCCTATATGTGTAGGTGTTATATGTATCGTTGGAATGGCTGTGGAGTGTGTAGTCTGTATTTTTAGCCAATTGGCGACATCGGAAACGAAGGCTTAGGGTGGATCTGTATGGTACCATTCTCACTATAGACGGTACCGTCTCGCCCGAAGGCTTAGGTAGCCATCAGCTTAGGTGAACCATATGATACCCATCTCGCCTTGTACCATTTTTGCCAACCCCAGATGGGACGTCACAACGTCGTCCACTTATTCCAGGTACCTATTTACAGCTAGGTGAACTGAGGCTAACACATGAAAGGAGACAAGCCCAATTTGTCTCCGCCCGGCCGGGGATTGAACCCTCGACCCCTCGTGTGTGAGACGAGAGCTCTACCTACTAGGCTACAGGCTGTGTGTGTGAGAGATAGTGAGTGTGAGATAATGAGATATGAATGAAGGGGAGATTCGTGTGTGTGTATGTGTGTGTGAGAGAGAGAGAGAGTGAGAAAGAGATATGAAGTGAGATTGACGATGTTTCTGTATTATATTATAGCTAAATGTAGACGTTTTTGTATAGTTTAAGAAGGATCTGAGGGTTAAGTGAGATAGTTGGGTGCCTGTTAGTTGTTCCTTTTTAAGCCTAATAGAACCGTCTAATAGTAGCCAGAATAAAGTTAAAGGGGTTAATACATACATACAATCTGATTCTAAACTGGGAGCCTTCATGAAAACTTCAGACAAAATTGTAACAGTGCAATCAATCTTTAATAATACAGTTTTGTAGTGCCAAGAATTCCTTCATATCGCCCTCCTGCCCCGCTTGAGAGTTGGGGTAAAAAACCCACCACCAAATTTAACACTTGAAACATTTTAATATGTATTTGATCACAGCAAATACATATCAAGCAGTAAGTTCCCATTATCCGTTTTGAAGAGGGATATTTTACCCTAATTCTAAGGGTATTTTCACGTGCTTAGTGATGCTTACCAAGTTTTTCTCCCTAAAGGAAAGGAATAGGGAAAACCTTAAGTAGCTTATGCTGGGGCATGGTATCCATTCTTCCAAAAGACATAACAAATCCTCGTAAAGTGTCCTTATCCTCCTGTGGCGCTGCATGAATATACTAATTTTTGTTTTCTGTGAGATTGAAAATTATCAACGAAGCACAGAGGATTTCTGATTAGGATGAATGTCAGTTAGGCGTGTCAGGACAACCTCTACGACTATTTACATACACTACTGCTGTGTTGGGGAGTCTCCCCATCAAGATAACATTCAAGGGAAATAATAATCATGAAAAATTGTGGACGTCATAATTGATGTGTCCCGTAATTTGGGGGTTAAAGGGAATGGGCTCCTTAAACTGAACATTTTTGCTTAACGCTTTCATTATACAATAACGCATGTTTCACTTTATTCTGGCTGGTAAAATGGGTGATTTCACTCGGATAAGCCTCTTTGACACTATATAGGCATCAAAGAGGTACATTCTATCTCAAATAACACTCTGACTCCCACAGTTCTTTCTAATGCTGAATAATATCGCTGCCTGACATTCAGAAAAAAAAACTATTAAAATTGTGTCCGGGTATACTGAAAAAGTTAACCTACATCTTTGTTTAACACAAAATCTATATAGGTCTTGGCTTAACCTATACCGGCACTTCTTTCTTCCCTTCTAACCGGCCCCTACCACCTTCGCGGTCAGTTGCGCCCGGGTAATGGCAGAGAAATGGAAGCAGAGGTGAAGGGGAGACTCCGCTAAAAATGAAGAGAGGGAAGAGGGAAGGTGGTGAGAATTGCAGTTAGTGTAGAAAGGGGGCGTAAAAAAGAGGGAAGATAAATGAGAAGGGTGCGAGAGAGGGAGGAAGAGTTGCGTGCAGTTGTTGTTGTTGTTCCCCAAGCTGCCTGGCCAAACAGCCCCAAGGCCCCGAGCAATTCCAAGGCCATAACCGAGTGCCCCCACAGAACCCTCCCCGCCGACCACTATAAAGCCTGGGTGACCGAAGCCACTCCATGGCGGGGAACTGAGGAGGGTGCGGAAACACCCGGGAAACCAAAGCCCCACCCAGGGCCCTGTGCCCCTCGGCAATTATGAAGAGAAAGTTGAGGGGCAAGGGAAAAATGTGACGCTTTGGCTTCTAATCTTGGTAGATTGGCAATAACGTGCAGTTACAAGGGATAGCTAGCTTCTCTGAGGCCATTATCTACTTGTCAGATATTTATTCGTGTTGAGAAAGAAGTTATATATATAATATTATGTATAATTGTATATTTGGTACAGTCGGCCAAATAAGTGATATCGCGGCACCATATTTCGATCAATAATTGTTATCAGCACTGTCTACGCTTTAATTCATCATTTCGAGTGAGCTATACAAACGTGTTCCTATCTTTACACACCTTACTCAACATATGACATATGACATTATTACAGCCCACAGTGAACATAACGTAATAACAGCGGAGACACAACTTATTTGCCCAACCGTACATTGAATGCAACTTGTGCCAAATGTGGCCACTGCAGTCTTAACCCCTACTGGCCCATAAGATACAGTAATAAAAGTCCCCCTCAGTCCCAAACAATGTGGCCAAAATGGCCACATGGAAGACTGGCTCCCCCAGCCTTCAGTGGGTCTTATATAAGCTGAGAAGTGTTGCCATATCGAGAGCAGTGCTCAAATGGCCGTGGTACCAGGTACAGCCTGATACAGGCAGTTACAAGGAAATTACGTTACTGACGACTACTAGCCGTCGCTGGGACTGGGGAGTGACTGATCTACTGACGGCTAGTAGCCGTCGCTGGGATTGGACGGGTTAAATGTCTCTATTAACCCTTGCAGCACCATGGCATCTTATTACTTTTTATGCTAGCTAACATTATACTTTTGTATGCAGTTTAAAACGGACCCATGTTGTTCGGAGAGTATATTGAGATCATAGTTACTGGTACCTCTGTGAGTCGTAGAGGTAGATCATAAACTGAAGAAAATCGTCTAATCGTTACCAAAATATGAGGAAAATTACGTCCTCGTGCTGAAAGGGGTTAAAGAACAATTTCCAACCTTCTAGAAGACGTAGTGTTTTGCAGAGGAGAAACTGTTGAAGGTTTTGGCCATCACAGTGAGTGATCAAAGGGTTGAGTTGACCGGTCACCGTCTATATACTAAGGGTTTTCTTCACACTCACTCGACCATAGTTTGCTTGGCTTGTCTTGGCTTGGGCTGCAGCACTTGGTACAGTCGGCCTAATAAGTGGTGTCTCGGCACCAATTATGTTTTGACCAATAATTGGTATCGGCAATATTTACACGCGAGATCTTCTTTTTGAGTGAGATATACAACCATGTTCCTACACTTACCCACCCTATTGAACATCTGACAGACATTAAAACAGCACAGAGCGAGCCAAACGTAATGACAGCTGAAACATGACTTATTAGCGCCACCGTACATCATTAACACTCACTTCAATGTGGGCATCACTCAGTCTTGATACATCTAGGAAATGAGTATGAAGTAATAGACCATAACAAGAAATAGGTGAATAGGAATAATTAGTAAATATTTAATAATAATAATAATAATAATAATATTAGAACATTACAACACACAGGTAAATGAAGTATTAACGTTTAACTAATTTGTTATTAAAGATGCAACTACTGTAATATTGTAATGAAGAGTTAGCGTTCAACTAAATTGTATTAAGAAAATGTATCAACAAAGGTAAGTGAAGAGTGAGCATTTAACCACTTCTGTACCGGTGACGTCTTTTCAATTTTATTCTAGCTATATTTAGACGATTTTGTGCAGTTTAAGGAGGATCTGTGGAAGTAAAAAGGGTTAAGTGAGATCATTCGAAGCCTATAAATTGCTGGAGGCCCTTTTTAAACTGCGTATAATCTTTTAATAGTAGCCAGGATATAGTTAAAAGGACGTCGCCGGTACTGGATAGGCTAACTCAATTCGTGTTTGCAATTAAAAGTGGTGGTGCGAGAGTTGAAGCTAAGTTTATGCAGCCACCAAATGCGGCTTTGAAAACACTGCTCCACAGTTTTTCACACGGAATTGATTTTTTTTTTTTTTTCCTGATACACGCAACGGGTTTATGTCGAAATCTGCCCTATTTAACCCCTTTAGCACCATGGCACCTTTTTACCTTTGATTCTGGCTAAAATTATATGATGTTATGCAGTTTAACTCCTGTTCCGGCGACGTCTTTTTCATTTTATTCTAGCTATATTTATACGATTGTGTGAAGCTGTGGCAGTAAAAAGGATTAAGTGAGATAGTTCGAAGCCTGTTAATTGGTGGAGGCCCTTTTTAAGCCGAATCATATCGTCTAATAGCAGCCAGAATAAAGTTAAAAAGACGTCTCCGGTACTGAAGGGGTTAAGAAGAATCTATGCCACTAAGAGGGTTTATTAAAATCGTATTTTCCCATATGATTCGAATAGGTAGATTACAAATTAAAGAACAATGTCTCATGGTAACCAGAATATGAAGTAAATTGCGTATTGATGAAGGTGTTAACTCTTTCAGCTTTCGAGGACACATTTTCACTATTTCTGGCTTTCATTAGACGATTTTGTGCAGCTTTAGAAGGTTTGCTGGGAGTCGAAGGGGGTAAACTCGATCTCAATGATCTCTCTGGACTCCCACAACTCCTTCCTTATCTGAACAAAATCATCCACTAATAGTCCGATATAAAGGAAGAAAGGGGTCCTCGTATCTTGATAGGGTTAATTTCAAAGTTTTACAATTTAGTAATATATTGTATTACTGTATTTTTTTTTAACAACTTAGACCTCCTTGGCTTAACAAAAAACACCCCCAAAAAAAACCTGCGAGATTATCTTCGGCTGGTTCCTCCTAAATTACAGGCTGGCTGTTGCTCGCCAGTTCCAATATATAAACATTATTTAAGTTTTAAGGGATAATTACGGTATTATAATCTACACACTAACTTAACCCTATGTATTGCGAAGCCGATCTTTTTGGATCCTTCCTGTTTCACTCCATTAGCTTGGACATTTTAAGACACTTCACCCCGTTCTGGTGTCATTTTTTCCAGGCGGCTGACAGCGAGCCTGATATTTAGAAGGAATTTAACAGGTTTCAAACTACCTCGTGTAACCATTTTTACTACCTCCTATCTTTCTTAAACTGCACGAAATCATCTGAATACAGCTAGAATAATTATATGGTAAACGTCGCCGGTACAGAAGGGGTTAAATACAATATACACAAAACTCGATAGTCCCCCACAAAACGAATCTATAACCTTCCACCGTTTTCTCTCCTTCAATAAAGTTTTGATTATACAGAAAACGTATACAATTAGGGAGTGTGATGAAGGGAGACTGTTGCATTATTCATCTTTAGGTGTTCTCAATTCAGTGTGGCGGCGATCTTTTGATGTATCAATTGTGTTTGCTTCGTTGTTGGAGAGAGAGAGAGAGAGAATGTTTTTTTTGTTTTTTTTTCTATGTGATTGAGGGAGGCAAAAGGCATAACTGCCTATAGCGAGTGCCTCCCCCATAGTTGAAAGAGTGACAGGGCCAAAATCAAGGGACGTTCAAGCCAAAATGCCTGGACACACGGAGTTTGAAGCAATTTAAGTCATAGGAAGAGGGAAAGACTGATTCTGGGAGAGAGTTCCAGAGCTCAGCTGTTGAGTAGAAGAAATTTTGAGAGTAAACGTTTTCACTCTTGGGTTGTGGAGAGGTTGCACAGAGTAGGGGTGGGATTGAGTTTTGCAAGACGGGTACCACGTGCCCTACGTAAAGGAAGAGGTGGTATGCACTGGGATCGCTCTGAGGAACACTGATTATATTATAGTAACGATAGAATAGCGATGAGAGAGATGAAACATTGCGGGCGGAGAGAGAGAGATTGCATAGAAGTTGGTGACCGTGGACGGGAGTTAATGGATAACGAAAGGCCTTCCTTTTAACTTTGTCTAGGACGAGCGGTGTACAGAGGGACCTCCCCACACATGTGAACAATACTCGATAACAAGGGGCACTATGCCCCTGTACAGAGCAAGAAGCTGTGCAGCGGAAAGAACCCCCTAGGCGGTTGAGCACACCCAGCTTCTGGATGGCTGCTGCCTTAGCAAGACTGGTAATATGGGTCCTTCCAAATGAGAGCTCAGAGAAGAAGAAAGAGACACCAAGAATACTTGAGAGAAGATGAAGGGTTGATTTTTTGTATTGTTGAGAGAATAAGGGATAGTCCGCTGGGAGATCCTGAAGGGTAGATAGATGGAGAAATTGGGTTTTGGAAGCATTAAAGTTAACAAGGTTTTTCTCTTTTCTCTGCCCCAATTGGAAATAGTATTTAGATCAGAATAATTTTAAGAGTTCTCTCGGCTTCTTCATTACATTTGTCGTTGAGGATTGCTGGCTGGGGGCCAGTCTGAAAACTAATGGAGTAGTGTAAGGTTGAGTCGTCTGCGTATAATGGATGGGAATTAAGGTACAGTTAAGGAGATCATTTATAAAAATTAGAAAGTGAATAGGAGATAGGACAGAGCCCTGAGGAACACCGGAGTTTTAATAGGGTGAGTAAGTGAACAAGTGGCGTCACAACCGCGGCTATGGAACTGCCGGAAGAGGAAATTAGAGACAAAGGCAACAGATGGAGGGATAGAAACCGAAGGAGGGTAGTTTAGAAATTAAAGATTTATGCCAGACTCTATCGAAGGCTTTCGATATGTCTAGTGCAATAGAAAAAGTCTCACCGAAGAACCGAAAGGAGGATGACCAAGAGTTAGTAAGATATGAAAGAATATCACCAGTAGAGCGACCCTTAACACCTAACGAGCGGCCTAGGCGGTAAATAATATGTAGCCACCAGCGGGGTGTTTTTACCCAAAATAGGGCTGTTTACGTGATCATTTTCATGCCTAAATAAGACCCAGAGCGTAAAACAAGTATCTGAGTTCCTGAAAGGGCATAAACAGCAGCTTTCCAATGACACCCCAACGATCCTTGTATGACCGCTAGTTCTCTTGCAACAATCGCGCAACACGAGTGCAAAAACCATGTAATTTGGTACTTTCCCTAAACAATTCACTGTGTAGTGAGTGTGAGAGGGTGGAGGAGAGTGGGATTCATGTCAGTTGGTCCACCGTGGTGGTCTGGAGCAGTCATACGCTCTCGCTAACTCTCCTGCCACCACTTGTCTCTCTCTCTCAGCAACATTACGTGCTGAAAATGCCACACGACTTATGTTGTGAGCCGCCACATAGTCCAAATTTCTTTCACTCGACATATGATGCGCGCCGCTAAAGAAGGGTTAAGGAAGCCATACTGGCGATCTGAGAGCAGATTATGAGAAGAGAAATGCTTAAGAAATTTGGAAGCAGAATAGTTTTTCAAAAACTTTAGAAAGACAAGAGATAAGAGCAATTGGACGATAGTTGGAGGGTTGAGAGCGGTCACCCTTCTTTGGGACAGGTTCATAGTTCTTAAAGCTAGCGCATGCTAAGCTAGCTAAAGATAGCTCAATAAGGCCGATTAGGCGTATTTCCATTGGGGTCCTGTACTACTACCCCATCCCTTTACTCATGAGGGATGGTAACGACTCAGTGCTTGTGAAAAATCTTTAATGCGCCGAGCGTGGGCGCGAACCCGGGCCTTCTGGGTGGAAGTCCGAGACGCTAGTCACTACACCAAGCGAGCCGCTTGAATGTGAGCAAACTTCCAGCATGAAGGGAAGACGTTAGAGGATAGACAGAGACGAAAGAGTTTGCCTAGGCAGGGAGTCCGCACGGAAGCACAGTTTTTGAGACAACATGAGGAACACCATCGCGGACCGTAACGCCTTATTAGTGTTAAGCCCAGAGAGGGTAGAAAGTACATCTTTAGAAGAGATTAGGATATTAGCAAAGTAAGAGAGAGGAGGGCGGAGATGGAGGAAAGGCCAATAGCCACCGACATCATCCAAGGTGGAGTTTCTAGCAAAAAGTTTGAGCGAAGAGTTTAGCTTTGTCAGAGGAAGAAGTGATGGTTGTGCCATCAAGTGGGAAAGGGGAGGGAAAGACGAGGAAGAGAAATTGTTGGGAGAGGTTTTGGCTAGATGCCAAAAAGCTTGGGAAGAGCTAGATTTGGATAGTTCATTGCATTTATTATTGATGAAAGAGTGTTTTGGCAAGTCGAAGAACATACTTTGCTTGGCTTGATTCCGGGCAGAAACATATGAAGAATGAGAGTCTTGAGTTGTTAAGGCGTCGGTAGCCGGGGGGTTTGAATGCTTCCTCCTATTGCGGACAGCAGTAGAACAGGCGTGAGTAAACCAAGATTTTTTAACATTAGTACCCTGAGAGAAAGAGAATGGAATGTATGCTTCCATGCCCGAATATGAGATTACCTCGGTAATGCGTTCAGCACTCTCCGAGGGTCCTCGGCCATGGAAGCAGAAATCATTCCATGGGAAATCAAAGAAGTACTGCCGAAGAGCCTCCCAGTCGGCAGCGCCAAAGTGCCACAAGCGCCGCGGCTAGGAGGATCGGGTGGCTGTACTGGAGAGATAGGACAGGTGACAGAGATAAGTTTATGGTCGGAGGAGCCCAAAGAACTAGGGCAGCTGAGAGCGCCCATGAATTTACACTTTCTCCTCCACAATGCAGAACTTCTGCTTATCAGAATTCATTTATTCCCAGAGCTACTACTCTTTGGAATTCACTTCCTTCGAATTGCTTTCCACAAACTTACAATTTACAAATGTTTAAATCCAGTTGTTACAAACATTTTATGAATGGAGGATGCCTTTTAGGCACATGGACCTTTTTGTTTTATCTGTGTTTTTTCCTTACTCCGTTCATTTTCTCTTAAAAAAAAAAAGAAAAAAAAGGGAATGAGAAAAGATCGACATATAAGAAGAAGGTGTTAGAAAGTTAGAAAAGGTCCAGAATGTTGGCCGATCTCCGATGCGATCCGGGATACGGGTGGGTTGCTGACCTAACTGCTCTAGGTCATTTAGGATAGAACAGACGTAGGCTTGTTCACCCATGTGGATCAGTAGTGTGAGAGGAGAGCCATTGGCGGTGGTGAACGTTTTGAAATCTCCTAAGATGGAGATTTCGATGAGAAAGGAGAATGGATAGAATGTGTTTCCCCTGTAGAGTTTAGATAGTCAAAGAATTTGGGAAAGTTGGTAGAGTTAGGGGAAAGATAGACAGCACAGAAATATTTAGTAAGAGAATGACAGGAAAGTTTGAGCCATAAAGTTGAGAATTAAGGAGTCGAAATCGGGAACACGAGAGCAAGTGAGTTTGTTGTGCACATATGCACAACATCCGCCTTTGGCTTTGAAACTAGGATAGAGAAAGTAGGAGGATACAGAGAAGGGGTTGCTGGATGTTGCTACAGACACCTGAGTTTCGGTACACACACTCCTCCTTCCCTATCTAACCCCTTCCTTTTCCTCAAACCCACAGAAGGGGGTAGGGCATTTTTTTCCAGAATAAACAACCATTTAAATTTATGAGAGTGCGAGTGAGTTAGAACGGGTTAAGTTATACGCTCACTCCTCCTTCCCTATGATAATATATCCTCTTCAATCCCCTCTAATCCCCTTATTATGAGAGAGAGAGAGAGAGAGAGAGAGAGAGAGAGAGAGAGAGAGGTTGTTATGGCAGAAGTTAATATTATCAGTATATTAAAAATGTTGATGCACTTGATCGGTGTGTGTGTGTGTAATACGAGTTATTAACCAGTAAGTTTAATATTACTATCGGTATATTGAAAATGTTAGGAGACTTGACAGTAGAGAGAGAGAGTAAGTGGGAGTGGGTGAGTGAGTTAGTGAGTGAGTGAGTAAGTAAGTGGGTGTGAGAGTGATTGCTTACTGTTTCACCCATTTGCATTTTAAACTAATGCTTATTTAACTGTTTGAGTCTTGGGTGTCCTGTGGCGTATTGGTAGGCTCGTTTGGCTCATAACCGAAAGGGTTCGAGTTCGATTCCCGGGAAGAACAGGATAATTGGGCAAGTCTTCCTACTCCCTGTGCATCCGTTAACCTGTAGTTCATTTATAATAGGTAGGCCAGAAATTGTAACCCCTTAACCTCTGTAACTCAAAATGGGCTGGAACAAATGAATTGTCAATTTCCACCCTTATTCCTTGGGAGACTTCTAAAATGGTGAACATATTGGGTCGATAACTCTAGTCGTTTTTGAGTGACAGGGGTTACGTTTTCTAGCCAACCTATAATGAACGGACTATAGCAGTAAATAGGAACCTGGAATTAGTGGACTTTTATGGCGTTTGTTATAAGCTGGATAATATGCAGTAAACTTTGTGTACAGTGGTGCTAATAAGCAATGTCTCAGCTGGCATTACGTTTGGCTCGCTGTGTGCTGTATTAATGTCTCAGATGTTGAATAGGGTGGGTAAATGTAGGAACATGATTGTGTATCTCACTGGAAATATAGATCTCAAGTTTTCTATATTGCTGATGCCAATTATCGATCAAAATATACTTGGTGCCGAGACATAGCTTATTAGGCCGAGTGACTGGCCGACTGTACCAGGCTAGATAACTCACACAAGTTACCCACCTCAGGCTCCAAAGGGGATTCAGGCAGAGATTGTTTTAGTCTAGTTATAGTTTAGTTTAGCTTAGTTCAATAGCTGGCATGCGATGATTGTGCAGGGGAATTGGCGAGTCAATGGGCAGACACCGAGTTACAAACAGGGCAGGAAGCTATGAATCCTCCCCTTGAAAAGTTTTCCTACTCAACGAGACAGAGAAAGGGGCGAGGGAACGCGAAAGTGGTCCCGGACCCTAAGAATTGGAACTTTAAAGGTTTCTGTTCAGGCTCTGCCTCGAGTGCCTGAGCATATACATACTCACCCAGAATCAGTCTTTCCCTCTTCCTATGAATTGCATTGCTTCAAACTCCGTGTTTCCAGGCATTTTGGCTCGAACGTCCCTTGATTTTGGCCCTGTCACTCTTTCAACTCTGGGGGAGGCACTCGATACAGGCAGTTCTGCCTTTTGTCTCCCTCACATAGAAAAAATCAAAATACATACATACATACATACATACATACATACATACATACATTTTTGATGGTCTTAACATTGAAAGTATGAAGTGTGTGGGAATATTAACTACATGGCATAAGAAGAGACTATTCCTCTCCTGGATACTGCGGGGGAAGTATGAATATCTAAATATGTTTGCCTGGTAAATGTGGTACTTTAGGTTGTGGCTGCCCTTACTGGAACGTATTGCAGGATGTAAATAGTTGGCTTTGTTTGTTTGTTTGTTTGTTTGCTGACTATTTTTTTTTTTTAACTTAATATACACAACCTTATGAAATGAGCTCTACTTCCAAGTGTAGTATAGTGGGAGCCCCCCAACTTTGCCTTTTACATTTATATGGAGTCATAGAGACATATACCCTAACAAATGTATATTATGAACCCGGTTGATAAATGTACTGTTAAGATAAAAACCCTAATAAATGTATGTTATGAATATATTTCTAACTTTTTCCCTTTTTTACTTTCAGACTGACGATCAACCCAGCGAGTGCAAGAACCACCTCCATACGCTGAGCAATATAATCGTTTGGTGTTATAGTGCAGATAAATAAAAACGCCATAGCTTATAGTGTCAAGTCAATAACTCTGTAGTGCCGATAGCTCCTTCCTACGCTGAACATAATCGACTGACTAGTAACTGGAATTAAAGAGAGATAATCGTGTTGAAAGGACTAGTGGAAAATTTGTGCTTATATTGTTTGACTCTTTGAACTCTCCCTAATCATAATAAAGTTATCTGGTGACAGCTAAAGAAAAGTGTAGTACCCCAGTTAAAAGGGAAAATTGTGAACGATTGCTTTTTTGATAATGTGACTACTAAGTTAACCATTTGACTTTGAAATATCTGGCCTAAGTTAAATATTTGACTGAAACATCTGGCCTAAGTTAACTGTTTGACGCTGAAATATCTTATTTAATTGATTGACTCTGAAATATTCTTCCTAAGTTAAACATTTGACTCTGAACTATCTTGCAACTACCGTAATATCTTGCCTAAATTAACTATATGACTGAAATAGCTGGCCTAAGTTAACTATTTGACTCTGAAATATCTTGCCTAAGTTAACTATTTAACTCTGAAATATCCGGCCTAAAATAACTGTTTGGCTCTGAAATATCTGACCTAAGTTAACTACTTAGAAATATATGGCGTAAGTTAACTATTTTACTATAAATATCTGGCCCAAGGTAACTATTTGACTGAAATATCTGGCCCAATTTCTTCCTAAGTTTACTATTCGACTGAAAAATCTTGTTTAAAGGTAACTAATTTGACTGATATATCTAATCTGATTATTTGACTCTGAAAATATTCTTCCTAAGTTATCCGTATGACTGAAGTGTCTTGCCTAGGTTAACTATTTGTAAACTGAAGTATCTCATTTAGTTAGCTATTGACTCTGAAATATCCGGTCTAAATTAATTATTTGACTGAAATATTCTTCCTAAGTTAACTAATTGTGAAATATCTGGCCTAAGCTAACTACTTGACTTAAATATATGAACTATGTTAACTATTTGACTCTGAATTATATCTGGCCTAAGATAAGTACCGGTACCTGTATTTGACTCTGTAATAGGTGGCCTAAGATAACTATTTGACTGAAATATCTGGCCCATGTTAGAAGTTTGACTTTGAAATATCTGATCTACTTGAACTATTTGACTGGAATATGTGACCTACCGGTATATTAACTATTTGACTCTGAAACATGTGGGCTAAGTTAACTAGCCTATTTGACTTTGAAATATCTGACTTAAGTACAGTAAGTATTTGACTTTGAAATATGTGACCCAAGTTTACAATTTGACTCTGAAATATGCTTAGTAAACTGACCAAAATCGTCTAATGATAATTGAAAACAAGGCAACAAAAACACATCTAATTTATAGTGCCAAGGAAAGATCTGGAACCCTTTAGCATCTACAGTCATATTCTTATAACTTATGGTGAATTCCGATCCACTGATGGAGGAGATAAATATAAATAAATTGCAATCTTTGAGAAACTGGGTAATGGCAAGTTCGTCTTTCATAAATCAACACCCAATTCCTTAGTGTTGCGTTCGCCATAGTATAGACAACGCCCTTCCAATAGGGATAGATATAATTACGATCATTGAGCAAATTGTGAGCAGGAATTTCTGGCCAGATTTTGGAAGTACAATTATGATATACGGTCGAAATATTTTGATAACCGCTTGGGACACAAAGAGTAAATTACTGAGATGCACAAGTTAACGTTCGCTGTTTTGTTTATATCACAACGACTGTACAAGCAGGCCCCACTAAAAGCCCCCTGTATAGTAAGACAGAATGGCACTCGTTATTCTTCAGCTGGGATTTAACTCCTCGGCGACTGAATAACCCCGCGGCACTGCAAGGTTAGTACATTTGATCTGTTACGGAATGTGCGATTTATTGTCTATACTTGTGTGTACTGTACCGGTATGTGTAAACAAATACGATATGTGTTTATATATTTATTATTGTAGGCTATTTATCTACTTGTGTGTACTGTATGTAGTCAAATTTGGTATGTAGGCTATATTTTGTTGTCTACCTCACTATTCGATAAATCCTTGTTTTATCAGGACTGAATGTTTCTCGTTATTGTAATGCTGCGTGAATGAACGCTGCTAGCTTGGTTTTTCTCTCTCTCTCTCTCTCTCTCTCTCTCTCTCTCTCTCTCTCTCTCTCTCTCTCTCTCTCTCTCTCTCTCTCTCTCTCTCTCTCTCTCTCTCTCTCGTCTCCTCCTCTCTCGCTCTCTCTCTCCTCTCTCTCTCTCTCCTCTCTCTCTCTCTCTCTCTCTCTCTCTCCTCTCTATCTCCTCTCTCTCTCTCTCTCTCTCTCTCTCTCTCTCTCTCTCTCTCTCTCTCTCTCTCTCCCTGTGGAAGCTGTCCAATTAGCTTAACCTCAGTTGTATGTAAAATGCTAGAAACGGTCATACGAGACAGACTCGTAAATCACTTAGAGGAAAATAGCATACTTAAAGATACTCAACACGGCTTTCGTAAAAAACGTTCCTGTTTAACAAACCTTTTAGACTTCTTCCACGATATCCTCAACCTCTACGATGAGAATAAAGCTGTAGACATTATATACCTTGATTTTCAAAAGGCCTTTGACAAAGTTCCGCACAAACGTTTACTGCTAAAACTAAAAGCGCATGGAATACAAGACGGTGTGTTGAAATGGATAGAAAATTGGCTCGGCGACAGAAAGCAAAGAGTAGTCATAAACGGTAAGGCATCTAAATGGACCAATGTAAGTAGCGGGGTACCCCAGGGATCGGTACTAGGTCCAATTCTCTTTCTAATTTACATCAACGACATAGATGAGGGTCTCACCTGTACAATCTCAAAATTTGCTGAAGATACAAAAATTGCAAATAGCGTACTCTCAAAAGAACAAGTTGACGATATGCAACACAATCTAGATAAATTGTCATGTTGGGCCCAAATTTGGCAAATGAGTTTCAATGCGGATAAATGTAAAGTACTACATATCGGATACCTAAATGAGAAAGCAAACTATTCGATGAATGGCACGCAGCTTAAGCATGTAAACAGAGAAACCGATCTGGGAGTAACAATATCGAGTAACCTAAAACCAAGTCAACAATGTTCAGAAGTTGTTAAGAAGGCAAACAAAATAATTGGCTTTATAGGCAGGTCATTTGAGCATAAATCCAAAGAAGTTATCCTAACCCTTTACAATTCCTTAGTCCGCCCTCTTCTGGAATACTGCGTTCAATCCTGGTGCCCTTATTACCAAAAAGATATAAACAAGCTAGAACGAGTTCAACGTAGAGTTACCAAAATGATAAAGAACAAACCATACGAAGCGTCTTAGAGAATTAAATCTATTTCCTTTAACCCAGCGCAGATTAAGAGGTGACTTAATTCAAGTGTTCAAAATCATCAAAGGCATCGACAATATGGACTGTAGTAAGTATATACTTCATTATCGACCAATCTAATTACACGCGGGGAAACGGTTGCAAAATTATTGGTAAATCTTTTAACTCACACGAATCTAAGAATTTCTTCTTCAATCGAGTTGTCAACTTGTGGAATGGGCTTCCCAGAAACGTTATAGACTGCATCACCGTTGATTCATTTAAACTCCGCGTAGACAAATATCTCGCATCAAACCCGCGACTGACTGCGTTTGTAAATGAATAACTTTATTTATACCCCCTCAGTTTACTAACCCATCCCCCCTACTAACTTCCTAATCCTGCCACGGACATTAGTTCCAGGGCAGTAATTCCCTTTCCAATGTTCCCTTACCCACTCTAAAACACTGTTTGGACACTTGATCCTCAGTGTTTTGGAGGACAAGCAACCTAGAAGGGTCACTAGATCTGTTGTTGCTTGATTTCCTTTGTACTCCTTTGTACTCTCTCTCTCTCTCTCTCCATCTCTCCTCTCGCTCTCCCCGCTCTCTCGGTTTCTGCTCCATCTCTCTCTCTCTCTCTCTCTCTCTCTCAACTCTGTGTGTGTGTTAAAGATGTCATTGGAATAATTACAGGAAAAGTGAGGGAGAAAAGTTTTAAAATAATGCTCTTAAGTTTAACAATGTTTTTGTTATAAACAGGAAGAAACTCCATAAATCACTTGGGAAAAACTCTTATCCTGAAGTTCTGTTCGTGTGTTAAATTATGAATGAGTTTTAGCCCCGAAGAGAGAAGTAAAGAAATACGAAGTTCTTTTTTATGAATTTCATATGATTTGACAAGTTAGCAATTATATAATCCCCCCCCCCCCCCCAGCTGTAGGCTAATCATTTATATTTTTTTCATCGTTGTTAGTCTTGTTTTTTATCAAGTTAGATTGTATTTCTTTCTACTGTTTAATTACTTTTTAACAAATGACTTGCTTACTTTATTTTTTGAGCTGCCAGTAGACCACCAGTATTTAATTAAATTGTAGGACCCCTAGGAGATAGAGGGTTAAATGAGATTCCTGAATGAATGAATGTATACCCCTTTGAGTCCTCGTAAATACAGCCCTGTAATGTTGGCCTGCATGTCATTATATTGGTTCCATTGTAGTGAAAGGGTTAAGAGGGAATGGTTCACTTGTTGGTAAATTTTTGGATTTATGTATTATTTTATTAGTTTCCTCCCTAGACCTCCTTAGCTTAGAAAAACACCCCTAGATCCCCCCTCTAGATAAATTTGTACATTTTTCGGTAGAAAGATTTCCCGGCCGAAGGCCGGTTCCTCTTAGAATTTCAGGCTCGCTATCGCTCGTCAGGAAAAAATCGACACGTAAATGGCACGATAGGTCTTAAAATTGACAATGAAATGGGACGAAAGGTCTTAAAATCGCCAAACTAACGGAACGAACGTCTTAAAACCTGAAAACTAATATGATAAACATGAGGGAGAAGGAGGTCCATAAAAAGGGAATACTATCCCCCCTTATATTGGTTCCATTGTAGCGAAAGGGTTAATGAGACTATTGTGGACAGTGGGTTATATCGTATGTCAGCACCGGAGCACAATAGTAACAAGAGAGCCATCGTTATTAGGGTCACCAACGTCATCAACAACAATAACAACAACAACATTATCATAACCACAACAAAATACCAATACTAATAATAACATTAAAATGATAACAATAACAACTAGCCTTACGACAACATCCACAATATCATAATTAATAACCGCAACCAAATACTAACTATTAACCTCAACCAAATAACAATAATAACAATGATAACACTAGCAATATAATAACAACACCAACAGCACGGTAACATTAGTATCCAACAACAACATTAACAGCTGAGTAAAATCGTCTAATGTAAGCCAAAATAAAGTTGATTCCACCATACTGAAGGGGTAACTATGGTAAACTGTGTGTCGTGTCCATTGTGTCGGTGGCTGCTGTCAACACCGACTAATAATATGGCCAACCTGAATATCAAACCTAGACAATTTGGCTTTAAGGGGAGACTGGCCGTTTGTTTAGTCTGTTAATTCATTTATTCATATTTATTTTCTAGTTTCTTCCCTAGACCTCCATCAAGCTTAGAAGAAGACAAAAAACTAAACCCCCCTTCAAGATAAATTTGTAAATTTTTCGGTAGAAAAAGTTTTGGGCCGAAGGCCGGTTCCTCCTAAAATTACAGGCTCGCTATCGCTCGCCAGGAAATAATCGACACCTAAATTGCACGAAAGGTCTTGATATTGACAAAGAAATAGGGTGAAAGGTCTCAAAATCGCCAAACTAATAGAACAAACTTCTTAAAATCTCAAAACGAATGTGGCTAAACATGAGGGAAAAGGGGGTCCAGAAAATACGAACCATCCCCCATGAAGACGGAATGATATAATGAGAAGGAATAGCATACTGGAAATTTAACATGGCATTGTATTGTTTTGGCCATTATATCACTTCGGACAATTTGGTTCTAAGACGGAAATGAATCTTATTTTTTATTGATTCCACTCTCAACACCAAACACCTCCCAATGAAAGCATGAGATCGTCCCAGGATTCGAACCTGGGTTACCACATACAGATCTTAAACACTTTAACCCCTTCTGTACCGGCGACGTCTTTTGTACTGAAATTTAGCTACATTTAGACGATTTTATGAAGCTAAGGAAGGATCTATGGTAGCTAAAAGGATTAATTGAGATATTATTTAGCATTTTAATTGGTAGACGACCTTCCTCAGCTGAATAAAATCATCTAATATTAGCCAGAATAAAGTCAAAAGACGTCGCCGGTACAGAAGAGGTTAATCATTTCCGTACACCATCAAAACAGTTATGGGATGGATGACTGGAAAATTAAACACGGCATTGCATTGTGTTGGTCATTACATCACTTTGAAAGATATACATGTAAATCATCCGCTCATCCCGCAACTCGTACATGAAAAAAAAAAAAAAAAAAACATATCATAACTTTGTATCCTGTAGACTGAAAATAGGGACTTGGGTAAGGACTGGTGTTGGATAGTCTCTCACTTGACATCCTGTTAGCAACAATAACAACAGGCACAAAAGCACAACAACAACAAACAATGGCTGCATTATTAGCCCCCCAACAATGACCACCATCACTCAACAATAACAGATATTAAGGGAGCCCACCTCGCTTTTATTCTTTCTCTCCCTCTCTCTTTGGCTTGTATCCATTCGGCCCCATTCAGTCTACTGTTTTAAGATGTTTAACCCCATTCAGGTGTCAATATCCAGCATAGCCTATATATATATTTGTTTTGACAGCAAGCTAAATTTGTAAATTTTTCGATAGACAAATTTCCCCGGCGAAGCCGGATTTCTTCATACAATGCTGGCTCTCTATCGCTCGCCAGGAATAAATCGACACCTGGATGGGGGTAAACGTTTTAAAACAGTTGGCTGAATGGGGCTGAATGGATACAAGCCAGGGAAAGTGAGAAAAGGAGAGAAAGTTAAAAAAGTCGGTGCCCTTAAGGGTGTCAAACCGTAGCAATTTTGTTTGAAGCCTTGAATGAAAATGAGATGGAATACAAAAACAAAAATAACATGAAATACCGGTAGCCTTGTTTTACCCACTTGATCAACTCCAAAGACACAATTCCAAGTATAAACCATTGTGTTACCTTTACATATCCTAGGCCTACACAATAATAAAGACTGGGAATAATGGACTCCGCTTCGTTTGACACCCTGACAGTAATAATCTGATGTACACCTGTCGTCAACAGCATACACAAAGAATAACAAGAACAATAGGAAGATAAATAACAACAGTACGGTATTTTAGTTAACTACTGTACCATCATCAACAAGAGCATGTGACTAGACAAATACACTGCTACCACCACCACCAACAACAACCACCACTACCACCACCAACAACAGGAACAACTACCACCACCACCACCACCAACATAAACCTTGACAATACCAGCCATCAGATATATAGCGAAACCATCATTATCAACATATCTCCATACAGTCCATTCAGTCAGTCAGCAACAAAACTACCACTATAGGCCCAAGTGCCGCCTAACCACCACCAAGTTGACAATACCCTCCGTCAGATATAGCGATACCATCATTATCAACATATCTCCATACAAGTCAATCAGTCAGCCAGTCAGTCAGTTTGGCCAATCAGTCAGCGAGGCTCCCTTGTTTCCGGTGCCAATTAGAAGATAACACTGTGTATCGGGGAGTTGCCCTTGTCTGTCTGTCTGTCGGGGTGTGGTGTCTGTCCGGCCGTCTGGAAAGAGAGAGAGAGAGTGTGAGATTGGGTTAGAGTCGGTTAGTTAGTTACGGTACATTAGTAACAATGATTAATATCGAAGAAATTGCTGCCCATTTAAGGGGGATACTCTACGAAAAGAAATAGTATTACCAGTGAATAGATTAAACCACTCATGCAGATTTTTCATAATACAAGCTAGTCGAACTCTTATTGAGTTGCTTCTGGAGAACTATTCCGGTTTACGAATTTCTAAAGAAGTTGTTCCATGTAAAAGATATCTCGTAGACTTAAAACAAATGTCCACGTTGCGTACCGGTATGTGTTAAAAGTCCTTCAATTCCTTATCTTCTACCCTGTATTACGTTGTGTAGGCTATTTGTATTGATTAAAACATCGTGTCATTAGCTAGCCTGCTCTATCAAGTCCATATATCATTTTTCAATACCGTACGGTACCGGACTGTGATGAGCTGGCCTCGTAATCTATGAATTTCCAATGAAGCTTGACCCCAGTCTTATTTAAGGAGAGGATTTTAGTTTGTTCTATAGACCTCCATTAAGCTTAAAATGACACCCTATAGACCTCCTTTCAAGATTAATTTGTACATTTTTCGGTAGAAAAATTTCCTGGCCGAAGACCGGTTCCTCTTAAATTACAGGCTCGCTATCGCTCGCCAGGAATAAACTCGACACCTAAATGGCACGAAAGGTTTGAAAATTGACATAAATGGGGCGAACGACTTAAACTCTCAAAAGCAATGGGGCTAAGCATGAGGGAGAAACGGGTCCAGAAAAAAAAAAAAAAATCAAATGGAAATATCCCCTTAATTGATTATATACGTTTTGTAGCCCTAGCTCTCGTACTACATATTTCCTTAAAGCTGGGCAATACAAACTGTTCAGCATATTTTAAAATAATGTTGTGTATATGAGCATTACACGAATTATTTCCTTATTTATCTTATGGTAGCGTATTGAATCTATGCCTTAATTTATGGTCGCCCACAATACTGTTTATTTGGCTTTGCTCTTTACTTCTCGGCATTACTTGGAAAATCTTAGGTCACTACTTATTCGAACACTCAAATCATCTGGGGGAGAGTGAGAGAGTGAGTGTGAGTGAGAGAGAGAGAGAGAGAGAGAGAGAGAGAGTGTGAGTGAGTGAGTGAGTGTTACCCATGAATGTTTGTCGTTCTCTCTGTGTGTAGGAAGCATTTGATTATTATTATTATTATTATTATTATTATTATTATTATTATTATTATTATGTGTACAGGTAGGCTATTATATCTCTCCATTCAGGCTTATGTATTTAGTTAGGTAGATAGCCTAGCATAGATAGATAGCGCCCCTTCTATTGTTTTAGCTTCCTTTGTTTTGCGTTCTATTTATTCTTATTCTCTTCTCCACCTACCTTACATCTCTCTCCTTTCTCTTTCTCTCTCTCTTTCTCCTTCTTTATCTCTCTCTCCTCTCTTTCTCCTTCTTTATCTCTCTCTCTTTTTCCTTCTTTATCTCTCTCTTTCTCCTTCTTTATCTCTCTCTCTCTTTCTCCTTTATCCTCTCTTCTTTCTCGCTTCTTATGCTCTCTTCTTTAATCCGCTTCCTCCTCCTCATCGTCCTCTCCTCATCTCTCTTCTCGTCATCGCTCTCCGTCGTGATGAGTAAACTCTTTGCTTCATTTGGAGATAAGTTTGAACAAGCGTTGGGTCTTTTCGCCGCTTTTACACACGCACACTCACTCACTCACACCTACACACACACCCTGACACACACACACACACCCTCACACCTATACACACACACACACACACACACACACACACACACACACACACACACACACACACACACACACACGACACCCGCAACACACACACCACCCCACACACACACCACTGTCCTGAATGGGCCAATAATGTAGTCAGCAGCAACAGACCTGAAAGAGAAAATACACACATTGTTAGTTTAGGATATTGTGTGTGAGAGAGAGAGAGAGAGAGAATAACAAAGTGTGAGTTAGTGAGTAAATTAGGCCTAGTGTATTCACTTACTTGTTCGTCAAGGGGAATCCACGCAATGCGAGCTAAGCTCATTATTATCGCGCCTCCTTAACTGGGAATGTATTGCGTGAAATGCATGTTAAGTGTTTTATGTAGTCATTGGAATGGCTGTGGATGGTGTGTTAGTCTGTATTTTAGCCAATTTGTGCGACATTCTGGATACGAAGGCTTAGGTGTTATTAATCTGTACGTGGGGGTAAACCCATTCTCACCAGGGTCCAGAGAATATACCTGATTCTCACTACGGTACCAGTCTCACCCGAAGGCTTAGGTTGACCAGTACGATACCCATCTCACCTTGTACCCGATCCCGCAACCCCAGATGGGAACTCACAACTTCGTTAACTTCGTCCCCTTATACAGGTCCTATTATACTACTGCTAGGTGAACAGAGGCTACACCGCTAGGAGACTTGCCCAAATGTGTGTGTGTGTGTGTGTGTGTGTGCGCGCGCGCGCGTGCGTGTGCGTGCGCGCGCGTGCCATTATTTCCCAAAGTCTAGCTACCGGTAAATCGTATATAAAGCTACTGGTACCATTATTTGTGTTCATACAGCATATGTAAATCCTTTTGTTTAATATAACTCTCTCTCTCTCTCTCTCTCTCTCTCTCTCTCTCTCCGAGCGTCTCATCAATCTCTCTCGTCTCTCTCTCCGGCCTCTCTCTCTCATCGTCTCTCCCTCGCTCCTCTCTCTCTCTCGGCTTCTCCTTTCTCTGCATCCTTCTACCCTCTCCTCGTCGGACAGGTACGGCATCAGTCCTCACTCCCCAAGATGGCGTCTCCTTCAATCTCTCATCTCTCTCTCTCTCTCTCTCGCTCTCCTAACTTCGTCCGGCTCCTCTCTCGTCTCTCTTCGCTCTACTCCTCTCTCAATCGCTCTCCTCTCCTCCCCTCCCCCCCCTCTCCTCACCCATCTTCCCGTCCTCCTCTCCTCTTTCTTCCTCCCCCTCCCGTCCTCCCTCCCTCCCCCCTGTCCCCCTCTCCTCTCCCTCCTTCTCCCATCCCCTCCCCTCTCTCTCTCCCACTCCTCTCTCCTCTCCCTCTCCTCCCCCTCCCCCATCTCTATTCTCATCCTACCTCTCCCTCTCTCTCTCTCTCCTCCCCACCTCCCCCCCCCCCCTTCCTCTTCACCGGCGGGCTTTCCGGCCGGGGCTGCTCCGTCTCACGCCACCTCTCCCTCCCTCACCTCTCCCTACTCTCAATCTCTCTCTCCCTCTTCCCTCTCTTCCCCCCTCCCCCTTCTTCCTCTCTGCTCCTCTCTCTCCCCTCTTCCTCCTCTCTCCTCCTCCTCCCTCTGCTCTCCTCCTCCTCCCTCCTCTCTTCCTCCACCTCTTCCTCTTCGCTCCTCTCTCCCTCCTCTCTCCCTTCTCTCCCTCTCCCCACCTCCCTCTTCCCCCTCCTTCCTCCACCCTATCCTCTCATCCCCCCCCCTCTTTTCGCCTCTCATCCTCTCTCTCCCATGTCCCTCCTTCCTCCTCCCCCAGTGCCTCTCCCCTCTAAAGGTCTGCTGCGCGCTCCCTCGTCTCCCTCCCCTCCCCCTTCTCCCTCTTTTCCATCTCTCTTTCTTCAAGGAGGGAGCAGAAGGGTAGAAATGAGAAAAAAGGAGGAGAAGAAAAAGATGGTAGAGGAAAGAAGAATGAAAGAAGAGAGAAGAGAAGAGTACTTAATTCTCCTCTTCGTCTTCCACTCCTTCAACGTTTCTCCCTCCTACCACCTTCTTTCCGCGTGTCTCCACCACTCTCCACCCCCTCCCCTCTCCACAAGTTCGGCCCCTCCCTCCCCTTCCTTCCCTCCCTTCCTTTCCGTCTTCCCTCCCCCTCTTTCCCCCCCCCTCTCAATGGCTCACTCATCTTCTTCCCTCTTTCTCCGCCTCTCTCCTCTTCTGTTCTTCTCCTTCCCTCCCTCTTCTCTCTCGTCTCTCCCTCCTCTCTCGCCCCCAGAGAGACCCCCCTCCACCCCGCCTCCCACCCCCCTCCCCTCCCTCCCTACCCATTCCCTCTCCTTCCCCCTCTCTATCACTCCACCTCCCCTCCCCCCCCCCCCCCCTTCCCCTCCCCCCCCTGTATAAACACCCTCTTCTCTCGTCCCTTAAATCTCTCTCCTCCCCCTTCCCCTCCTCCCGTCCCCCTCTATAATCACACCACCTCTCTCCTCCTTCAACTCACCTCGCCCCCATCCCTCTTCTCCCCCCTGACACTCTCCTCCCACTCCCACTCCCCCCCTCTCTCTCATCTTCCCTCTTCCCCCTTT
>CM064485.1:63135665-63209041 GCA_032716605.1 Paralithodes platypus
GAGAGAGGAAAACAACAATATAGCGAATATGTCAGTAGACCGACAAAGAGGAGGGCTGGAAGCTAGACAAGTTAGGAAAGAGGCCGACGGGAAGTGGACTATTACCTTGACCAGAAGAAACACAGAAAAATAAGATAAAGACAGTGTAAGGGCAGACAGAAAGATAACTGACACAGGTAGGAATAAAGTAGACAGACGGTAGGTAGAATAACACCTCTGTACCGGCGACGTCTTTTTCACTATATTCTGGCAACTATTAGACGAATTTATTCAGCTTAGGCAGACAGTCGACCCATTAAAGTGATACAGACTATCTCAATTAATCCTTTTAGCTACCATATATCCTTCTTAAGCCGGTATCACACGAGAGCTTTTATAGTCAACATTCCATGCTCAACATTTTTTCTGGTAACACTTCTGGACTATTTTGCACTGGTATCGGAAACTAGACTGGTGGTAGATGAATTTAGGTGACCCAAATATTGTAAACGTTGACCTCATAAGCTGCCAGACCAGTGTTGAGGATAAATGTTGAGGGAAAAAGCGCTCGTGTGATACCGGCTTTAAGCTTCATAAAATCGTCTAAACGTAGGTGAAATCATACACAAAAGACGTCACCGGTACTGAACGGGTTAATTAAACATAGACAGGTGAGTGAGTTACCATAGAAACGGTAACACGTTAATGCTTAAGGGGAGGTTTCCACTTGAGGGAATTTGTTCTTGACTCCTTTCTCCCTCATGTTTAGCCCCATTGTATTTCTAATTTTAAGACGTTCGTCCCATTATTTTGACGATTTTAAGAACTTTCGACCCATTTCTGTCAATTTTAAGACCTTTCGTGCCATTTAGGTGTCAATTTTATCCTGGCGAGCGATAGCGAGCCTGTAATATAAGAGGAACCGGCTTTCAGCCGGGAAATTTTTCTATCGAAAAATTTACAAATTTATCTTGAAAGAGGGTCAAGGGGTGAAATTTTAAGATTGCTGGAGGAGTAGAAAACAAACTAAAAACCTCCCCTTAAGGCACAAGAAAAAATTATATTGGGTAATAAAAGGGATGAGCAGAGATACACTTTCAAAAATACGTAAAACATGAACCAATAGAGGAAGAGTAGGATAGATGCATTAACCTTATCAGTACCGGTGCCGTTCTTTTAACTTAACCCTCTCCGACATATAACGCGATTTTGAGCCTATTGGGGATACTTTAAAGCCTTTGTTACCATCAGGGGTATTTAGAAACCTTTAGTTTAGTTACTTCAACCTCTGCAGTTGTCTTTGAGTTAGCTGTGGGCAGAAAACTAATTTTGGAGAGGTAATTATATAAGAGTGAGAGAACTCTATTTAGTATTGCTAATCTGGCAACCTCTGCGTCATATGGTCGTGAAAGGGTTAATATAGCTACAATTAAATTGAAAAGACGTCGACGGTACGGAAGGGCAGGACAGATGCAAAGTTCAGACTTGTACACAACACAAAGAAAAGGAAGGTGGAGAAATTAGGCTAACGCTAGTCAAAAGACAGACACAGGTATATTAAGGGGAGATCTCCACTTGAGGGATTTTTTTCTTGACCCCTTTCTCCCTCATGTTTAGCCCCATTGCTTTTGATATTATAAAACGTTTGCCCCATTAGTTTAGCGATTTTAAGAACTTTCACCCCATATTAAGACCTTTCGTGCAATTCAGGTGTCGATTTTTATCCTGGCGAGCGATAGCGAGCCTGTAATTTAAGAGGAACCGGCCTTCGGCTGGGAAATTTTTCTACCGAAAAATGCACAAATTTATCTTGAAAGGGACTCAAGGGGGTGTAATTTTAAGCTTGATGGAGGTCTAGGGAACAAACTAAATACCTCCCCTTAAGATATACAGGAAGAATGAATGGAGGATAGACGAAAACAACAATTAGAAAAAGGTTGAGAAGAAGAAACAGGGGAAAGCATATGGGTTGAAATATAAAAAAGTGAGGGAAGTCAGATATACACAAATTGAAAGTAAATAGGCAAGTTCAAAATGGCTAGGGTAGTTGGAACAAATTTAAAGGAATATACATGAATAAATACATACAAAGAAGGAGGGATGTTGAGATATAAGAGTGTAGATGGACTAGGGTAGAGACAGAAGCCAGGAAGACAGCAGGTAGACGCCAGGTAGACAGATATATACAAAAAAGGCAGGATCATTAAGACGGACAGGAAGGAAGTATGGTAGAAAGAAAATAGGTAGGTAAGTAGGAGGGAAGGGAAGGTAGGCAGGTAAGTAGATACATAAATATATATATAAATAGATAGGTAGCCAAGTAGACAGGAGGTAGACAGGTATAAACAAAGAAGACAGAACCATTAAGACGGGCAGGACGGAAGTATGGAAGATAAAATATAGTGTAGTTATGTAGGTATACATAGATAGAAATAGATAGATAGATAGATTGGTAGATAGATAGGAAGATAGGTAGGTAGGTAGGTAGGTAGGTAGGTAGGTAGGTAGGTAGGTAGGTAGGTAGGAAGGCAGGCAGGCAGGTAGGTAAGTAGGTAGGTAGGTAGGTAGGTAGGTAGACAGGAGGTAGGTAGGTAGGTAGGTAGGCAGGCAGGCAGGCAGGTAGGTAGGTAGGTAGGTAGGTAAGTAGGTAAGTAGGTAAGTAAGTAGGTAGGTAGGTAGGTAGGTAGGTAGGTAGGTAGACAGGAGGTAGACAGGTATAAAGATAGGGCCATTACGACGAACCGGAAGGAAGCATGGTGGAAAAAATATAAGTAGATAGACAGATAGATATAGATAGCTAGATAGGTAGGTAGATAGATAGGAAGATAGGTAGACAGGTATAAAGACAGGGTCATTAAGACGGACCGGAAGGAAGTATGGTGGAAAGTACAAACCCACCGTCACACAAGTCATTACTCCGGCTTCTTTCCTCGGCAACTGTATATCGTGGTCTGGATAGCTTCGGAATAGGCGCGCTCACAGCTGTACATATTGTGTTGGAGTCAATGTTAGAAATGAGGAACGAATTTTACTTTATTTTTAGTTTGTTTGTTCCCTAGACTTCCATCAAGCTTAAAATTACACCCCCTAGACCCCCTTTCAAGATATATTTGTACATTTTTCGGTAGAAAAATTTCCCGGCCTTAATTTAAATTACAGGCTCGCTATTGCTCGACAAGAAAAAATAAACACCTAAATGGCACGAAAGGTTTTTAATATTGACAGAAATGGGGCGAAAGTTCTTAAAATCACCAAACTAGCGGGGCGAACGTTTAAAAATATCAAAACTAATGGGGCTAAACATGAGGGAGAAGGAAGTTCGAAAAATAATTATACCTTAACCCTATAAATGTACCACAGTGAAACCTTTCCGTAGATGAAGGAAGGAAGTAAGGAGAAATTAACAGACCACCTTTTAAAGAACCGGGCGATATCAAATTAACAGCCCACCTTTTAAAGAACCGGGCGATATCAAATTAACAGCCCACCTTTTAAAGAACCGGGCGATATCAAATTAACAGACCACCTTTTAAAGAACCGGGCGATATCAAATTAACAGACCACCTTTTAAAGAACCGGGCGATATCAAATTAACAGCCCACCTTTTAAAGAACCGGGCGATATCAAATTAACAGACCACCTTTTAAAGAACCGGGCGATATCAAATTAACAGACCACCTTTTAAAGAACCGGGCGATATCAAATTAACAGACCACCTTTTAAAGAACCGGGCGATATCATATTAACACACCACCTTTTAAAGAACCGGGCGATATCAAATTAACAGCCCACCTTTTAAAGAACCGGGCGATATCAAATTAACAGCCCACCTTTTAAAGAACCGGGCGATATCAAATTAACAGCCCACCTTTTAAAGAACCGGGCGATATCAAATTAACAGCCCACCTTTTAAAGAACCGGGCGATATCAAATTAACAGCCCACCTTTTAAAGAACCGGGCGATATCAAAATAACAGACCACCTTTTAAAGAACCGGGCGATACTTTTTAAAGACCGGGCGCATATCAAATTAACAGCCCACCTTTTAAAGAACCGGGCGATATCAAAATAACAGACCACCTTTTAAAGAACCGGGCGATATCAAATTCTCTGTCATATCCTTTTTTATTTTTATTTATATATTTATATTTAGTTATTTTTATATTTAGTTATTTTTATATTTAGTTATTTTTATATTTAGGGCCTAGTTATTTTAATTATTGATTTATATATTTATATTTAGTTATATTTAGTTTCCCCCCTAACCTCCATCGACCTTAACCCAAGACTCTTCGAAATTAATTTGTACATTTTTCGGTAGAAGAATGTCCCGGCCGAAGGCCGATTCCTCCTAAATTACAGGCTCGCTATCGCTCGCCAGGAAAGGATAGACACCAAAATGGCACAACATACAGAGAAAAATGCCGAAAGGTCTTAAAATCGCCAAACTAACGGGGCGAACGTCTTTAAATCGCCAAACTAATGGGACTAAACATGAGGGAGGAGGGGGTCCAGAATAAACAGAAACCTCACCTAAACGGACCACCTTTTAAAGACCCCGGGGGCGATATCAATAAGTTCTCTGCCGTAAACTAACACCCATTTCCTCCTTAGTCCTCCTACCAAGCTTTAATAACTACCCCTAAGAGAACCCCTTGGAGATTATATTCAAATGTCTCGGTCGAAGCCTGGTTCCTCCGAAAATACAGGCTCGCTATCGCTCGCCTGGATAAAAATCGACACCTAAATGGCACGAAAAGTCTTAATATTGACGAAGAAATAGGGAAACAGGTCTTAAAATCACCAAACTAATGGGGCGAACGTCTTTAAATCGCCAAACTAATGGGACTAAACATAAGACAAGAGGGGGAAACAAATAAAATAAAAGAAATAAACATCCCTTGACCACCTTTTAAAGAACAAGGCGATATGAAGTTATCTGCCGTATCACCCATTTCCTCCTTAGTCCTCCTCCGCAGGTGTATATTTTGTTTGCTTTCCGTTTTCTTTTTGTGTTCTTTTTTATTTAAGTGACAATTACAAAGTGGTGAACAATTCATCTTATTCTAGTTCCCTTATAATTTATCTTCTTGTCTCCTTACATTCAACCTAGATGTTCCCCAATTCGGCCCTCCGCCACGGCCATTTCAAAGTCCAAGTCTGTGTATGATAGGCAATACCTGCACAAGTATTTAACCCCTTCAGACTTATTATGCGTGTTGAAAGTGTGTTCTGGCTGTTAGTACACGATTTATATTAAGCTTAGGAAGAACTAATAGGGCGGTGATACATAATTAAAATAGTTTTTACACCTTTGATCCCTACAGATAATTCACATATTGCATTTTTGTTTTAATATAATATATATATATATATATATATATATATATATATATATATATATATATATATATATATATATAGAGAGAGAGAGAGAGAGGGGGGGGGGGGAACAGCTGTCATCCGCCTTTGCTCACTCTCTCTTTCTCTCGCTCTACACCTGCTTCCTTGGTACACAGTACTACACACACACACACACACACACACACACACACACACACACACACACACACACAAAGGAGTACAAAGGAAATCAAGCAACAACAGGTCTAGTGACCCTTCTATGCTGCTTGTCCTCCAAAACACTGAGGATCAAGTGTCCAAACAGTGGTTTAGAGTGGGTAAGGGAACATTGGAAAGGGAACTAATGTCCGTGGCAGGATTAGGAAGTTAGTAGGGGACAGATGGGTTAGTAACTGAGGGGAGGATAACAAAAAGTTATTCATTTACAAACGCAGTCAGTCGCGGGTTTGATGCGAGATATTTGTCTAGGCGGAGTTTAAATGAATCAACGGTGCTGCAGTCTATAACGTAGCCACACGTCGTACACATGCACACGCCACACAAACAGGTACACACACGCACATAAAGACAATCGGACTTACACAAACACACCGTGTATGTAGATCTTACCTACACACCCACACACACACACAGTTAATCAGAACTCTTACACAGAATACAGGTGTGCCGTATATACACCTACGATCAATAATTTCTTAGAATATAATTACGTATTATGTCCACACCGTATCCTACCCCCTCCCTCCCCCCCTCCCTCCCTCCCCTCTCCCTCATCACCTTTGTCTGTCCGTTTTTCTGTCTGTCTGCTTCTCTGTTTGTCCTGTCTCAGTATGTTTGTCTGTCTGCTTCTCTGTTTGTCTGTCTCAGTATGTTTGTCTGTCTTTCTGTCTCTGTCTGTCTGTCTGCTTCTCTGTTTGTCTGTCCGTCCGTTTGTCTGTCTATTTATTGGTTGGTCTGTTTATCTGTTTTTCTGTTTTTCTGTCTGTCCGTCTGTCTGTCTGTCTGCCCGTTTGTCTGTTCATTTGTCCTGCCTGCCTGTCTCTGTGTGTCTGTGCCTGCCTGTCAGTCTGTGTTTCTCTTTCTGTTTGACATACACTCTCACTCTCACTCTCACTCTCTCTCTCCACACACAAACACCATTCATACTACAGTACTGTGAAAGGTAAAGGGGAGGGGGAGGGGGGAGGGGGGGGGAGGGGGTTTTTTTTTCACCTACACACTGTTCTGCGTGACCCCCCGCCCCCCTCTAACCCCCCTTGAGGTCAGGTCAAACCCCCCCCTCCCCCCCTTCCTGTCCCCCTCCGCCCTCTTTATCTATCTACTATATCTGTCTATCTGATTATCTATCTATTTATCCTCTGGCCATGATGAGGAGACATAGCAAACACCCATCATCCCACACACACACACACACACACACACACACACACACACACATACATACAATCATACCCCTGTCCCCCTTTCCACACTCCACTATCCACACAAACCCACGCATACCCATCCACTTAACGCCCCCAAACTTCCACACACTCACACACACACACAGACAGACATCCACACCCACGCACCTACACACACACATCCTCCTCCCACCCCAAACCATTCATTTTACTATGGGGGGGTGGGGGGGGGGGTATTTTTTCACAGTATTCCCTGTGACCCCACCTTGAGGTCAGGTCAACCCTCTTCCTGCCCACCTCTATCTATCTACTCTATCTATCTATATAGTGGTCTGAATACCTATCTGCCCATCTATCTATCTGCCTAGTGGTCTGAATACCTATCTACGAATCTCTAACACGGAATTCATGATCGAAGCCTTCCTGTTGCTCTCTGTGGCAATCTGTCCCCTCCCAGTCTTTAAGAGTTAAAAGGAATATCTCATACAACCCACCCGGGATTCGAACCCTGGATCTTGTGATCAACAGGCATTGCGGTCCATTCCGGGGAGATGCACGAAGTGGAAGGAGATATATTGCTTAGTGCACACCACTCATTACAGAGTGTGAAAGAAATTACATCTACTCCCTTCTTGAACTGCTCCACTGAAGAACTGTTTACAACTTAGGAGGGAAGTTTGTTCCAGGTAGAACAGATCTTCTATGCGACAAAAATTCCACATACACTAGTGCTGAACCTTTTCTAACTTCCAGCCATGGTTGCGTGTTGTATTCATATAGCGAGTAAACATTTTGCTATGATCTACATTTTCAAATCCACTAAGTATTTTACAAGCCTCAATGAGCTGACCTCGTAATCTGCGTGTTAAGAGAGAGAGAGATAGAAACAGAAACAGAGAGAGAGAGAGAGAGAGAGAGAGAGAGAGAGAGAGAGAGAGAGAGAGAGAGAAAGAGACCATATAATGTCGTGAAGTTTAGAGAAAAAAAAAGAAAAAAAAAGATAGAGAGAGAGAGAGAGAGAGAGAGAGAGAGAGAGAGAGAGAGAGAACCCGGCCGCCGGAAGTGATTCAGAGCTGCCCACTTGATATGTAAATGAAGAGTGTGTGTGTGTGTGTGTGTGTGTGTGTGTGTGTGTGTGTGTGTGTGTGTGTGTGTGTGTGTGTGCGCGCGCGCGGCGCTCAACCCATCTTTCCGGTCCGTCATACCTTTTATTTAGATGGAACCATCACCCTTACGTTCTAGTCTTCTTCTTTTTCTGCTTCTTCTTCCTCCTCCTTCTCTTCTTTTCGTCCTTAAATTCCTCCCCCTTCCCCTTTTCGCCCTCCTTATTCACTTCATCCTCCTCCTCCTCCACCTAGACCACCTCCTTTTCCTTCTTCACCTCTCCTTCTATTCTTCCTTCGCCTCTTCCTCTTCTCCCTTTCTTCCACTTCTTATCACATTCTCTTTCCTATTCCACAAATCCATCCATGTGTAAGTGTTTAGTGTTTAGTGGCGGTATATTTCTTTCATACTCACTGGCTATGGTTTTCTCTATAAATATTGACTTGAGAACTTTTGCTCCACGTCATAATGCTTAGCTCATTATCTAAAATGGGAACACACACACACACATATAGATAGATAGATAGACAGATACTTTATTGACTACAGAATACATCGTAACATGTATACATCGTGCAATTATAGTTTCCCAACAAGCAATGCAGATATCATGGTCTAATCTTACAACATAAGTGAAAATTGTAGTCCAAAAACAAAACCCTTACACAAACCACAAACCACACACACACACACACACACACACACACACACACACACACACACACACACACACACACACACACACACACACATTCGCCCGCATACAAACAGACAAACACAAATATATTATATATTACATTCGAATTGGTCTGTTTGTGTGATTATAGTTGGTTCGTGTCTTGATGGTGTAATGGCTAAAGCGTGAGTTCTGTATGTGATATCCTGGGTTCGAATCCTAGGAGAATCACATACATTAATTTTACTTGGGGTGTTATTATATTAGTGTTAAGAACGATGGTGAAAATAATGCGGTCTGTATAAAAAGTTGGTATTTTCAAAGCAATTGCCTTATTATGTATTGCTTACATATTTATTTCAGTTCATCCCCTTCATATTTCTTACTCTCACTCAGAATATCCACGCATCACAACACTGACTTCATCATAGAAAACGGTGTGTGGAGGGGGGTAACTTTGATCTTTTATCCTACATGACTTTGCTGTTCCTAGAAAATGTAAATGGAATGGAAATTGCTTGCGGAAAGAGGGGGAATTAGTTTCTGGAATCAATCTCTTTCTTGATAAAACGCATATGAATAGGAAAGAAAATAAGTTATAATATTAGTATAAAAATAACTCACGCCATTTTCGAGCAATGCATTTTAGTTTGCCCGCTAGCCTTCCACCAAACTAAAAAAATAAAAAAATAAAAATAAATAAAATAATAATAATAATAAATGCCCACCCACACCCCCTTAAAGCAATATCTGTATATCATTCGATACCAATATGTCTCGGCCAAAGGTCGAATTCTTCCTAGTTACATGCTCGCTATCGCTTGCCCCCCAAAATCGACACCTAAATGGGGTGAAGCGTCTTAAAATCGCCAAACCAATGAAGCGAAACATGGCAGGTGCAAAAAAGACCCTCCTCGGGAACAATAGGGTTAAAGTGGTCCAGGTGACTAATTATATCCTGCTCGTTGACTAATTTCCTGACTAATAATCTCCAGTGAGTGGATGTAATTAGTGGGTCTTGAGAAATACAGGAAGGGTCACTCTCTCTCTCTCTCTCCGTTTTTTGTTTCATTTTTTTTTTTTTTTTTTTTTTTTTTTTTTTTACGTATTGTCTGTTATCCTTTCTTAAATTGTGGGGGGGGGGGGTAAGTAAATTGATAATAGCACTTTATATGATGGATACAAGATTTTCATAATAATGCTGGTTTGGTAACAGAGTTGTAAATTATTTGGAATGGGATACCGAGTGCTATAATAGGATCAAGAACGATAGAGAGCTTCAAGACAAAATTAGATAGGCACATGGACGTCATGAGCTGGGTGTGAAAGGGATCTGCCTTGTGTGGTCCAAGCGGCCTGCTGCAGACTCCCGTTTTCAAATATTCGTATGTTCTGAATACGTGAATAACTTTGACAGACAGACACACAGACACACAAACAAACAGAAAGACAGACAGACAAATCGGTAGACAATGTGGGTGGGTGGTCTATTGATAAAGGAGAGAGAGAGAGAGAGAGAGAGAGAGAGAGAGAGAGAGAGAGAGAGAGAGAGAGAGAGAGAGAGGAAGCACTATAATGTGTGGTCAGTGAGGTACCCGCCCCCTCACTTCCGGTCCCCCTCTGTCCTAGTCTCTCTCTCTCTCTCTCTCTCTCTCACTCTCACTCTCACTCTGTGTGTGTGTGTGTGTGTGTGTGTGTGTGTGTGTGTGTTTCAACATATCCGGCCCATATTAAAAGAGGCTCAATGACTTACTAACAGTAAATAACTCTTACTAACAGCTACCCCTTCCTGTATTTCTCAAGACCCGTCGATGCCATTCACTGGAGATTAATATTAGTCAGGGAATTAGTCAACGAGCAGGGTAGAATTAGTCACCTGGACCAGTTTAACCCTATTCGTTCCGGGGGCCACCTTCTTTTACCCTCCCGGTGGTTTCGCTATATTAGTTTGGCGATTTTAAGACGTTTCACAACAAATGAGGAATGGGCCTGAGCAAATAGATAGATAGAAGACGTTTCACTACATTAGTTGGGCGATAATACGATGCTTCACCCCATTCAGGTGCCGATTATTTCTAGAGGAGCGATAGTGAGCATGTTACTTAAAAGAAGAGATTTTTTTCTATAAAACAATTGTACAAATTTAGCTTAAAGGCTTTATGTTGTGTTAGTGTATTATTTGTTTTAATTATTATAATATTTTATTTTTATTTTTACCTTGAAGGAAGTCTGCGAACGCGTTTTTGTTAGCTGAGCGGGAAAACTAAAATGCAATGCTTGAAAATGGCATAAGTAATTATTATGATATTATTATAATTTACTTGCTTTCCTATAAATCTGCGTTTTATCAAGAAAGAGATTGATTCCAGAAACGAAATCCCCCTCCTTCCGCAAGCAATTTCCATTCCATTTACATTTTCGAGGAACAGCAAAGGTTATATAAGATGAAAGATAAAAGTTATCCCCCTAAACACACCGTTTTCTATGATAAGGTCAGGGTTGGGATGCGTAGAAATTCTGAGTGAGAGTAAGAAAGATGGAGGGGATGCACTGAATTATACATAATTTATAAGCAATACATAACAAGGAAATTGCGTTGAAAATACCAACTTTTGATACAGACCGCATTATTTTTTTACATCGTTCTTAACACCAATAACACCCCAAATTAAATTTATGTAAGTACTGTATGTGATTCTCCCAGGATTCGAACCCAGGAACATTTATTTGTTCATTTATGTATCTTTATATTATTTGTTTTTAGTTTCCTCCCTAGACCTCCATCAAACTTAACCCCCCCCCCCCCCCCCCCAAGACACCCCTTGAAGATAAATGTGTACGTTTTTCGATAGACTTCGGCCGGTTCCTCGTAAATTACAGGCTCGCTATTGCTCGGCAAGAAAAAATCGCCACCTAAAGGACACGAAAAGTCTTAATATTGACAAAGAAATGGGGTGAAAGGTCTTAAAATCGACAAATTAATGGGGCGAGCGCCATAACATCTGAAAACTAACGGGGCTAAAGATGAGGAAGAAGGGGCACCCAAAAAACGACTAATCTCCCCTTAACCATTACACTTCTTCTTAATATTGACCCATTAAACATGGATAATTAAGCACAACAGTCCAAAATGATATAACAAAGATACAACGAATTTTGTTATCACATTATCGAAGTTTACCATTCAGACCAGGTTTTCTGTTACCATTTAGATATTAATAGAAAACGGAATATATTAATGTAACTAAGCTAAATTGACAAACTCTAGTCACACACACACACACTCTCTCTCTCTCAAGTGAGGTTTAATAATATGGATGTCACACTCTCCAATACACACCCCTTCAGCAACAACGCTCGTCAGTGTCGGGGCTTGCACAAAAGGGTGAATACAGTATAATCATAAAACCAAGACACACACACACACACACACACACTCACATTTACACACAATAGTCATGAAAAGACTTCCATACACTTTCCACAGTCGCCTTTTCAACCATAACTTTCTCATTCTCAATTACCATTTGCGAGGCTATAAGGAAGGCTATAAGGAAGTTGGAGCTGCAGACACAGATATTTAGCAGAATTGACAACTTTAATACGGTTGTACTACATATATAAACATACTTTCTATTCATCATATACATATACCTACATTATTATTACATTTCTGTTTACTATCGATGTTTACGGCTCCAACTTCCTTATAGCCTGAAACTCGCAAGTGGTCAATTTCATACGGCCTTGTCCCACTTTCTATATTGTGATTGGAACAATTACCTTTACTAGTTCATTTGGGAGTAACGTTTCCTTTCCATGGTCAGTTGATAGTTGATAGTCTCTCTCTCTCTCTCTCTTGTTTGCTATCTTTGCTTTCCCTTTACTATTGTTGTTTGTTGTGTCTACTAGAATGAAGTCGTGACCACCTCGCTTGGATCATAAGTTTTGTGTGGTCAGTATATCTATTTTTTGTTCTTCTATGTGTAAGGAGGAGACAACAGGAAGGTTGACTGTAACGAGTGTCTCTCCCAAAGTAAATCTATGTAATATATCTCTCTCTCTCTCTACAGTAACCCACAAGAGACACTCCAATAGTATAGATTCTTCTTTTGGCCCAATTGACAGTGTTATAATATTCCACTCACTAACTAACTCACTAACCATATTAAGGAGAGATATCCACTTGAGGGACTTTTTTCTGGACTCCTTTCTCCCTCATGTTTAGCCCCATTGCTTTTGAGATTTTAAGACCTTCGCCCTAGTAATTTGGATATTTTAAGACATTTAACCCCATATCTGTCAATTTTAAGACCTTTCGTGCCGTTAAGGTGTCGATTTTTTCCTGGCGAGTGATAGCGAGCCTGTAATTTAAGAGAAAACCGACCTCCGGCCGGGACATTTTTCGACTGAAAAATGTACAAATTTATCTTGAAAGGGGGTCTAGGGGGTGTAATTTTAAGCTTGATGAAAAAGTAGGGAACAAACTAAATACCTCCCCTTAACCCCACGAGTATTATCTATGATGCTAGTTTGCCATTTATTCTGCTTATCATTTGGCTATTATATATAGCTTAGGAAGGAGCTCTAGGAATTATAGAGGTATAAACTATCTCAACTAACTCTCTTACGCATTTTTTTTGTGTCCTAAACTAGCATCGACTACTGATAATAGAATATCAAAGTGAAGATTCTTAGTGAAATCATTAAAATATATTACATAGACATAACTGATATATATATATATATATATATATATATATATATATATATATATATATATATATATATATATTATAAACACCGTATATAGCATGTACTCAGCTAATGCACGCAAAAACAGAAAGGAAGAATGATTCGACAGATTACAAAATGTTACCGTGAAGTTCAAGACTACAAGAGAGTACAACAAAAAGTTAACAAATATATAAAGATGGGAACAATATTAGGAGGAATGAATAGCAAGCAGACGCAAGAGTAGAAAGGAAGGAATGAGGATGAAATAAAAACAAATACGAATAGGCTGAGCGAAATAACGAGGGTAATGGAGACGAAACAAAACATAAAATACGCGAAATGAAAAGAAAACAAAATATAGGACTAAACGAGATATAATTGCCGAAATAATGAGGGAAATAAAAGTCGAAACAAAACTAAGAATAGGCGAAATAGGGAGAGAAATAAACAAAATAAAGGACAGATAGAATAGACGAAGTATAGAGGGAAATAGAAGACTAAATGAAAGATAGAATGACCGAAATCTATCTATCTATCTATTGCCTGACGCCGTGATCCCCGAAGGGGTGGCCACGAACGAACCGCCCCCATGCACCTCTGTCCCCAGTCAGTCGACGCCCCTCCCCCCAACCAGCACCGCCTTCGTTCATGTAGTTCCTCACTCCATCCTTCCACCTCATATTCGGTCTACCTCTCCCCCTCTGTCCCTCCACCTCGCTCTCGTACACCCTCTTAGTCATTCTCTCGCTTTCCATACGTTCCATATGGCCGAACCATCTCAAGTTGTTCCTTTTCACACTTTCCAGCACATCTACCTCCACACCACACCTCCTTCTTACTTCCTCATTAATCTGTCTATCCCTCCATGTAACTCCGCACGCACTCCTTAAGTAATTCATTTCCACTGCTCTCACTCTTGGTCTGAGTCTCTCAACCAACGTCCATGCTTCGCTTCCGTAAGTCAGTGTCGGGATTACCACACTGTCATGCAAGGACTTCTTCACTTCCATACTGACCACCCTATTTCTTGTTACTGCTTTTAGCGTTCCTACAACCCTCTTCCCCTGTTGTACCCTCTCCCGCACCTCTTCATCCATAGTCCCATCTTTACTCAACACACTGCCCAGATACTTAAAAGAGTTGACGATCTCCATAGCCTGACCGTTCAGCTTCACCTCACACTCTGTGACTTCACCCCTTTCGAAGACCATAACCTTGCTCTTCCCCGTATTTACCTTCAAATTCCGTTTTTCGCACACTGTTCCAAACTCATTTACCAGACCCTGCAACTCCCATTCATTATCACTCATCAGAACTGTATCATCCGCAAACAGCAGTATAGGTAGCTTCCACTCAATTCCCTCCCTTTTCAGCGATACACCAACATCCACTGCTCTTGATAGTATTTCTTTCATAACTCCATCCATATATACAGTAAACAACCACGGGGACATCACACACCCCTGTTTCAAACCAACATTCAGGTCAAAGAACTCGCTCTGCTCACTCTCCACACGTACTGCCGCCTTTGCACCCTCATACATGCTCTTCACTGCTTTCAGCAACTTGCCCTCTACTCCGTATATTCTAAGTACTTTCCACAAACCTTCTCTATCCACTCTGTCATAGGCCTTCTCTAAGTCCATAAAGGCAACATACACCTTTTGTTTCTTCTCCAGATACTTCTCCACAACACAATTCAGGGTAAAAATCTGATCTACACATCCTCTTCCCTTCCTAAAACCTCCCTGCTCGTCGCCTATCCATTTCTCCGTTCTCACTCTCACTCTCTCAATCACTACCCTACTGTATACCTTCCCTACTACGCTTAGAAGACATATTCCTCGGTGGTTACCACACACCGAAATACTGACCGAAATAATGAGGGAAATAAAAGACGAAACAAAACTAAAAATAGACGAACAAAATAAGTGAAGCGAAAGAGCAAGGGAGAGGAAAAGAGTAAATAAGAGCTTAAGGGGAGATTTCCACTTGAGGGACTTTTTTCTGGACCCCTTTCTCCCTCATGTCTAGCCCCATTGCTTTTGAGATTTTAAGATGTTCGTCCCATTAGTTTGGCGATTTTAAGAATTTACGCCCCATTCTGTCAATTTTAAGACCTTTCATGCCATTTAGGTCTCGATTTTATCCTGGCGAGCGATAGCGAGCCTGTAATTTAAGAGTAACCGGCCTTCGGCCGGGAAATTTTTCTACCGAAAAATTTACAAATTTATCTTGAAAGGGGGTCAAGGGGGTGACTTTTTTAGATTGCTGGAGGAGTAGGAAGCAAACTAAAAACCTCCCCTTAAGGGGCTGTTTTCTGCGGAACCCTTCTCTCTCATGCTTAGCCCCATTAGTTTTGAAATTATAAAGACGTTTGTCCGATTTGTTATTTGGCTATTCTAAGACCTTTCGCCCCATTTCTTCGGAAATTTTAAGACCTTTCGCGAAATTTATGTGTCCTAAGGAGCGATAGCGAGCCTGCCATTTTGGAGGAATTGGCCTTTAGGTAGGGTATTTTGGAGGAATTGGCCTTTAGGTAGGGTATTTTTCTACCGAAATACCCACAAATTTATTATAGGAAAAGTAGACTGAAACTACGAAGTGAAAGGAATAATTATTATGATGGTAATTATTGTGGTGGTGGCGGTGTAGGTGGTGGTGGGGTGGTGATGATTGTAGTGATTGTGGTGATTCTAGTGACTGGTGGGTGTGGTGGTAGTGATAGTGGTGGTGGTGGTGACGATGGTGTAGGTGATGGTGGTGATTGTGGCAGTTGGTGAAGATAGTAACGGTGGTGGTGGTGGTGTAAATAGTGATGATGGTGTAGGTGATGGTGGTGATTGTGGCAGTTGGTGAAGATAGTAACGGTGGTGGTGGTGGTGTAAGTAGTGATGATGGTGGTGCATGTGGTGGTGGTGATGACGATGCAATAGGTGGTGGTAGTAGTGGAGAAGGTAGTGATGGTGGTGATTGTGATGTGGTGCATGTGGTGGTGGTGGTGGTGTTCGTGGTGATTGTAGTGATTACGGTAGTAGTGGTAATGGTAGTGAAGTAGTGATGATGATGATGGTGGTGGTAGTATAAATAGTGGTGATGGTGGTGCATGTGGTGGTGGTGGTGTAGGTGATGGTGGTGCATGCGGTGGTGGTGGAACTAGGATGATAATAGTGGTGAGTGTGATGGAGTAGTGGGAGTGAGACCATAATACATTATAACGTAAAGACAGAGATTCCACTTATGAAGCAAGAAACATTGCACAAGACGAGAATATGCAAGAGGAGGAGGAGGAGGAGGAGGAGGAGGAGGAGGAGGAGGAGGAGGAGGAGGAGGAGGAGGAGGAAGGGAAGTGGAGGAGGAGGAGGAGGAGGTGGACTATACAAAGGAATACAAAGAACTTAACAACATGCAACAGACCTATTTGTCCTTACGGGGCAGTTTGGATATCTACACTGCTAAGCTACTAACTACTAGGTAGATAAAAGCATAGTAAAGCTAGGAAGGTTCCTCCCCACCCACCACTCCCTCCAGATATAGTTGAGAATAAACACCGACATTGATTTTCGGATAGAATAGGATGAAAGGAGATTAATCATTAGTCTATGCTAATTCTACATCCAAGATCCTGGAATAAAAGAGGAGGAGGAGAAAAGGGAAGAGGAGAAGGAAGAAAAAGATGAAGTAGGAGGTGTAATAAGGGATTAATGAGTTACAAAGAAATTAAGAAAAAGGAGAACAAACAATAATAATACAATAACAATAATAACACAACCAGAAGAGGAGTAAAAGAAGAGCAGATAGAAAATGCACAACAACACAACAACACAACAACACAACAACAAATATTCCACAAATAAGAACATTATAACTTAGGGATCGCTAGGGGCATATTGAGCAACTTGGGATATCTGGATTGGAGAACAGAATGAAGAAAAACAAGAAGAATATGAAGACATTGATGTACAAGGATAGCAAAATGAGAAGAACATAAAGATAATGAGGATACAGGATGAAAGAAGAAATTTATGATAAAGGATGAAAAAAGAAAAAGAAGAAGTAGAATATGAAGAAAATTATGATATAGATGAAAGAAATAAAGAATAAGAAGAATATGAAGAAATAACTAAAACAGGAGAAACAGAAGAACACGAAGACATTTATTATAAGGATGAAGATGGACAAGTGTAAATTAGTTAAGTAGGAGAGGGAGGAGGAGGAGGAAAAGGGGATAAGGAGAGGAAGAGGGGGAGGAGGAAGATGAGGAGGAAGAAGAAGAAGAAGAAGAAGAAGAAGAGGAGGAGGGGGTTGAGGAGAGGAGTACTAGGTAGAAGATGCACATGAAGCAATAACACATAAGTATGACCGATACGTAAGTTATGGCAGAGGTCACTAAGGGCATACTGAACAAGGTGGGGGAGGAGGAGGAAGAGAAGGAAGAGGAGGAGGAGGAGGAGAGGAGAAGGAGGGGAAGGAGAAGGAGAAGGATGAGGAAAAGGAAAAGAAGGAGGAAGACGAAGAGGATAAGGAGAGGAGTACTAGGTAAAAGATGCACGTGGAGCAAAAACAATAAGTATGACCGATACGGAAATTATGGCAAAGGTCGTTACAAGGAGGATCTGGACAAGGGTAGAGAACGAAGGGGAGATGAAAAGAAGGAAGAGAAGGAAAATATATACAGAAGAAAGGTGTACAATGAAATATACCAACAATATACTTAATATTTTTAATTGTAAGGGTGGATGGGACTCGTCAGACTAAGTTGGCAACCCACCTAGGGGAGACAACCTTACACAAATCCTGGTGCATGGGACTCGTCAGCCGTGGTTGGTAACCTGTCAAAGGGAAAACAAAAACTTGTGCAAAATACCGAAGGGCGGCGCGCTCATCGGCGCCACTTACTGTATAGGTGGCGAACGCTACAATAGATATAATGGAAGACAAAAAAAAAGAAGATGGAGAAGAATAATGAAGGAAGAGGGTGAAGAAGAGATTACCACTAGCCATAAACCAAACGATACATACACATTTGAGAAAGAAGCAAGTGAAGAAGAAAAAGAAAAGGTAGAACAACAATGAAGTAAAAATAATAGAAATAATAATAAATTAATAATAATAATAAGATTAAAGAATATGAATAAGGCAGAGGGTGAAGAAGAATCAGAGATTACTACTAGCCATAAACTAAGGAATAGGCAAAAACTCGTGGACATGCGAGCAAAAGGTGCCTTGTTGAAGGGAAGGGGGGGGGGGGGTGATTGTGGTGATTATGATGGTGGTTACTGTGATTTGTGATTGTGGTGGTGGGTGTGGTTATTGTAATTGTGGTTGTTGTGGTGGTTGGGGAATGTGGTGATGGTAGGTGTTGTTGCAAGTGAGGTGATTGTTGTGGTGGTGTAGTGATTGTGGTAGTTGTGATTGTTGTGGTTGTAGGGGGTGGTGATTGTTGTGGTTGTGCAGTGATGGTGGTAAATGTGGTTGTTGCAAGGGCCTGTGATTGTGGTTGTTGGGGTGATGGTAGGTGTGTTTGTTGAATGGGGTGGGGTGGAGGGGGGGGGGGTGATTGTAGTGATGGTGATAAGTATGGTTGTTGCAGAAGGAGAGGTGATTGTGATTATGGTGGGGGGTTGTGTTTGTTGAAAAGGAAGTGATTGTGGCGGTGGTGGTAGATTGGTTGCAGGGACGGGGATTGTGTTACTTGTGATTGATGTGGGGCTGTGGTGAATGTGATTGTGGTTGTGGTGATTGCGGCTGTGGTTGTGGTGATTGTGGCTGTGATTATGGTGTAGTGGTTGTGGTTGTGGTGATTGTGGTAGTTGATAGCCGTGGTAACATTAGTCATCACTGTTATTGTGATGATGATGATAGGGGTGTTGCTGAACAAGATGAAGTCATACCAGCTGTAGGAAGACAGGATGAATCATATATACATTTTAACAGATGGATGTATTCTGATACAGTCCCTCACATTAACCCCTTCTGTACCGGCGATGTCTTTGTAACTTTATCCTGGCTATTATTATACGATTTTATTCAGCTTAAAAAGGTCTTCCAGCAATTAACAGGCTTCGAACTACCTCACTTATGCCTCTACACTACCACAGATCCTACTTAAACAGCACAAAATCGTCTAAATATAGCTAGAATAAAATTAACAAGACGTCGTTGCCAGAATATAATGCAAAGAACGTGGCCAGTACTGAATGGGGTTAATTCCTGCCTCCAGTGACATATTTGTCATACTGTACATTAAAACTACGCAACGATGGTGCAGACACTACTTCAGCTGGCAACACAACACAACCCTTGATTGAATTGCTTGTGTGTGTGCGTGTGTGTATGTGTGTTTGCGGTGTGTGTGTGGGGGGGGGGGGGGGGGGGTGCGCGTGTCTGTATGTGTGTGTTATGCGCGCGTGTATATGTGTGTAAACAAATACATAATATAATATAATCTGGCAGTTAATCTAAGAGTCAAACACATATTATTTAAGAGAGTGAGCTGGTTCAATCAGAATGGAGGTTGAGCATCCCTTTCCTACGATACTTGAATCTCTCTCTCTCTGTATCTCACACTAATATCTCTGTATCTCACACTAATATCTCTGTATCTCACACTAATATCTCTGTATCTCACACTAATATCTCTGTATCTCACACTAATATCTCTATATCTCACACTAATATATCTATATCTCACACTAATAGCTCTGTATCTCACACTAATAGCTCTGTATCTCACACTAATATCTCTGTATCTCACACTAATATCTCTGTATCTCACACTAATATCTCTGTATCTCACACTAATATCTCTGTATCTCACACTAATATCTCTGTATCTCACACTAATATCTCTGTATCTCACACAAATATCTCTGTATCTCACACTAATATATCTATATCTCACACTAATATCTCTGTATCTCACACTAATATCTCTGTATCTCACACTAATATATCTGTATCTCACACTAATATCTCTGTATCTCACACTAATATCTCTGTATCTCACACTAATATCTCTGTATCTCACACTAATATCTCTATATCTCACACTAATATCTCTGTATCTCACACTAATATATCTATATCTCACTATATCTCTGTATCTCACACTAATATCTCTATATCTCACACTAATATCTCTGTATCTCACACTAATATCTCTGTATCTCACACTAATATCTCTGTATCTCACACAAATATCTCTGTATCTCACACTAATATCTCTGTATCTCACACTAATATCTCTGTATCTCACACAAATATCTCTGTATCTCACACTAATATCTCTATCTCACACTAATATCTCTGTATCTCACACTAATATCTCTGTATCTCACACTAATATCTATGCTTTCATCTTCCTGGTTGTCGGGGCTGGAAAACCCATTGGCCCATACACCTTCTCTATCGCTTGTATTCTGAAGGGGGGTGACCTGCTTTTTCTCTCTCACTGGGTTGTATCCATTCGACCCCATGCAGCCTACTGGTTTAAGCCTTTTATCCCCATCCAGGTGTCGATTTATACCTAGCGAGCGATAGCGAGCAACCATATTTTCGATAATGAGTTAGACAGCTGGCTAAATTTGTAAATTTTTCGATATACAAATATGTCTTCTGCAAAGCCGGATTTCTCCATAAAATGCAGGCTCGCTATTGCTCGCCAGAAAAAAATCGACACCTGGATGGAGATAAATGTCTTAACACAGTAGGCTGAATGGGGTCGAATGGATACAACCAAGAAAGAGATAATATCAGGTGTAATGTTAGCCAATAGACAAATATAATAAATAAATAATGGTATACATGTTGTAACCCTTATAGTAAATAATGGTATCCATGTTGTAACCCTTATAGTAAATAATGGTATCCATGTTGTAACCCTTATAGTAAATAATGGTATCCATGTTGTAACCCTTATAATAAATAATGGTATCCATGTTGTAACCCTTATAGTAAATAATGGTATCCATGTTGTAACCCTTATAGTAAATAATGGTATCCATGTTGTAACCCTTATAGTAAATAATGGTATCCATGTTGTAACCTTTATAGTAAATAATGGTATCCATGTTGTAACCCTTATAGTAAATAATGGTATCCATGTTGTAACCCTTATAGTAAATAATGGTATCCATGTTGTAACCCTTATAGTAAACCCGGACGCATTCATTCATTATATGTCTCAAAATATATTTAAGGATTTGATTAACTCTTTCACGCTTTTATGACGCAGAGGTTGCCAGATTAGCAATAAGAAATAAGAGTTCTCTCACTCTTATAATTACCTCTCCAAAATTAGTTTTCTGCCCACAGCTAACTCAAAGACAACTGCAGAGGTTGAAGCAACTAAACTAAAGGTTTATAAATACCCCTGATGGTAACAAAGGTTTTAAAGTATCCCAAATAGGCTCAAAATCGCGTCATAAGCGTGAAAGGGTTAAGCTTATAAATAGTTTGTGGGAGTTAACGAGGAGAGGGGTGTCTGAACTTCCTTCTCCCTCATGCTTAGCCCCATTAGTTTGGATATTTTAAGACGTTCGCTCCCTTTCATTGTCCATTTTAAGACCTTTCGTGCTAGTTAGGTGTCCATTTTTTCCTGGCAAACGATTGCGAGCCTATAATTTAGAAGGACCCCGGAACCTTTTTCTACCAAATTTTTTTTAAATTTATCATGAAGGTGTGTCTTGAGGGTGTTTTTTTGATATATATATATATATTTTTTTTTTTACTTGATGGAGGCTTAGGGAACAAACTATATTATACAAAATATATAAATATAGGAAACAAAAATATATGGATAATTGAGATAATTGTAGCAGCTGCTATTGCCTCAAAGGTCCTTTTCTTAATCTATATGCTAGCCAAAATAAAATTAAGAACGTCCTAAATCTGAAGATGTTAAATACAGTTAGAAAAGCTAGATATAACAATTAATAAATACATAATTAAATACACACAATAATATAAATACATAATTAAATACATACATAATTATATACATACAATAATATAAATACATAATTAAATACATACATAATTATATACATACAATAATATAAATACATAATTAAATACATACAATAATATAAATACATAATTAAATACATACAATAATAGAAATACATAATTAAATACATACAATAACATAAATACATAATTAAATACATACATAATTATATACATACAATAATATAAATACATAATTAAATACATACAATAATATAAATACATAATTAAATACATACAATAATATAAATACATAATTAAATACATACAATAATATATCCACATTCCTATTGTCTTAGTACATAAACAATAATGTACAAATACACGAGAAAACCTAAGTAGGCTCTATTATGTCTTTTCTTGGTATTAAATACAAAAAAATAAATATCAAATAGAAATACTTACGTGTTCGCCTTGACATTATCACCCCCACTCCTCCATATTTCCGGTTTCTGGTAAGAGGAGGTTTCTAGTCTCTTCCCTAGACCTCCATCAAGCTTAAAATTTCACCTTCTAGACCCCTTTTCAAGATAAATTTGCACGTTTTTCGGTATAATAATGTCCCGGCCGAAGGCCGATTCCTCTTAAATTACAGGCTCTCAATCGCTCGCCAGGAGAAAATCGACACCTAAATGGCACGAAAGGTTAAACATTGACAGAAATGGGGCGAAAGTTGTTAACATCGCCAAACTAATGGGGCGAACGTCTTAAAATCTGAAAACCAATTGGGCTAAACATGAGGGAGAAAGGGGTCCAGCAAAAAATCCCTCAAGTGGAAATCTCCCCTTAATTCTCTTCCTATATCATTTTCAACGATTTGGTCCGAGTGGGGTCTTTTTGGACCTCCCTTGTTTCGCTCCAATAGTTTGGAAATTTTAAAACGTTTCACCCAACAGATTGGACATTTCAATACATTTCAGCCCGTAATTCGGCGATAATAAAGACGCGTCACCCTATTCAGGTGCCTATTCTTTCTGGGCGAGCTAAAACGAGCCTGTAACTTAGAAGAAATTGGAAATTTGTCTATTGAAACCTGTACAAATTTAACTTGAAGAGGTCTGGGTGGGCATTTTTTCAGTTTCAAGGAAGTCTGTGCAGGCGTTTTTTTTTGTTTTTTTTTTTTTTTACGCTAGGGGGGGACACTATAAATACATTGCTCGAAACTGGCAAAAACAAGCAAAATCCTCAACAATACTTAAACAAAATACCATAATGAAACAGCGTTAATCCTTTTCCTATATCACTTGGCCTTTTCCTAAAATGTTAATATATCTTTTAATTGCTACACTTTTCTCTCTCGTGCTCATATCCGCTCTTTAATGTTTCCTGTCCTGGTTTTCATATTATATTTCGGAATTTAACTCTCTCACTATCCTGTGGACTCGGGGGTTGCCGTTTAGCATTCAGAAATAGGGTTATCTCAATCTAATAAATACCTCTCCAAAATTAGTTTTCTGCCCAATGTACAAATTTATCTTGATTTGATTTGATTCTTTATTGAGGAAGCGTAAGTACTAATTTATCTTGAAGGAGGGTCTTGGGGGTGGAGGGGGGGTTATAAGGTTGATGGAGGCCTAGGGAGTAAAATATAAACACATAGCACATAAATGAGCAAATAAATACACCCCCCCCCCCTTAAATACACCCCCCCTCTTAAATACACCCACCCCCTTAAATACACCCACCCACCCTTAAATACACCCACCCCCTTAAATACTCCCACCCACCCTTAAATACACCCACCCACCCTTAAATACACCCACCCCCTTAAATACACCCACCCACCCTTAATACACCCACCCACCCTTAAATACACCCACCCACCCTTAAATACACCCCCCCACCCTTAAATACACCCACCCACCCTTACATACACCCACCCCCTTAAATACACCCACCCACCCTTAAATACACCCACCCCCCTTAAATACACCCACCCACCCTTAAATACACCCACCCCCTTAAATACACCCACCCCCCTTAAATACACCCACCCCCCTTAAATACACCCACCCACCCTTAAATACACCCACCCCCCTTAAATACACCCACCCACCCTTAAATACACCCACCCCCTTTAATACACCCACCCACCCTTAAATACACCCACCCCCCTTAAATACACCCCCCCCCTTATATACACCCACCCACACTCAAATACACCCACCCCCTTAAATACTCCCACCCACCATTAAATACACCCACCCCCCTTAAATACACCCACCTCCTTAAATACACCCAGCCCCCTTAAATACTCCCACCCACCCTTAAATACACCCACCCCCTTAAATACTCCCACCCACCATTAAATACACCCACCCCCCTTAAATACTCCCGTTCCCGCTATTTATATCGTCTTTGTTACTAAATGTCACTGTATGCTAATATGAGCAGATGGTCAGGATGTGCGCGTCTCCTCCACTGACCCCATGTATGTCCTTTGTTATACAGTATATGCTCAGAGGTTATGCTATATAATAAACCATTAAGGGGATAGTGCTTGTTTTTTGGTCTATATATTTTTGGTCTATGTATTTATTTATTTATCTATTTTAAAGTTTCCTCGCTAGATCCTCTATCAAGTTTAATAAAATACTTGCCAAGAACTTCCTTCAAGATAAATTTGTACATTTTTCGTTAGAAAAAAGTTAGTCTATACTATAATTCTCAGAGGAATCGGCCTTCGGCCGTGACATTTTTCTACCGAAAAATTTACAAATGTATCTTGCAGAGGGGTCTAGTGTATCTTGCAGAGGGGTCTAGCTTTTATTATTATTCTGTTTTGAGCTTAATGGAGGTCTAGCGAGGTTACTATAAAGTAACTAAATAAGTAAATCGAGTCAGAACTAAGCACCTCCCCCTTAAAATAAGACTTCAGAGGCTATCAACCTTTCTGGATTATTAAGGCAGCACACTGTAAGTCAAGAGAAGCGTCAGAACCTTATCCCTTATCGAGAACTCCACTCCCTTCCTGAATGACGCGTTGCTACCCATTAAGTTATTAACTCATACTGTTGGTACTGGGGAGGTCTTTTGTTTTGCTGGACCCCCTTCTCCCTCATGCTTAACCCAATTAGTTTTGGGATTTTAAGACGTTCGCCCCATTAGTTTGGCGACTTTAAAACCTATCGCCTTATTTCTTAGTTAATATTAAGACCTTTCGTTTCATTTAGCTGTCGATTTTTTTCCCGGCGAGCGATAGCAAGCCTGTAATTTAGGACGAACCAGTGTTCGGCCGGGACCTTTTACTACCGAAAAATTTGCAAATATGTCTCGCACAGGGGGCCTTGGGGGTGATTTTTTAAAGCTTGATAAAGTTCTAGGAAGGAATAATATAATTTATTTATTTCACTCCCAACACCATACACCTCCCAATGAAATGTGATCCTCCTGGGATTCAAACCTGGGTCACCACATACAGATCTTAAACACTCTAACCATTACATCATCAAGCCAGTTAGTTAATGAGAAAAATAATCCTTAATTCTGCTAAGTCAACCATGTCATAAAGAGGTATAAGATCAGGTTTTATTAGGTGCCTTTCATTTATCTTTGTTGCAATAGAAACATATCCAATTTAAATCAATATAATCTATTTTCATTGTGCCCCCCTTTCCTCTGTATCCCCCCCCCCCCTATCTCTCTCTCTCTCTCTCTTTCTCGCTCTCGCTCTCTCTCTCTCTCTCTCTCTCTCTCTCTTGAATGTATTCATTCACCCTATATCTCTCTTTTTACGCCATCATTTCGTAGTTTATCATCTCCCGTTGTCAGTTTGATCCCACGTTCTATCACCTCTTAGATTCTCCTTTCCTCTCTAAAATCTTGTTCTTCTTACTTTTCCTCTTCTCTGTTTCTCTTTTTGATATCTCCTTTCCTACTTAGTCCCCCCTTCCCCCTTCTTTTCTCTCTCTCTTTCTTACTCAGTCTCCCCCCTCCTTCCTTTCTATCTCCCCCTTTCTTACTCAGTCTCCCCCCCCCCCCCCCGCCCTTTTTTCTCTCTCCAATCGTTCTTCCTCAATAACGCAAACTTCTCCTCACTTCTGTATTTCGTACTTCCCTCCCCCTCTCTCTCTCTCTCTCTTCCCAAATCGTTTCTTCTTCGCACTATCCCTCTTATTATTGTTTATTTTCCCTAGTCCTTTTTATCTCCTCTCTGTTTCCCAGATCGATTTTTCCTCGCTCTCTCCTATATTTCCTATCTTATTTATTAATTTCTCAAGCATGACATCTTGATATCTCCCTATTTCTTTTTACCTATCCCTCTTCTTATTTTTCTTCACACCTATCCTCTTCTCTCTTATCTATCTCCATCTCACGCCACTTAAGTGTGTCAAGTGGGTTGATCTACTAATACCCTGGTGCTTCTAAGTGCCTTGAAGTGTCTCTAAGTACTTAATAAGTGGTTGAACTCAAATGCTCTGTGAAATCACCCCTAAAAATGTAAACATGACATCAGACGGACCCGCAGCCAATAGGAAGAGAAATTAATGATGTCATAGATCTCAAGGACCAATGGGAGAGGCCTAAAATGACGTCACCGAACCAACTGACCAATGAGAGAGCCCCGGGTGACGTTATTTCTGTTTTTGCCCAATGTGAAAACTGCTGAGGACCTGCATTTTCCAGATGCCATGACGTCATACCAAAACAAGGTCGCTGATTGGTCACTGAAACAACCCTTGCCATTCACACCGAAATAAGAAACCATATTATCACAAAACTTTCAAATCACAAGCGAAATACATCAACATCAGTCCAAAGTCTTCATTGATCTATCCACTATGTGTTAGAATAAAACATTAATATCCAAAGCAATAGAAAATATAATGAAGAAAAGATGAACAAAATGGAAAGAACTGGCAACTGGCTTTGTTCACGATGCTGGAGGAACCTTTATATTTCCTGGACACCTCAGTACATAGTCAGTGAGTGAGTGGCCTTCATGGTGTTCTGTGCAACCTCTACGTAGAAATATTCGGGTGAGTGTTTTGTACAGTCTAGGAATAACTGCTTGAATGAACACTAGATATAATTACATTTTAGAGAGACTAGAACATTTTGCAATCTTAATTAGGGGAAGACGAATTAAGGTATGTATGTATGTATATATATATATATATATATAGTTTATATACACACACACAGTATATATTATGCTGTTGTATAACAGGAAGGTGTAAATATCATCAGGAGATTTTCCGATATTATTTGGACACTTTCAATCATAACAAATATCATATGCTCAGATCCTGGATAGGCTACACTGATATTTATATTGCAGTTTAGCATAGTGTTTTGGATTTGTGTGTTTTGCTGTCGCGTATTGGGCATTATGTTTTGTTACTGCGAATATGTTATATTCATATATATTTTCTGCATGTATGTATGTATATACTCAGGCACATATCCCGTAGCTGGGAGTGGCCGACTCGAGACAGAGCGCGAACAGAAGCAATAAAACAAAACAAAAACTCACACACATCTAGGTTGTCTAGGAGAAGACCCAGCGACCGAGGCCCATTTGGGGTTCCCAGCAAAAAAGACTCCCAGTATTCTGTATATGCTGAACTTCCTTATTTTTTGTTTTAACTGGTGTGAATTGGGCAATGTGTCTTGTTAATAGCAATGCGTGTGTAAGTGCGTCTCTTTTATAGTACGTCTTGGGCAAAGGGCATGGAGAGATTGTAGGCACCAATCCAGCAGGGCAGTACCCAAGGGAGGGCACAAAGGCATATGATAAGGAGTTGCTGGAACTCCTGTTTCATTTGCCTGGCTTCCCCCACTGTTTCTGTTTGTGCCTCACTTACACAAAGAGTAATCCAGCTAACTCTCGCAAACACTTCTTCCTCCTATTCATTTCACTACACTTAACAAGCACACCACACTTCTTTCCAACACACCTAAATTAACTCATAATGTACAGTCGCGCTAATAACTCATGTCCCAGCTGTCATTACGTTTGGCTTTCTCTGTGCTGTATTTATGCCTGTTAGATGTTGAATAGGGTGGGTAAGTGTAGGAACATGTTTGTATATTTCACTCAATATGAAGAAATGAAGCTTAGATATTGCTGATACCAATTATTGATCAAAACATAATTGGTACAGAGACATCACTTATTAGCGGGACTGTACCTTGTTTTTGGCTCTCTATCACTCTTTCAACCTGGGGGGGGGGCTTGTTACAGACAGTTTTGCCTTTTGTCTCCTTCATGCACATATACATAAAAGTATCAGTAATGTGTGTGTGTTTGCATGTGTGTGTATGTATGGGTGTGTGTGCAAGGGGTATTCATAACTAGAAACACTTTAACCCCTTCTATACCAGCAACGTCGTTTTAATTTAAATTCTAGCTATATGTAGACGATGTTTTGCAGCTTAAGAAGAATCTGTGGTAGTAAAAATGGTTAAGTGAGATAGTTCAAAGCCTGTTATTTGCTGGAGGCCCTTTTGAAGCAGAATAAATAGTCGAATAGTAGAAAGAATATTAAAAAGATGTCGTCGGTACAGAAGGGGTTAAGGTAGTGTGTATGCGGTGATTGGCTAACAGGGAAAGTCCTTAATAACCTCTCACTTTCACTTACAAGCAGCTTAGCCAAGACTTCAAATAGTTTCCACTTTACTTAACCTTTCCAAGTGGCAGGTTTTGACCTCTTTTAGTTTGTTCCCTAGACCTCCATCAAGCTTAAAATTACACCCCCTAGACCCCATTTTAAGAAAAATGTGTACATTTTTCGGTAGAAAAATTTATAAATATATCTTGAGGAAATTTTATTTTATTTTTTCAAAAAGCCTTTCCTAAGTTGGATTTAATGTGTGCAGATGCTAACACAATACCAAAAGGATTGTCGTTCTCAAAGGATTACACGTCTTTGAATACGTTGCAAAACATTTATAATATTTGAGTTTATTATTTTATTTATTAGGGACTGTAGTTTCTAACAATAAACCAAAGCAGAAACATAAAATAAAATTATACAATAAGTTAATAAAGTGTGAATAGATCAGTGAAATTCCCAAATGAAAATAATTGAAAGACAAAGAAAATATGAAAATGCACAATCAAATCAGGAAAAGTCTAAGAATGAAGAAATCGACAAGAAAAATATTGAATACAAGATGGTAGCAAATTAGTTACCAGAGAAAATGAAAAATATGATTCGAAGATAAATTTATCTTGAATTAATATTATAGACGCAAGAATCTAAATTAATGTTAAGGTGAAGACTAAGTAATCATCGAGTAAAGAAAACCGGTTGAGAGACAAAAAGAGTAAGAGGAAAATATATACGTAGATTGGGAGAGAGAGAGAGAGAGAGAGAGAGAGAGAGAGAGAGAGAGAGAGAGAGAGAGAGAGAGAGAGAGAGAGAGAGAGAGAGAGAGAGAGAGAGAGAGAGGGGAAATGTCAGAACTAAGAAAGGGACTGACCACAAGTTATGTAGGTTGTACTTCCAAGAAATAATGATGTACAGTTAGCTGCACACACCCTCACGTCACTCACTCTCTCTCACACACACACACACATACATACACATACTCATATCATACACACATACACACACAGACTCTTATACACACCCTCATACGTGACACAGACACACACACACACACACTCACATATACACAAACACACACTCTCTCTCTCACATCCATACACACACACACTATCTCTCTCTCATCCACACACACACATATATATACACACACACACAAATCCCCCCCCCCCTCACACACACACTATAAAACACTTACATACACACACACGTTGAGTCATTAACTCGTAATAAATATATATTAGTAAAATTCGAAAATACATGACAAAACATAATGACAACACCTATAGCGTAATGACAACACCTATAGCATAATGACAACACCTATAGCATAATATAATACTAACTAATATAGTGCAAAAGAACTAAAAAAAGTGTAACATCTGAGGTGAAGCCATTGATTTCTGGGGCTTCTGAAGTTTTTTTTTTTTTTTGTGGGCAAGCTGTTATATGTGTTCTTCTCCTGTCACCGCTTTTTCCTTGTTTTTTTTTTGTGGGCAAGCTGTTATATGTGTTCTTCTCCTGTCACCGCTTTTTCCTTGTTTTTTTTTGTGGGCAAGCTGTTATATGTGTTCTTCTCCTGTCACCGCTTTTTCCTTTCTCGTGTCTCTTGTTGATCCTCCCTACCCCTTGTGGGAGTAAGGGTTGGCTACTGACTAACTGACTGCCATAAAACAAGTCCAATCTATATACGGTATGTGATTAGTATTTACGATGTTGCATCCTGTTCCTCCAAGGTATGGGACACATTACTGAGTACTAGGATGGCAGGGAATAGATAGATAGATGGATAGCTAGAAATATAGATATAGGTAAATAATACAAGGATATATATATAGATGAATGGATGGATAGATAGACAGACAGATGGATAGATAAATAAATAATAGGTGGATAGATATATAGTTAAATAATATAAATAGATAGATAGATATACAAAGATGGATAAACAGACAGATAAATAAATACATAGAATAGATAGACATAGACAGATAGATATATATAAATAAAACTAAAACTTACATAATTATCATAATAAAACAATCCAACGTAATTGACGTGGTTAACCCCTTCTGTACCGGCGACGTCATTATAATATTATTCTAGCTATACTGTATATAGACGATTTTGTGCAGCTTAAGAAGGATCAGTGGTAGTATAAAGGGTTAAGGGGGGTGACCTGCTTTTTGTTGTTTCTGTCCTTTTCTCTGGCTTGTATCCATTCGGCCCCATTCAGCCAACTATTTTAAGACGTTTATCCCCATCTAGGTGTCGATTTCTTCCTGGTGAGCGATAGCGAGCCAGCATTATAATTATGAAGAAATCCGGCTTCGCCGGAGAAATTTTTCTATCGAAAAATGTACAAATTTAGCCTGCTGTCAAACAAAAATAATAAATATGCTGGCTCGCTACCGCTCATCAGTAAAAAATTGACACCTGGATGGGGATAAACTTCTTAAAACAGTAGGCTGAATGGGGCCAAATGGATACAGGCCAGAGAAATATAGAAAAGGACAGAACAAAAACAGGTCACCCCCCTTAAGTGAGATAGTTGGAAGCCTGTTGATTGCTTGAGGCCCTTATCAATCTGAATAAAATAGTCATATATTGGCCAGAATATAATGAAAAAGACGACGCCGGCACAGAAGGGTTAATATTCATAATACTGCACCCTGTTGATCCACGGTATGATCAAAATATCCGAGCTGTAGAAAGACATGAACACACAAACACACACACACACAAACAAACACACAAACAAACACACACACTATGGTGTCAAACCGGGGCAATTTTGTTGGAAGACTGAATTAATATGAAAAGGAATACAAGAAAATTAACATGAAAAAGCATTGTTATGGCCATTTTATCACTTCCAAGGACATAATTGGAACTATGAACCACAATTTGATCGATGCATCCAGTATATACCGATAACAATAAAGACTACAAAGAAACGGTTCGGTTTTCGTTTGACACCCTGATATTACACAGAACATTACAAATAAAACACGCATACAACAACACAACTAGCTTACACTCAAGTCTTATAAACTTACAAAGGGGTAAACACAAAAAGGTCAGTACACTCCCATTATACTCAATGTTTGCTGTGTATTATGTCCTCACTTAAAACAACCCTTCACAACTGTCTCTCTCTCTCTCTCTCTATCAGCTAAACCTACCTATGTTGTCTTTATCTCTCACCCCCCCCCCTCTCTCTCTCTCTCACTTACTCTTACACTCTCTCTTTCATATTTACCTTATTTATTATATGTCCTCACTTAAATCTATCCTTCACAAATGTCTCTATCAGGCCAACCTCTCTCTCTGTTGTCTTTATCTCTCACCCCCGATCTCTCTCTCTCTCTCTCTCTCTCTCTCTCTCTCTCTCTCTCTCTCTCTCTCTCTCTCTCGTAACACAGACCAAACAGCTTATATAACAGAGCACACAAAAAACAATAGCCATGACGTGCTAACCGTTTATGATGCCGCACCCCTGGCCTTGCATGGCATGAGTTAAACATTACTGAGTGGTAGCAAGACATGGAAGGAATGCCATAAGATCGAGTACAGTTGTTATTACGATTTACTTTGGTCATATACGTCATTTTGTGTTGGGTATATTTACTAACTATAACTCTCTCACACACACACACACACACACACACACACACACACACACACACACACACACACACACACACACACACATTCATAACACACCATCTGAAATAAACACACACTCGTAACAAAACATCTTAACCCCTTCTGTACCGGCGACGTCTTTTTCATTATATTCTGGCAACCATTAGACGGTTTTGATTAAGTTTTATAGAGGGCATCCAGCAATTAACAAGCTTCGAACTATCTCAACCCTTTTCACTACCACATATACTGGACAAAATATTCTAAATATAGCCAGAATAAAACTGAAAAGACATCTCGGTACAGAAGGGGTTAACCAAACACTTACACACTCGTAAAAATCTATCTGTATTAAACACAAACATTCGTAACAAACATCTTAATTAAACACTCACTCATTATAATCCGTCTGAATTAAACACACATTCATTACATAAATTAAAAAAAAAAAAAAACACACACATAAAACAAAACATCTGAATTTAAACACTCCCAGGATAATATATAAAACATAAACAAACGTTCTCTCTCACACACACACACACAGACAAACGTACACGGATGTCGAGTCAAGTGTTTACAGTTACCACCCACATACACCCTTCACGGCTGACTTTCTCTCTCTCTAACTCTAACTCTCTCTCTCTCTCTCAAACACACACACACACACACTCTCCCACACACACACATACACACAACTCACTCTCTCTAACTCCAACTCCCTCTCTCTCTGACAAATTTACAGGGTTAGATCATCATTTGACAGGTTTAGATAATCATTTGACAAGGTTAGATCATCATTTGACATGATTAGATCATCGTTTGACAGGGTTAAATCATCATTTGAGGGTTAAATCACCAATTGACAGGTTAAATCACCAATTGATAGGTTAAATAATCACTTGGCCGGTTTATATCACTTGACAAGGTTAGATCATCATTTGACAGGTTTAGAACATATTTTGACAGAGTTAGATCAGCATTTGACAGGGTTAGATAGTCATTTAACAGGTTAAGATAATCTTTTGACACAATTTGGCATTGTTATCCTGGTGGAACAACGCAATCTGTAAAATTGTCAATGCCTTTGAAACGCCAGTCATTAAAACTTTCGTATTAACCCCTTATTGGCGGCCTAGGTGGTCTATTTGACCGTAGCGCCCAGCGATTTTTTTTTTAACCCTAAATAGGGTTGTTTCCGTACTCATTTTCATCCCTAAATAAGACCCAGAGCGTAAAACAAGTATCTATCCCTGAAAGGGCGTAAACAGAGCTTTCCAATGACACCCGAACCATCCTTGTACGACCACTGGTTCTCTTGCAACGATCGTGCAACACGAGTGCAAAAACCCTGAAATAAGGTAATTTCCTTACATAATTTCCTGTGTAGTGAGGCAGAAGAGGGGGAGGAAGTTAGAATACAGTTCAGTAGACGCGCGGTGGTCGTGAGGAGCGGTCATAAGGTTACTACGCTCGTCCCACCGCTCAGCTCTCTCTCTCAGCAACATTACGTGCTGAAAATGGTGCTCGACAGACGTCGTGCACCGACAGTCCAAATTTATTTCACTCGACATATGTCGCGCGCCGCCAATAAGGGGTTAAAATGCCATGCTCGATTTTCGTGCCATTTTTAATAGTAAGTTTGATATAGGCCTATAGCCTAATTGGATAAATATTTGTTAACTGAAATTTGACATTGTTAATTAACTTAACCCCTTCTGCACCGGCGACGTCTTTTATATTTTACTCTAGCTATATTTAGACGATTTTGTACAGCTTAAGAAAGATCTGTAGTAAAAGAAAATTAATATTAACCAAAAAAAGGTAAGGTGCTGATACCATCGTGCAGTTCGAGTCCCGACTTGATAAAGTATGGAATGGCCAGGAAAGAAAATTAAATTATAGAGTACAAATAACCACCACACGCAGCCAAAATCACGATAGTAATGACCTGGCTATAGAGCTGGAGTCACAGGCATAAGCCTCTTCCAGAAGGACATCTTTAGAAATAGGATCACTACTCATTATCTCCCTAATCCTTGATCCGATCCTATCCCTCTCATAATTCCCCTGCACAACCCCCGCATATCATGCTGCCCGAGAGCAGCCCTCTGCGGGTCCCCCTAACAAGAACAACAAGTATCTGTGAGTAATAGGTTTTATAAAAATAATAATAGTTTATCATGAAATATGTTTTCTATGATTGTATTCGCTTCAAAAGAAAATGTAAGTTTTACCACAAACTAAAACATTCATTTCTATTCGCCATAATTATCACCCAATATAATACTAACAATATTTACTATTGTTATAGGTTCACACACACATACACACACATTGTTAGACACACACACATATACACCCTTTCAGATACAACGTTCCACAGAGTGTCGGGGCATGTACTGAAGGATGAATGAAGACTAAAGTACACTAGCCGTAATCGCAACAGCATACGTTATAATATATATATATATATATATATATATATATATCCCCTTAGCATGATTTCTGTTACACTTTCGTGTGTAGTTTTCTGCATTTTACGTAATGTTTATTATATTTTAGTTTTTAGTTACCTGCACATTTATTTTAGTACTTGTAGACCCCTGTATGAAAATATTTGTGGCCATTTAATTTACTTTTTATTTATTACTTGATAACTAACTTGCTCTTAACCCCAAATTAACTGTTTTTACTAATGGATAGCCTTCCAAAAATGTATCGTTTTTTCTTCCACATTGACAAATAGGTTAGATATACAACCTCGTAAGGATTAATATATATGTTGTTGCTTGTTTTCCATTGTTCTCTCTCTCTCTCTCTCTCTCTCTCTCTCTCTCTCTCTCTCTCTCCAGTCCAGTACGTGTTGCACTAACGACATACTCCATTACGATGCCTTCCCCGGAAAACAACATCGGAAAAATATTACCACCGCCAAACGTAAATTAATACTGATTTATGATAGCGACTGTACTGTTGATTTATGATAGCGACTGTACTGTTGATTGATGATGATGGTGGTGATGATGATTATGGTGAACTATTATAGAGGAAGAGAGGTGATGATGAATTGGCTAAGAAGTGATAATATTGATAGTGATGATGATGATGATGATGGTGGTGGTGGTGGTGATGATGATGGTGAAAATAAAGAGCAAGAGAGGTGATGATGATGTTAATTGTGGTGATGATGATGGTGATGACAAATATTACTACCACCAAACGTATGTCTGCCTGCCGAGATCGGAACCTCTCCGGGTGGTCGGGGGCCGGGGGAGTGCTGGAGCGACCTTGGTGACCCTGGTCTCTGGGTCTTCTCCTGGGTGACCTGGATGTGTATGAGTTTGTGCTTTTTATCTGTGTTTATTTGTTGTTTTATGTTGTTTTTGTGTTTTCCCTGTTCTTGCTCTGTCTTGAGTCGGCTACCCCCAAAATGGGGATTGGGCCTGAGCATATAGATAGATAGATAGACCAAACGTATATTACAACTGATTTATGATCCCGACTGTACTGATGATTGATGATGATGATTATGAATGTGATTATAATGAAGGTGGTAGTGTAGATATTATTGATGTTGGTAAAATTGATGATAATGATGATAATGATAAGGATGATAATAATGATAGTGATGATGATGATGATGGTGGTGATGACGAAGAAAATATAACAAGTTGACAGGTGATGATGATTATACTGATACTCATTTGTATCTAATCAATCATAATTATATACCTTACATACACATAATATAGCCAATAACATTGAATAATGACTCAAATGTTCTTTCCCTATTCCAGATCAAGATGAAGTGGAGCTTCACCATTCTTCTCCTGGCACTGACCACAGCCGGTGAGTTATAGGGAGCCCGCAAACACACAATAATAATAATATATACTTAAATAAATAATTAATTAAATAATTAAATATAAATGAGTACACAAAATATAACAATTGGATACATAAAATATAGAAATATATGAAATTAACTAACATATTATAAAACAAATATTTAACCACAGCTGGTGAATGATAGGGAACCCACAAAAACATAATAATATAAATAAATAAATAGATAAATAAAAGTTAATACACAAAATATCCATAATAAAAACTGAATAAATATTATATATATATAAATATAGCCTTGTTAAGGAGCAGAAACTTGAGTATGGAAGCAGTGAGAGGGTGTGCTGGTGCCGACATTGATGTAGGAATGTGAAACTCTGGTATGGTAGTAATGAAAAGTCACTAGTAAGAGCAGTTGAAATGGGTGAGGAGTTCGAAGAATAGACAAAGTAAGAAGTGTTAACATAATATGGGAGGCATGTGGAGTTAAAAAGTCGGTAGAGTAAAAGGTTGAAGAAAGTGTTCTCAGGTGGTATGGTCACATGACAAGAATGTCTGAAGAAACAATAGTTAAAAGGATCATGTCAGTGAAGTGGAAAGAAGAAGCAGGCGTGGAAAGCCAAAAAGAAGATGGTATGATATGGTGTCAGAATGTGTGTCAAAACGTGAAAAGGGAATGGTTGAAGCAGAATAATTAGCAAATGACAGGAATGAATGGAGGAAGTTTGTTAGAGAGAGTACATGAAGGTCTCTGGACCCTTTTCAATGACAAACCTGGAAGGTCTTCATCCTAGATGTTGATGTGAAGAGGCCTTGTCAGGAAGTCTGAGGTGAAGCCATTGATTTCGGGGGCTGATGAGTGATTGGTGATTCTGAATGCTTGTGCGCTTGCTTTTTGTGGGCGAACTGTTATATGTGCTCTTCTCCTGTCACCTCTTTTTTCCTTTCTCGTGTCTCTTGCTGATCCTCCCTACTGACTGATTGACTTATTATTATTCTTTGTAGGTGTGGTGTCCGGCCAAGGGTTCGGAATATGCGATGGCGGGTTCTACCACTGCGGCGACGCGGAGGAAGGAGGCAACAAGTGTATCCCCGCTAAGGCTTACTGTGACGGCTACTTTGACTGTGGTAACGGTAATGATGAGGTGAGTGTATCAGTGTAATTCATTAGTTACAATAGCACTTCCGAGGCTATCAACTCGTCTGGATAAATATATTAATAAATTTGATTATTCCTAATAGTTCAGGAACATGTCATAGAGAGGTCGGTCCTTAGAGATCTGTGCCCCATAGAATGTTCTTTCATTTCACTTACACATTAGGCTATTCAGTGTGCAGTTGGGTTTGAGTACATGATTAGATTGATATCCAGTATTCGATAAATGGATATAAAATCGTAGTCATATACTTAATCTTTAACTGTCTTGATGGTGTAATGGTCAAAGTGTTTAAGATCTGTATGTGGTAACCCAGGTTCGAATCCTGGTAGGATCATATGCTTTTATAAATTGTATTGGTAGATGTCTGGTGTTGGGAGTGAAATAAATATATTTGATTATTAACCCTTTCACGCATTTATGACGCAGAGGTTGCCAGATTAGCAATAAGAAATAAAGTTCTCTCACTCTTATAATTACCTCTCCAAAATTAGTTTTCTGCCCACAGCTAACTCAGACAACTGCAGAGGCTGAAGTAACTAAACTAAAGGTTTCTAAATACCCCTGATGGTAACAAAGGCTTTAAAGTATCCCCAATAGGCTCAAAATCGCGTCATATGCGTGACAGGGTTAAGCCAGCACACTTTAAGTCAAGAATAGTGTCAGGACTGGAGCCCCTTTTCGAGAACTCCAGTCCCTCGATGAGTGTAGTACTCCTAGAATGTTTATATAAGAACGGTGACACACTATAACTGCAAGAACACTGAGGATGAAGAAGGCTGGTATATCCCAGTAGAGTTCTACTCTGATAGTATTAATGGGGAGAATGTAGGCACCAATCGAGCAGGGCAGTACCCAGGGGAAGCCACATTGGCATATGATAAGGAGTTACTGTTTCATTTGCCTGACTTCCCCCACTGTTTCTATTTGTGCCTCACCTACACAAACACCTCCTCCTCCTATTCATTTCACTACACCTAACAAGCACACCACACTTCTGTTTAATACACCTAAACTCGTTATACAAAAAAAAGATACATTGCAAAGTGGATATAATTGAACCAATATGGATTTAACCCATAACTGTCGGGGCGCAACATAAGTCGAGTATAATAAATCTGGACTATCTGGCGGCGCTCGACATAGGTCGTGTGGCAATTTCAGCACGTAATGTTGCTGAGAGAGAGAGACAAGTGGTGGCAGGAGAGTAGCGAGCGTATGACTGCTCCAGACCACCGCGGCGAACCTGCTGACACGAATCCCACCTCCTCCCTCCCTCTCTCACTCGCTATATACGGAATTGTATGGGGAAAGTGCCGAATTACATGCTTTTTGCACTCGCGTTGCACGGTTGTTGCAAGAAAACTAGCCATCATAAAAGGATCGTTATGGTGTCATTGGAAAGCTCTGTTTATGCTCTTTCAGGGATAGATACTTGTTTTACGCTCTGGGTCTTATTTAGGCATGAAAATGATCATGTAAACAGCCCTATTTTGGGTAAAAACACCCCACTGGGCGGTACATATAAATAAACCGCCTAGGCCGCTCGTAAGGTGTTGAAGTTCACAAACAGAATTTTCTAAAGTGTTTTGGTGTGTGCGGGAACTGTTCTGGAATGCCTGGAAATATCCTGGAACTATTAGCCTATTAAAGCCTGTGGATATGAGCATGAGTGATCAAGAGCGCGGCAACCCCTGTACGCTCAGCGGCAGACTCACCGTGGCACTGGAGCTCTCCCGCCACATATCGCGAGACATATTAATTGTTGCCAAAGGCAAATGTAGCGAAATATTGCTAATTATTTTAGCGAATATTGCCGATATCTGTAGTAGCGCTGCGGATGAACCCCACGAGCTACAGAGCTCGTTCTGGTGTCATTTGAAAGCTTATTTCTTCTATTTTTTGCTGCAAAAATTTCATGTAATTCATTTTTTTTAAAGCAATAAGGAGTGCCTAAAGAGCTCTATTATAGCGGAAAACCTCCGCACTGAAAGGGTTAATTTGATTTTGATGATTGTTTGGTTAGGAATTGATTAGTTTTGAGATAGCTACAATACTTTTGTCAGGAATTGACTAGTTTTCAAGATGGCTACAAGTTTAACCACTCCAATACTGGTGACGAGAGTTCCAATATATTCTGGTAACTATTTGACGATTTGATTTAGCTTAGGAATGATGTCTATCAATTAAAAGGCAATAGACTATCTCAATTAATCCTTTGTATCCGTCCCGAGCTTCACATAATCGTCTAAATGTAGGCGACATCAAATATAAAATAACGTCGCTGGCACTGTATGGGTTAAATACTAAATAAATGTACTTATATATATTGACCTTATTATTTATAATTTTATGTATTATTGTTTTATTAATTAATGTTTTTATTAACTATTTTATTATTTTATTTATTTATCATTTTATTTATTATTTTATTTTATTTATATATATTTATTATTTTCCTTATCCCCCACAGAGAAAATGCAAAGACAAGGAAGACCCCCGGGATGCCAACCGACCCTTAGTCCGGTTCGCCAGTCACCTCTCCCCAGCTCGTCGCCGCCCCAACCTGCCACCCCGCGTTGCCGATTCCCCTCCCGTCCACACCCGCTTTGCCGCCTCCCCCCCAGTAGCGCATGACCTACCCGCCCACTTCCCCCCAGCTCGTCGCCGCCCCAACCTGCCACCCCGCGTTGCCGATTCCCCTCCCGTCCACACCCGCTTTGCCGCCTCCCCCCCCGTAGCCCCTGACCTCCCCGCCCACTCCCCCCCCGCCAGCCCTCCCGTCCCCATCACCTTCCCCAACGAGGAGGACGCCCCCACCTTCCCCCTCGAGTTTGGGCGTTAAGGGGCTGTTTGTTTTTCTTCTGGACCCCCTTCTCCCTCATGCTTAGCCCCATTTGTGTTGATATTGTAAGACGTTTGGCGATTTATTTAAGACCTTTTGTACAATTTAGGTATCACTTATCTCCTAGCAAGTGATAGCAAGCCCGTAATTGAGGAGGAAACGGCCTTTGGCCGGGACAAAGTGTACAAAAATATCTCAAAGGTGAGTCGTTGGAGTATTTTTGTTAAAGCTTGATGGGGGTCTTGGAAGGACTGAGATCATCTAAGGGGATAGGGTGGCTGATTGGTTAGAGCACTGAGCCAATAGCCACTAGCATTTCACACAACCACTTACGCCATCAACACAATCTACACTCAATGAGAGCTCTGTGGGAAAGCCCGATCGTGGCCATGGCCTTCCTCAGGGACTCGGGGGGTTCGGCCAGGCAGCTTAGGGAACAACAACAACAACAACTACCAGAATTCGGTCCTGGGTTGAATGTTTAATCGAGTGTATGTACCCCTTTTATGCGTAGAGGTCCTTCATAAGCTGAATAGAATCTACAAGTATTAGTCAGGATCTTTTTGAAGTGGATATATTATTATCATAAATTGGTAATTTTGTTCCACATCTCCAAAGAGCTTTTTCGTCTGACATTCATCCTTATTATCTTATTATCAAACCATTATCTTCTCCCATTTAGTTCACATATCATAACACATGTATCCATAAAGTTAGTGAATGATAAATAGATAACAATATTTTAGAATCATTAAACTATTTCTATATTTTTCTGTGTAACTGTTATAACCAAAATATGTTATTGGCAGAGATAAAATGTATTTATATTCTTTTATAATTATACAGTTATATAATTATGAAGTGTTTAATTCCCCTTTTGCTGAAATAATGAAGAATTGTTCAATTGGGACAGTTCCACTCAGGACACATTCATCGATAGTATGAAGAAAATTAGTGTCAATAAAAAAAAAAAAAAAAAAAAAAAAATATATATATATATATAATATATTAATAATAAAAACATGCTACAATTTATGTTTTATATGGAACATTGGTTTTAAATATCGAAGCGAAGGGGCAAAATAGTTGTATATGCAATTTGTTCTTTAACATTATTGATCGTAATGAACAGATAGAAACTGACCCCAACTGTATTTTGATAACAATTATAAATGGTGGCACTAAGATAATTATAGATAGGTAATCATAAGACACATATTTATATAAAGGATTATAAATATGACAATAACGAACTAGCAATTAATCACACATACTCACTCACAGACTTGGTATCACATTAAGTATAATATCTAGAACACATATTCATGCAAAATATGTGATGTACAGCGTATATGTATGCACTCACACCGCCTCCTAAACAACAGCACACACACACACACACACATCTCCCCCCCCCCCCCCCTCACACATACATCTCCCCTCACCTCACACACACACATACATCTCTCTCTCTCTCTCCCCCTCACACGAACACATACATCTCCCCCCACCTCACACACACACGCACACATATATCTCCCCCCCCCTCTGTCTCACACACACACACACACAAAAGCCGACCTCCATAATCAGTCGGGGTCAAAATCGTTGGAAATCGTTGTAAATTGCGGGATAAAAGTGATAATATCTTGCACATTTCAAGTTGCAGGCTCTTCGCTCCTGACGCTGATAATTCCGTCAGAGTTTTGGTCTTGTTAACACCAGAACGGGGGAATTTGACCACGGTATAATTTCTTGGGGATTCTTGGGGATTAAGGATAAACTTAATGTTTACGTCCCATAGACGTACAGTTGGCCACATAGGTTCTGTTCCTCATCGTGATCTTGTACGGTGAAATATAATTCCCATGATTGAATTACGAGTGTAGTTTAGTAGTGGTTAACTCATCTGGCTAGTCAACTGATAATTAAAAGAAACCACACCCACAATTCATTCATACTATTTTTCTTTCATACATAAGATCACGATGAGGAACGTAACTTATGTGACCCACTGTACATACAGTATATAATAGAGTATAACATAACAGACGTATAATAGAAGCTTTCCATAATAGCCGAGATGGTGTACCCCTGAAAGGCACAGTCATGGTCAAAAGTTGTGGCACACGTTCACAAACTTCAACTTTTGTCTTTTTCTTTGTATAAACAAAACAATGTAAAGGCTTCTCCGTGTGAGTTAAATTACTTGTTATGACATTTGATAACGAATATAAGACGAAATGTTAACATAATTGGATAAACTAATATAAATAGTCTTCTTCGTGTATGTTAACCTATTCATCCATGCCATTATATTCTGGCAACAATTATACGATTTTAATCAGCTTAGGAAGGATGTGTACCAAATTAAACAGCTACATATTATATCAGTTCATCCTTTGACCTAGTATTACATAACACAACTAATTTGGCTCTCTCACTCTTTCAGCTATGGGGGAGACACTTCTTACAGGTAGATTTGCATTTGTTCTCTTTTATATACATAGGACAAAAAAAAAAAAAATATTAATGAAAAAAAAACCCACACGATATATATATATATATATATATATATATATATATATATATATATATATATATATATATCACCGAGGTTATACCCGGAGTAGTGACTCCTGCTGTAAAAACTGTATGTACTGTATAGCATATTATAGCCCCGGGCTAGGGTTGGGTGGTCGTATTCTCCAAGACGTGCATTGTAGTCCAGACAGTGTGTGTTTTGAGGCTATCCGGGGACTAGGGATGGTGCAGTGAGAGAGAGAGAGGGAGAGAGTGAGAGTGAGAGTGAGAGAGAGAGAGAGAGAGCATAATATAGCATTACGATGTTTGATAATTAAAGCACCAAAATGGCAGCCAAATAATAAGATGGCCACTCTCCCTTATCACAGGATCTCCACTCTTATAAACCCTTACAGCAAGCACACACAATTCTCTCTATGATCTATCGAGGGAAGAAGAAAGGTTGAGCTACTTGGATATGCTGCAAACCAATAATGTACAGTACTCCATAACAGAGGGATGCTCAGATTCCGAATGTAAAGAAAGACGAAACTCACTTGGTGCCCTCTCAGCTGTTTTCATTCAGATGCTATTCCCAGATACGTACTACGACAAAAAAAAAAAAAAAAAAAAAAAAAAAAAAATATATATATATATATATATATATACCGGTATATAAATCAAAAGAGATAAATAGATAAATAGATATAGATAGATATTGATAATTTTATCATAACACATTCATATAACGGAAAGTCAAAGCCATAAAATCAACTAATAACATAACATTACATTACCTGAAATTAAATATATATAAAAGAACTAATGATAATCAAGAAATATACAAGGAAGACAAATAGCAAACCTAACACCATGACATGACTTAATTTATCAATAATACATAACCAAGTAACACTAACATATTAATCATAAATAGGCCAAACATCTTGAGCAAAAACTTCTGTAACTCAAAGAGGGCTGGAGCAAATGAGCAATACATTTCTACACCCATTCCCTGTCTGATCCCAAATGGTAGACATATTAAATACCCTATTAATTAAAAGCAGGCCGAAAATCTTCACTACTAACCTCAATAACTAATAAACGGCTATAGTAATCGAGCTAATATTTCCAACAGTTGGGAAGAGTCAACCAGGGAATAAGTGTGGATAATTACAGCCCCTTAGCTCTAGCCTTTTTCGAGTTACAGAGTCGGTTAGTGGCCAACATTTCTGGCTCAATTATAATGAACGATAAGGTCTGATAAAGGTTACGAGTCTTAAGGGGAGATGGGTAATTTTTCTGGTTCCCCTTCTTCCTCATGTTTAGCCCCATTAGATTTCAAATTTTAAGATGTTCGGCCCATTGGTTTGGTGATTTTAAGACCTGTCATCCCATTTTTGTGTCAATATCAAGATTTGTTCTGTCAATTAGGTGTCGATTTTTTCTACCGAAAAATGTACAAATATATCTTGAAGGTATTTATGTTATGCTTGATGGAGGTCTAGGGAGAAAACTAATAGAATGATAAAAAATATATATAAATGAGCAAATCAAAACGACCCATCCCCTAACACTTCTCTGACATTATATCCATCTCGCCTACCACGATTGAAAAAATTTACGTAAATTGGAAGACTAAAAAGATAATTTTGTTCACCCTAAAATAAATAAATAAATAAATAAATAAATAAATAAATAAATACACAAATAATAATTTTCACCCTAAAATATATAAATAAATAAATATGTATTTATATATCAATGAATATATATATATATATATATATATATATATATATATATATATATATATATATATTATATACCGGTATAAATAAATATATAAATAAATTAATAACTGAAAAAATACATATAATAAAGACATTAGACAAGAGGACCCTCCTTCAAGTATATACAATAAGGGAGGATATCATGCCATTATGGACGACAAGAGGTACTTTGACCAACAATACTAGGTTATTGTACTGTATCTCTCTCTCTCTCTTTGAACAACAATACTATTATACAATCTCTCTCTCTCTCTCTCCCAACACACACTCTCTCTCTCTCTAAATATATATACTGTATATATATATATATATATATATATATATATATATATATATATATATAATCCCACACACTCGCATTTTTTAATATATTCTCTGGAAAAATTTCAAGCCCAAATATTTTTTAATAATCTTTTGAAAAACTTTCCATATCCCAAATTCCAAGAGCGAGAGAGCTTTGACCTGAGGCGAGAGAGAGAGAGAGAGAGAGAGAGAGAGAGAGAGAGAGAGAGAGAGAGAGAGAGAGAGAGAGAGAGAGAGAGAGAGAGAGAATAACCTATATTTTCCGCCTGATAAAACGATTACGAGCAACTCATTAATTTCGCAGTTTCAATTAGATACAAAATATCAATGTCTTAACATATTTCATGATTTTATATATATTGTGAAAGTGAGAGTTTGAGCGAGTGTGATTGAGCGTGTGTGTGACAGATAGATAGATAGATAGATAGATAGATAGATAGAGAGATAGAGGGGGGGGGGGGTCTAGCAGAGGACCAGGCAGAGTGAAATACCTTGTTGGCAGGTGGTGTCGTCTTAGGGTGTGTGTGTGTGTGTGTGTGTGTGTGTGTGTGTGTGTGTGTGTGTGTGTGTGTGACTGTGTAAAGAAATACTACAAAGGAAACAAACAAAATTAGAAAAAAGGATAAAAATGAATATCCTACTTGATAAAGAAGAGATAAGGAAAACAAACACAACTAGAAATAAGATACAGAGGAAGACTTAATAAAGAAGAAGATAAACAAAACAAAATAAGGAAGATATCGAAGAAAATGAGTGATAAATAAAATCGAGAAGAAATAAGATACAGAGGAGGAATTGATAAAGAAAAGATAAGCAAAACAAAATCAATATATAAATAAAATAAAGAACATCGAATGAAGGCACTACAGAAAAACATGATAAAGAAGGCACAAGAAAAAAAAAAAAAAAAAAAATAGAGGAATGATGAACACATGAAATAATTAAATTGAAAAAAGGAGATAAACAAACGGCAGAAAGAGACACAGAAGAAATATGTACACAGACACAAGACAAAATAAAGAAGAAATTAAGGAACAGGAAATACAAAAAAACCCCAGAAAGAAGCTAAAGGAAAAATGATAAAGAGATAAGCTAAACAAAATAAATATATAAGGAAAACAAAATATAGATTAAAAAAGGTTAAATAGAACGAAGGCACATAAGGCAAAATGACAAAGAAAAAAGAAAAAGAGGGAGAAAGGAAAATTATAAAGAGGACACAAGCAAAATCAAATAAAAAAGAATTCGAGGAAGGCAAAAATGTATAAAGACACAACCAAAACAGATGAAACAGATGAAAGCAGGACAAAAATATATAAAGAATAGCAGGAACAGAGAGATAAACACAACATAGAACGAAGCTACACAAGAAAAATGGATAAAGAAGACAAAATCAAAACATAATAAATACGAAACAGAGCAGAAAAGAAAACTCTGAGATAAACAACACAAAACAAAGAAATATAAAGATAATCACACAATAGAAAGAAGCCACAGAGGAAACAATTATAAAGAAGACACAAGCAAAACGTAATAAAGCAGAAAACAGAGCAGAAAGGAAAACAAACAGATAAACAACACAAAATAAAGACGTAGAAATATAAGAAAGATAAACATATTATAGAAGCCAAAGAAGAACAATTGATAAAGACACAAGCAAAACATAATAAAGCAGAAACAGAGTAGAAAGGAAAAATAAGATAAACGAAATAAATAAATAAATAAATAATAGAAGGAACGGAAAGATAAACATAAAATAGAGAGCATACACAAAAGAAAAAAGTTATAGACACAAGCAAAAACAAATAAAGCAAAACAGAGGAAGGCAGGAAAAATGAGAGATAAACAACACAAAATAAAGAATAAATAGAAAGATAATAAAGACGAAACAGTATAAGCAAAACATCAGAGATAAACAACACAAAATAAATAAGAAATAGAATAACAATAAAGATAAACACAAAATAGAAGAAGACAAAAGAAAAATTGATAAAGAAGACACAAGCCAAACATAATAAAGCAGAGAGAGAGAGGAAGGCTAGAAAAATATCGCATGTATTGTGAGACGTGTCATCTTGCCCTCCCAACATTTCAACCTCAAATTTTTGGTTTGCCCCTGTCTGAGATCAAAATCCTACTTACTTTTTTCCAATGCAACAAAATATCATATACAGTATACCCTCTCTAAAATATATGGTATATAAAATGGGTATGAGAAGAGTATATAAGGGCATTGGGTATATTATGGAAAAGGTATATACAAAAAAATAGGAAAAGCGGGGATTGGGCCTGAGTATATAGATAGATAGATATATAGATAGATATAATATTACAAGCAAGTCAATTAACCCTATTTGGGCCAAGGAAGGTCCTTTCGGATCTCACCGGTTTCGTCCCATGTGTTTGGCGATAATAAGGTGCTTCACCCCATGCAGGTGTCGATTATTATTCTGGCCTTTTCGGCCGAAACATTTTTCTACCGAAAAACGTACAAATTATTTTGAAGGGGTTCTGGGTGTGCCATTCCTTTAGGTTGAGGGCAATTTAGGAAAGCCTATTTGTTAGCCTAATAAACATTGCTAGAAAACGACAAAAACAAGAAAAATCCTCAATAAATAATAAACATAATATCATAATCACCCACAACACGTCGGACCAGATAGTGTTAAGCTTCCAAGACTTTTACTCCAACATTTCACACGCCTACTTACTGAGAAACGTCAAACAAAATATCCTGAATTTCTTGAATGCAGTATCTTGTATCTTAAAATATATAGCAAAGGAAAACAAAATTAATATGAACATGCTTAGATACATGTGTTTACTGTACAACAAATGAGGCCATCAAAATAGTATATAGAATAATTGGGTTTAATTGGTGAACCTTTCTATCCTTATATTTGAGGGGTTGATTACTGCCAATGTATCTTCATAAGGGGATATTATTATGGACACTTTAATTATCCTTGCCATACCTTCTTCAAACCAATAATGTTGACAATGTACTCACCAAGAACACAAATCAAATAAATAAAATAAAAATAAAATAAAATATATATATATACATTACTAAATAACTAAATGGATAAATAAAATTAATCGTATGTATTTAAGTACACAGTGAAGAAAATACAATATTTAAACAAGAATATAAATATATTTAATGTGTTGTGAGTGGTTCACAACACATTAAATATATTTATATTCACTTAGGCTTTCCAGAATTTAGCCCAACATTTTACTCGATTTTAAGAGCTTCAAAAAAGATCTCCTTAAAATTATACTACCAATATGAATACAATTAAAAAATAGAAAAAATGAACTATATAAAGTATAGGAAGAGAGTATAATATACAGAACGCAAAGTAATGATTAAATAATGAATTTAAAAAGGGGTATAATTCTAGCGGTGGATCCAACTCGATTCGGTTATTAAAATTATTTCCGTTCATCTGTTAATATCATTATTTGTTGGTTTCTGGTATTATAAACGGGGGCATTTTATTTTTAAAATATACTAGGTTAGGTTAGGTTGCTAGGTTAGGCTAATCAAAAACTTAATTGCACCAATTCTTAATATCACAAAACAAGAACTATGAAGGAAAACCAGGGAAATAAAAACGAATCAATGCTAAAATCGAATTAGAGCCAATGTTGCTAGAATTTTACCCCCAAAAAGGTATGAATACAATAATTACAGTGCCCATGATCATTTACCCTAAACATTTATATTGGTACTGGAACCCCCATCTAATTAATCTAATCAATTTCACTCCCAACACCAAGCACCTCATATAAGGATAGAAAGGCATATTGCACACCGGTATTCACAGGTAAATATAAACACACACACATGAGGGCAAAAATACTGCATGCATTGTTAGCCATGTCACTTCGGTTCCAAAAAAATGTACCCCAATATTTTTCTTCCGTCTTGGAATCAAAACGGATTTAAAACAAAACAAATGCACTAAAATTATCTAACTAAATAATACAGTATATATTAAGTCTAATATACATATATATATATATATATAATATATATATATATATATATATATATATATATATATATATATATATATATATATATACATATATATATATATATATATATATATATAGATATATATATATATATATATATATATATACCGGTATATAATCTAAAAAACTCATATTCAAGTACCGGTATTTAGGAAAATCAGTGAACATTAATATATATTTAGAAAATGTTAAGAAAAAAGGGGCAAATCGTTATTAATACTTTGCAACTCATCATCAAAAGTGTTGGTATTATTTGAAATACACTGAAAATACATATTGAAAAAGTAGGTGATATATTTAATCAACGTTCAAGTTCATTATTATTCGTTCGAACCCCTATAATAAAACGCCTTATTTATCAACTTATTCAGGTTACCAATAAACGATTTAGGTTAGGAATGTCATGAGAGTTAGATAGAGTTACATAGATACATAGACAGGCCTTGCGGTCCCTGATAGGCAGTACGGGATTTAATTCTAACAACATGGACTACTAAGTGGAAGGTAAGGATAGCAAAGTAGGAGGGAGAGAGAGAGAGAGAGAGAGAGAGAGAGAGAGAGAGAGAGAGAGAGAGAGAGAGAGAGAGAGAGAGAGAGAGAGAGAGATTACAACGCACATTGTTATATTTTCGATTTCAATTTTTCACACCCATGTTTTCCTCGATTCTGGTGTAAAATAAAATGGGCTATACTTCCATCTCTCACACGCACTACACACACACACACACAAACACTCTCTCTCTCTCTCTCACACACACACACAAACACACACACATACACACATGATGGCTTGAAATAAACCGATTATTATTTGTATTATTATTATATTATTATTATTAGCATTACAAACACACACACACACACACACAGGCAAAACAGAGATGCGTGTCCTGAAAATAGCTGGCAGAAAACTAAAAAAACATGGAAAAAAACAAAAAAGCCGACTCGGGCCTTTTTCCCGAAGTCTCCTAAAAGCTCTCTGGGTATGTGTGTCGGTCCCGGATGGCTTACAATGTGTGCGTTATTCCTTTCTTTAACATACACACACCTACACATACATATATACACACGCACGCATACACACACACACACATATATACACACGCACGCACGCATACACACACACACACACACACACACAGACTTTCTTTCTTTCTAACTCACACACGCACTCTCTCACACTCACTCTCAAGATCTCTCGCCTCGCTCTCTCTCCCTGTCTGTCTGTCTGTCTGTCTGTCTGTCTGTCTCACTCTCTTGTTTAATATTGTACTTACCTACTTACTTACTAATAACATATGTGAATGTTCTGAATTATTTAACATGGCACGACATAAAATAAATGCACCATGCTAGGATCAAAGACATGAGATTAAGTTTATTTGGATGCACTGAAAGAATCCTATAGTCTATTCGCTGTAAGTAGGCGAGAAATCATGACCTCTATCCTCTGAGACTCAAAAAGGGCTAGGGCAAATCGGCTGTAAATGTCTACATCTATTCCTTGGCTGGCTCTTCCCAAATGGTAGCCCGATTACTCGTCGTTTTTTAGATACAGAGGTTAGAGGTCATGATTTTTCGCCTACTTACAGTGATTAGACTAGTGTTTTTTTAAATTTACATATTTACTTGCATCCATAGCATAGCTCCACAAATTAGTTTCGATAGCATTCACGCGTTTTCTTTCAAGCCTTCTGCATTCTTCACTATTTTCTTCGTGCATTCTTAATTATTGTTTGTGCATTCTTCATCTTCGTTGTTGCATGCTTTATTTTTGTGTTTGCATGTTTTATTATTTAGTTTTCAGAAGTCGACGTGCGCCTAGAGAGAGAGACAGTGAGTGAGTGAGAGTGAGTGAGTGAGTGAATATTTTGTGTGTTCTTGCATATTATATTTATCTATTTATATTTGTCTATGCAGTAACTCTATTTGGTCTGAGGGAGGTCTTATGGGACTCCCCTTCATTAATGTAGCGATTTTAAGACGTTTCACCCCATTAGTTTGGCGATAGTAAGACCCTTCACCCTATTTAGGCGTTTATTTTTTCCTGGACAAGCGATAAGGAGCCTGTAACTTAGAAACCGGCCTTAAGCCAGGAATTTTTGTTATCGAAAAATTTACAAATTTAGTATATGGGTCTGGGTGGCCATTTTTTTTTTTTTTTTAAAGTTTGAAGGAAATATGGGAAGACGTTTTGTTAGGCTTGGGGACACTAAAATAATCTGCTCGAAAATTAATTTATCCTAGCGTTATTTAGACGATTTTATTAAGCTTAGGAAGGTTCTGTGGGAGTCCAGAAGCTATATATGATAGTCTATACCACTTTAATATCTAGAGGTCGTTATAATCAGCTTAATATTTCTCTCTCTCTCTCTCTGAAGAGAGCGTTAGAAAATAAAAATAAAATAATAATACACACATAAAAAATAAGAATAATAAACATCACTAAATATGTACATACTACTAAGGGTGATGGGTTGGATGATTCCAATTAACCCCAAAAGTTACATGCTGCTAAGGCGAAGGGTTGCATGTTTTTTTTAATTTCTTTTTTGTTTTCCCTTTCTTTGTTTCCAATCTTTCCTGTAAATTCCTTCTGGGGATTTCGAAGCCCAGCAAGGTTAATCACTTCCAACTTTTTCATGTACGGCAATTGCCGGAGGGAACGGAGGGTGGGGAGAGAGCCTTCTTCTTTTTGTAAGTCTATGTAAGAGTATATATATATATATATATATATATATATATATATATATATATATATATATATATATATATATATGGATCCTAGATAGATATATCATACTAGAGGCAAGGTTGGTGTGTGTGGCTGTGTGAGATAAGGAAGACTTGAGCTCTCCTCCACCACCCACCCACCTCTTCCTCTTCCTCCCTCCAGCTCCACCTCCACCTTCCCCTCCACCCCTTCTTGCTCTCAATACTACCCACCCCTCCTCCTCCCCTCCCTATCACTGTTATTCCCCCTTTCTCTCCTCCCTCATACACCACCCCCTCTCCCCCCCCCCCCCACCCCCCCACCTCTCTCTCAATACCCCTCCCACACATCCCCCTCCTCTCTCTGAAAAATACCCCTCTCCTCTCCCTCCTTGCTAACTTCCACTACTCCTACTTCCCCACACATCCATTCTTGCTCTCAATAATATCCCCCCCCCCACCCCCCAATCCTCCCTCCCTATCACTGTTATTCCCCCCTGCTACCCTCCCTCATACACCACTCCTACACCTCCACTCACTCTCTCTCTCTGTCATTCAGTTTCCCTGCTCTCAATACTTACTCCCCTTAACCCCCCCCCCCCCTCTGTACCGGCAACGTCTTTATCATTATATTCTAACATTATTTAGACCATTCTGTGCTGTTTAAGAAGGATCTATGGTAGTAAAAAGGGTTACATGAGGTAGTTCGAAGCATCCTTATTGCTGGAGGCCCTTTTGAAACTGATTATAATCGTGTAGCAGTAGCTAGAAAAAAAAAAAAAAAAAAAAACGTCGTCGGTACAGAGGGAGTTAACCAGCGTTTTCCCTACCACTCTGCCAATACCCGCCCCCCTTTTCTCTCTCTCTCTCTCTCTCTCTCTCTCTCTCTCTCTCTCTCTCTCTCTCTCTCTCTCTCTCTCTCTCTATCTCTCTGTCATTATTCCTTCTGCAACACAACATTTATCGCCTCCACCCACTCACATAATTTTCCCTCCCCCACTCTCTCCCTTTCTTCTTCTCTCTTACTGTTAATACCTCCCCCACTTTCCTCCCCCCTCCCCCCCATGGTTCTTTCGATTTCTATTACATATATTCCTACCTCCTCTCCCCCCTTTTGCCTATTACACCCCCTCCCTCTCTCTCTCTCTCTCTCTCTCTCTGCCCCCCCCCCCCTCCCCCCCCCTTTCCCCTCCATTCCCCATCTTTCTCCCCCCTATCTCTCTCTCTCTCTCTCTGACACCCCCATTTTCCTCCCATTCTTCCATTACCCCTCATTCTTGCCCCTCCCTCCCCCCCTCTCTCTCTCTCTCTCTCTCTCTCTCTCTCTCTCTCTCTCTCTCATGTAATAAGAATAACCAGTGTTCGTGGAAATAATCTATTATGCCATCAATATTATTACTCACTCACTCTCTCTCTCTCTCTCTCTCTCTCACCCACCTGACTTTAATCCCTTCCTTCCCCACTTGCACACACTCTCTCTCTCCCTCTTCGCACTTTCATTTCTCTCACACACATTCTTTATCGTCGGTTCAGAAGGTCGTTGGTCAATATGCTCTTTTTTGTTTTTTGATTTATTTGATTGTTTATAATTAGTTATTTTCTTTCTTGGTTCTTATATTTAGTTATTTTCTTTCTTGGTTCTCCTTCCATTTTGTTTTCCTCCCATTTTTTCTTGGTTTTCTTGTTGTGTTTTGTTCACATGTCAGAAAGTTATTCATCAATATGTTATGAGTTGGATACTTTTCTTGTGGTCCTACTTTTCTTCCTTTTTGATCTTCTTCTTCTGCTTCTGCTTCTTCTTCTTCTGCTTCTTCTTCTTCTTCTGCTTCTTCTTCTTCTCCTGCTTTTTCTTCTTCTTCTGCTTCTTCTTCTTCTTTTTCTTCTTCTTCATCTTCTTCTGCTTCTTCTTCTTCTGCTTCTTCTTCTTCTTCTTCTCCTGCTTCTTCTTCTTCTTATGCTGCTGCTTCTTCTTTCTCCTGCCTTCTTCTTCTTCTTCTTCTGCTTCTTTTCTGCTTCTTCCCTGCTTCTTCTTCTTCTTCTTCTTCCTCCTCCACCTTCTTCTTCCCTCCTCTCCTTCTTCTTTCTCTTCTCCTGCTCTTCTCCTTCTTCTTCTCCCTTCTTCTCTCTTCTTCTCTCCGTGCTTCTTCTTTTCTTCTTCTTCTTCTTCCCTTCTTCCTTTTCTTCTTCTCTCTCTTCTCTTTCTTATTCTCTTTTTCTTCTTTTTTCTCTTCTTTCTTCTTTTCTGCTTCTTCTTCTCTCTCTTTCTTCTTCTTCTCCTCCTTCCTTTCCTCTTCTTCTTCTCCTGCTTCTTCTTCTTCTTCTTCTCCTGCTTCTTCTTCTTCTTCTTCTCCTGCTTCTTCTTCTTCTTCTCTCATTATATATATTTTCTGTATAATCTTCGCCTTCCTTCTGTGTTTGCTATTCTTGCTTTTGAAACAGATTGTTTTAGCAACTGAGATGGGTAATTTTTCTGGTCCCCCTTCTCCCTCATGCTTAGCCCCATTAGTTCTTGATATTGTTTATCTTCTTCATTCATTGTTTTCATTTACTTTTCCTTCTTGTTTGCTTCCTTACTTTCGGCTTAACCCCTACTGTACCGGCGACGTCTTTATTTGTTTTATTTCAGCTACATTTAGACAACTTTATGAAACTTTGGAAGGACATATGGTGGCTAAAAGGATTAATTGAGATACTCCGTAGCCTTTTTAATGGGCAGACGTCCTTCCTAAGCTGAACAAAATCTTCTAATAGTAGCTAGAATACAATTAAAAGGACGTCACTGGTACTGAACGGGTTAATTCTTCTAGTTAGTTAAAAAAAAAAAAAAAATTTTGTTAATTGACAACTTAGAATTTTATCTCTAAAGTTAATGAAGTGACTTATACACTATCATCGGAAATTAACCCTTTGAAGATTTTGACAGTTTATTATGACTACCATTTGACGATTTTATACAGCTTAGGAAGGATCTGTGGGAGTTCTAAGGGTAAAGACGGTCTCAATTAACCCTCTGACTGCCTTACACCCTTCCTAATCTGAATAAAATCGTCTAATAATAGCCAGAATATGAGCAAACCGTCACGTGATACTCAGAGAGAGAGAGAGAGAGAGAGAGAGAGAGAGAGAGAGAGAGAGAGAAAAAGAGAAAGAAAGAGACAGAAAGAGAGAGACAGAGAGAGAGAGAGAGCAAGAAAAAGAGAGAGAGAGAGAGAGAGAGAGAGAGAGAGAGAGAGACAGAGAAAGAGACAGACAGAAAGAGAGAGAGAGAGAGAGAGAGAGAGAGAGAGAGAGAGAGGAAAATACAGGAAAAACATAAAATAAAGGAAGCATACAGTTAAAATTGATTGGGGAAAACATTGAATCAGGGTGAGCAGTTACGTTGAGTGTTTCGAAATATTACATCTGTGTGTAATATTCGTTACAGTTAAATTAGTAGCAACGTTCACTTCAAACGATTGTAAATGTACACACAATTACATACAGACACACGAAAACACACTTTCACACCCTCCCTCTCTCTCCCTTTATATCACACACACACACACACCCTTTCCCTCTTTACCACACACACACACACACACTCTCTCTCTCTCTCTCCCCCACCTCCTACCTAACCTTATTTAACAGACCTCTATAAAGATGCAAACCAGATCTTCAATTATTCTTGTCTATATGTATATCTGCGGTTTACATACGATTAGGTGAAGGCTTTACTGAACAAAGAATAGATGCAGGGAGAGAGAGAGAGAGAGAGAGAGAGAGAGAGAGAGAGAGAGAGAGAGAGAGAGAGTGTATCATACGGTCTCTCATCCATATTCTACTTAATCTCTTCTTAAGTCCTACAGGCCAATCTCTCTCTCTCTCTCTCTCTCTCTCTCTCTCTCTCTCTCTCTCTCTCTCTCTCTTTCCTAATGTACAGGTAATTATCTAGCTACAATATCTACTTGTAGCTCCTTTACCATGTCATTTAAATATTTATCTATCTATGTATCTATCTATCTATGTATTTATGTATCTATCAAGCAATCTACCTTTATGATATATATATATACCGGTATAAATATCCAACCAACACTCCGTCTGTCTACCTATCTATCTATCTATATATCTATCTATCTATCTACCCAACACCCCTTCTATCTATCCATCCATCTATTTGCTTAACTCCTCCCTAAATATTACTTCCCCTCTCCTTTGTATTAATTTGCATGCCAAAATGTACTCTCAAATTTTATGAATATATATTGGAAAATAATTGAGAAAGAGGTGGGTTGGTGAAAGAATGGAGAGAGAGAGAGAGAGAGAGAGAGAGAGAGAGAGAGAGAGAGAGAGAGAGAGAGAGAGAGAAAAAATTATATGCCAATGAAAGGAAAGTCGGATAAGAAAGATACAGCTAAAAAAAAAAAAAAAAAAAAAAAAAAAATATATATATATATATATATATATATATACCGGTATATATATATATATATATATACCGGTATATATAAACCTTTCCCCCTTAATGAGAGCCTTGACTATTCTGGAGGTAATTTAGTTTCAGCTTACCACAAACATTATGTCAGCCAGATTATGATGGGTAGTCTAATAATATAGTTACACAGCCGCCTCGATATTTACCTGGCGAGCGATAGCGAGCCTTTAGTTTTAAGAAGAACCGCCGACATTTTTTTTACCGTAAATTGTACATATTTATCTTGAAGGGGGGGGGGGTCTAGGGGGTGTTTTTGAAAGCTTGATGGAGGTCTAGCGAGGAAACTTAAAACATTGCTTTTATATATATATATGCAGTATTATATATATATATATATATATATATTGAGAATATATCACAAATACACGTGACTGCCGTGGTGTAATTGATTAAAGCGTCGGCTATCATCGATGGTTCGATCCCCACTGAGAGACTAGAAACATATATATATATATATATATATATAAAATAAAACATAAGTAAACAAAATAATACTCCCATTCCCCCTTAACCAAAGTACCACCTAAAGCGAATAGTGGGCATCGGTTTATTAATTCATCCACCATCAGCTCTCAAAAGGTTACACAACGAGAATGAGCAACGCGGTAATAAGAGCACTCAAGCGACTAACTACTTCACCATCAGTACCCTCCCAGTCATGCATGCATGCATTCTTCTTCTTCTTCTTCTTCTTCTTCTTGTTCCAGCAAATGAATATGCAACAGTACATTGTCTTATCATTAATTAAGAAGAGCCTATGCATGGAGAGTGGAGGTGAGAGAGAGAGAGAGTATGGAGGGAAAATTCTGGCACATCGCAAACTCCCCCCCCCCCCTCTCTCTCTCTCTCTCTCCCTCAACCCTCTCTCTCTCTCCGTCAATATGCTCTCTCTCTTTCTCTCTCTCTCACCACTCTCACCTCCCCGCTCTCACGCGCTCTTTCTCCCTGGTCAGTCCGCGATTCGAACCCGTACAAGCAACACCACGACCGCTCCTTCTACCAGTCACGTCTCAACCACGCCACGAGTCTACCACACGACCACCACGACCACTACACCACAGCTACCAGGAGAGAGAAGAAGACGAGAGGAGAATAGAAGACGAAAAAGCGCGCGAAAGAAAACGGTGACAAAATAAGTGCACATTTTAACCGCGAACCCTAAAAAAAAACTCTTGATAAATATGACGCTAACGACACGAGGGAAGTGAGCGAATATGTGATAAAGCGAGGAGATAGAGGAGAGACTGGAGATAGAAACAAAAGACAATAAGAGACAATCCCCCGCAAAAAAGACATTGTTTACTTTTTTCCCTCCAGCAAAACTTCGGGAAAAAAGGGACCGAATTTCCCCCGCAAACTCTAAATTTATTAAAACAATGAAGTGGCCCACGACGGAAGGAGGAGGAGGAGGAAGAGGAGGAGGAGCAGACAGGAAGAGGAAGGAAGGAAGGAGGAGGAGGAAGGAGGAAGAGAGAGGGAGGAGAGGAGGAGGGTTGCTGTTGCTGCTCTTCTCTTTGGTGCTACTTGTTGAAGGTAAGTGCAAAGGAGGAGGAGGAGGAGGAGGAGGAGGAGGAGGAGGAGGAGGAGGAGGAGGAGGAGGAAGGAAGGAAGGAAGACACGAAGGATGAAGGTAAGTGAAGACGGAAGATATAATAAAGAAGCTTAACCCTTTTACTATACCATAACGCATTCTTCCAGTAAACAGTAAGGATGTCGGAAGGAGCTCTGAGAGTGATTGTCCATTAATATCGGGTTTTATAAATGTGATCAAAATTATTCTCCCACAGTGGATTATGCAGGAGTACAATATACAGATTCCATAGACCTGTGCATTGTCAATAAAATATTATATATAACAAAGCGGCGGACCTTTTCTAAACAATTATCATTATGGCTTTAATTAGACGATGTTTTACAGTTTAGAGGTTATCTGTGGAAATGAAAGGATTAATTTAGATCGAGTTTACCCCTTTGAATGCTCGAAATCCTTCCTAAGCTGCATAAAACCATCTACAGTACAGTTAGCAAGAATATATTACGAAAAGACAAAGAAAATCATGTTAATAGAGTAAACGAAGGAGAAAGAAGTATGAAGGATAACCAGTGAAAATAGGAGGAGGGAGAGGAAGTGAGGAGGGAGACATGTGGGAGGAAGGGTTTTAAGCTACAGGCTCACGTTCAACTTTATCGACGATATTGAACGGGGTCTTGTATCACGCTAAATGTTATTGTTCTTTTAAAGGGATTGCGATATTTATTCGTGTATGTAGATTTCATTAATTAGGTTTATTCTCTAAGTTAATTCGTGGTTTGGTGATATGATTTCATAAATATTATCACTCCATATCACTTTATTGTTATTATCTATATATACTATTTATTATCCATGATTTATGGATTTAATGGTTGTGTGTTATGCTGTATTACTACTTAAGGGGAGATTTCCACCTGGAGGATTTTTTTTTCTGGACCCCTTTCTCCCTCATGTTTAGCCCCATTGCTTTTGAAATTTTAAGACGTTCGCCCCATTAGTTTGGCGATTTTAAGAACCCTCGCCCCATTTCTGCCAATTTTAAGACCATTCGTGCCATTTACTGTAGGTGTCGATTTTTTCCTGGCGAGCGATAGCGAGCCTGTAATTTAAGGGGAATCGGCCTTCGGCCGGGACATTTTTCTACCGAAAAATGTACAAATTAACTTGAAAGGGGGTCTAGGGGGAGTACCGTAATTTTAAGTTTGACGGAGGTCTAGGGAATCTACTAAAAACCTCCCCTTTAAGAGTGTGTGCTATGAGATTCATAATATCATGATTGATTTAATGAATGTTGATATACAAGACATTGCAATAAATATGTGATCAGATGTACCAACAATGAAACACATAATACGTGTTTCAATGTACCAACAATGAAACACATAATACGTGTTTCAATGTACCAACAATGAAACACATAATACGTGTTTCAATGTACCAGCAATGAAACACATAATACGTGTTTCAATGTACCAACAATGAAACACATAATACGTGTTTCAATTGTTCAGATGTACCAACAATGAAACACATAATACGTGTTTCAATGTACCAACAATGAAACACATAATACGTGTTTCAATGTACCAACAATGAAACACATAATACGTGTTTCAATTGCTTAAGTTTTCAAAGTAGCACACATAAACGATTGAAACACTATATGTAATATTTGGGTTACATATGAACACATAATATTTACAGATAGCATACTTATTCGTGGTATATTTATGACTCCGATACTTTGGTTCTGATACAAAGACTCCGATACAATTTACCGGAGTCTGGTATCACGCTATATAAGATATCGTGTTATTTTGAAGGGATTCCGATTTACGTTCGTATATAGTTCATTATGGTTATCATTTGTCATTATCATTATGTTGTGTTACTAAAATGTATTATTATTAATGATTTATGTTATTCATATTGGTGCATTGTATTAGCAGTGTGTGCTGCAAGATGAATAATATCCTCATAAATGAAGTGGTCATGTCAATTTAAGGGGAGATATCCACTTGAGGGATTTTTTTTCTTGACTCGTTTCTCCCTCATGTTTAGCCCCATTGCTTTTCTAATTTTAAGAAGTTCGCCCCATTATTTTGACGATTTTAAGAACCTTCGACCCATTTCTGTCAATTTTAAGACCTTTCGTGCCATTTAGGTGTCGATTTTATCCTGGCGAGCGACAGCGAGCCTGTAATTTAAGAGGAACCGGCTTTCAGCCGGGACATTTTTCTACCGAAAAATGTACAAATTTATCTTGAAAGGGGCTCAAGGGGGTGTAATCTTAAGCTTGAAGGATATCTAGGGACCAAACTAAAAAACTCCCCTTAATAAATTGTCACTGTATCAGAGTTATACATTTTAAAATACCGATAAAACAGTCTACACTCTAAAATACCGATAAAAACGTCTACACTCTAAAATACCGATAAAAACGTCTACACTCTAAAATACCGATAAAAACGTCTACACTCTAAAATACCGATAAAAACGTCTACACTCTAAAATTAAAGAGTTCAGATGTAACCAAAATGAATAATACATTTAGTGTTTCAATCGTCTACGTGTTTAAATGACACTTTTGTATGTGTATTATTTTTGTTATATTTGAACACATAATATTTACGGCGTAGAGAATGAATTAATGAATGAATGAGTGAATTAATGAAGGAAGGAAGGAAGGAAGGAAGAAAGGAAGGATGAAAACAAATAATGCATGAATGAACGAATGAATGAAAGAAAGGAAGAAGCAACGGGAAATTAGTAGATAACAAATATAGGGAAACAGAAGAATGAAAGAGGAACGAAAACAGGAAGGAAGGAGAAGGAAGGAAGGAATAAGACAGGAAGGAGGAGGAAGTAGGAAGGAAGGAGGAAGGAAGAGGAAGTAGGAAGGAAGGAGGAACAAAGAGGAAGTAGGAAGGAAGGAGGAACAAAGAGGAGGAGGACAGGTCAGTCTGGCTGCTGTTGCTACTACTTGTTGAAGGTAAGTGAAGAGGGAGGACGGAAGGACGGAAAGAAGGAAGGAAGAAGAAAGGGAAGGACAAGGAAAAGAAGCCAATATGGAGGTAGACAATAAGGAAAGTAGGTGGAACATGGGGAAGGAATGAGGCGATACAAGAGGAGGGAAGAGGGGACAGAATGAGGAGGTAAACGCAAGATAGGAAGGATAGATAATGATGAGGATAATGTAGGCAAACACAAAGGAAAAATAACACAAAGGAAGAATAACACAAAGGAAGAATAACGGAGTCGTTACTAATATATTAGTTAAAATAGGATTTCAGAGGCTATCAATCCTATTGGATTATCATGTCAACACACTGTAAGTCAAGAACAACGTCCCTTGTCGTTACTAAGCTGAATAACATCGCTTTATGACAGCAGATGAAAATGAATTAATGAGTCGAGGTATACTGAATAATGAGTCGAGGTATACTGAATTAATGAGTCGAGGTATGCTGAATAATGAGTCGAGGTATAACGAATAATGAGTCGAGGTATAACGAATAATGAGTCGAGGTATGCTGAATAATGAGTCGAGGTATACTGAATAATGAGTTGAGGTATACTGAATAATGAGTCGAGGTATACTGAATAATGAGTCGAGGTATACTGAATAATGAGTTGAGGTATACTGAATAATGAGTCGAGGTATGCTGAACAATGAGTCGAGGTATACTGAATAATGAGTCGAGGTATACTGAATAATGAGTCGAGGTATACTGAATAATGAGTCGAGGTATACTGAATAATGAGTCGAGGTATACTGAATAATGAGTCGAGGCATACTGAATATACTCCTACTGGAAAGGCTGAAAACAATAATTAGCATTTTTAATTAAATGTGTATGTGTATCATCCTTTACCATTCTTAGCATGAGCATTAAAACACCCTGAATAATCTATAAAAAATGTATGTAAGTAAACGAGTCTCTAATACATGTCAGTAAAAACATTAATATTAATAATATATATACAGGGTGATCCAGAAATATGTGCCGAAAATCAGGGGATGTATTCCTGACACATAATTGAATGTAAATTACGAAATGACCATATTGGCAATTCTCAATAGTTTTCGAGTTACAGCACCTCCGTGGTCTGCCAGGAATGTGTTTAAATCCAGGGATTGTACAAAATGTCTGAGACAGATGCGAAATTACTTAACGACCGTAAAATAATACAGCACAGTAAATGTTACTGTCATACTGGAAATACTGTTTTATTTTGTTAATACATCACGTTGTCCTTGGTAAATGTTTCATTTACAAGCAATTCCCGGAGTAAAACACATTCAAGCAGACCTGTTAGGTGCTGTAACTCGAAAACTATTGAGAATTGCCAATATGGTAATTTCGTAATTTTCATTCAATTATGTGTCAGGAATACATCCCCTGATTTTCGGCACATATTTCTGGATCACCCTGTATATATATATATATATATATATATATTAGTGTAGCCAGGGAGGATATTTTCTTTCAGGCAGGTGAGATTAAAATAATAGGCACAGTTTGCATTATTGAGTTTTGTATTGATACTCTCAATTTTTCGTATAGTTTTTCTAGTATTTACAGGAAGTTGGTAAAGGAGGTTTGCAAAGGGTTCCGATGTTTCGATGGGCGCAGCCATCATTAGCAAGGAGAAGTGAAGTTAGAAGGTGATAAGTCAAGAATATATACCTTCTAACTTCACTTCTCCTTGCTAATGATGGCTGCGCCCATCGAAACATCGGAACCCTTTGCAAACCTCCTTTACCAACTTCCTGTAAATACTAGAAAAACTATACAAAAAATTGAGAGTATCAATAAAAAACTCAATAATGCAAACTGTGCCTATTATTTTAATCTCACCTGCCTGAAAGAAAATATATATATATATATATATGTGTGTGTGTGTGTGTGTGTGTGTGTGTGTGTGTGTGTGTGTGTGTGTGTGTGTGTGTGTGTGTGTGTGTGTGTGTGCGCGCGCACGCGAAAAGAGTCAATGCTAACTCCATCTATATTAGTAATTATAATTTTATACTTTTTCATTACAATTTTTCAGCCCACATCAGGGAAGCCATCTAGGCAAACCTTTATATAAGCTAATCATTGTTATGTGTTTTACTAACCTTTTAAATATTTAATGTTATAATATATTTGTTTTAAGGATCACGTGTAAAACTGATGATGGCTTCCCCCGAAAATTGTTAAGAAACGAAAATTGAAAACACTAAGTAAGTAATAATATAATTATATGTCGTAACGCACATACTTCACAATATAATGATTGTGTCTTGTCGTAATTCACATACTTCAAAATATAATGATTGTGTCTTGTCGTAATTCACATACTTCAAAATATAATGATTGTGTCTTGTCGTAATGCACATACTTCACAATATAATGATTGTGTCTTGTCGTAATGCACATACTTCACAATATAATGATTGTGTCTTGTCGTAATGCACATACTTCACAATATAATGATTGTGTCTTGTCGTAATGCACATACTTCACAATATAATGATTGTGTCTTGTCGTAACGCACATACTTCACAATATAATGATTGTGTCTTGTCATAATGCACATACTTCACAATATAATGATTGTGTCTTGTCGTAACGCACATACTTCACAATATAATGATTGTGTCTTGTCATAATGCACATACTTCACAATATAATGATTGTGTCTTGTCGTAACGCACATACTTCACAATATAATGATTGTGTCTTGTCGTAATGCACATACTTCACAATATAATGATTGTGTCTTGTCATAATGCACATACTTCACAATATAATGATTGTGTCTTGTCATAATGCACATACTTCAAAATATAATGATTGTGTCTTGTCATAATGCACATACTTCACAATATAATGATTGTGTCTTGTCATAATGCACATACTTCACAATATAATGATTGTGTCTTGTCATAATGCACATACTTCAAAATATAATGATTGTGTCTTGTCGTAATGCACATACTTCAAAATATAATGATTGTGTCTTGTCGTAATGCACATACTTCAAAATATAATGATTGTGTCTTGTCGTAATGCACATACTTCAAAATATAATGATTGTGTCTTGTCGTAATGCACATACTTCAAAATATAATGATTGTGTCTTGTCGTAATGCACATACTTCAAAATATAATGATTGTGTCTTGTCGTAATGCACATACTTCACAATATAATGATTGTGTCTTGTCGTAATTCATATACTTCAAAATATAATGATTGTGTCTATTTCCAAGACGTGGCAAACTTATCGGAGTCCTTACCGGTGTTGGCTGGTAGTTTATTACATAATTTGTAAAGCAATACAGTCGGTGGGAGGAGGGGGGTCCATTGGGGAGGGGGAGAAATAATGTGTGGGGGAGAGGGAGAAATAGTGGGGGAGGGATAGGAAGAAGTTATAATGTGCTGGACATACTGTAAGACGATAGAGGAAAAACTGGAAGGAAAAGAGGAAAGACTGGAAGCAAATAGATAAAATACAAAAATACTGGAAGAGAAGGATGAAATACTAGAGGATGAAATACTGAAAGAAAAAGAAGAAATGCTAGAGGATGAAATACTGAAAGAAAAAGAAGAAATACTAGAGGATGAAATACTGAAAGAAAAAGAAGAAATGCTAGAGGATGAAATACTGAAAGAAAAAGAAGAAATGCTAGAGGATGAATACTGAAAGAAAAAGAAGAAATGCTAGAGGATGAAATACTGAAAGAAAAAGAAGAAATACTAGAGGATGAAATACTGAAAGAAAAAGAAGAAATGCTAGAGGATGAAATACTGAAAGAAAAAGAAGAAATGCTAGAGGATGAAATACTGAAAGAAAAAGAAGAAATACTAGAGGATGAAATACTGAAAGAAAAAGAAGAAATGCTAGAGGATGAAATACTGAAAGAAAAAGAAGAAATGCTAGAGGATGAAATACTGAAAGAAAAAGAAGAAATGCTAGAGGATGAAATACTGAAAGAAAAGAAGAAATACTAGAGGATGAAATACTGAAAGAAAAAGAAGAAATGCTAGAGGATGAAATACTGAAAGAAAAAGAAGAAATGCTAGAGGATGAAATACTGAAAGAAAAAGAAGAAATACTAGAGGATGAAATACTGAAAGAAAAAGAAGAAATGCTAGAGGATGAAATACTGAAAGAAAAAGAAGAAATGCTAGAGGATGAAATACTGAAAGAAAAAGAAGAAATACTAGAGGATGAAATACTGAAAGAAAAAGAAGAAATGCTAGAGGATGAAATACTGAAAGAAAAAGAAGAAATACTAGAGGATGAAATACTGAAAGAAAAAGAGGAAATACTAGAGGAGCAAGAGGATATATTGAAATAACGAGAGGAAATACTGGAGGAGAAAGAGAAAATATTGAAAGAAAAGGATAAAATACTGGAGGAGAAAGAGGAAATATTGAAAGAAAGAGGAAGAACTAGAGGAGAAAGATAAATTACTGGAAGAAAAAGAGGAAATACTGGAGAAGAAAGTTAGAAAAAATTGGAATTAGGGAGGGAAAGGAGAGAAAGAGAAAGGGAGGGTGGATGAAAGGAATGGATGATAAAGAAACGACAGAGAGAGAGAGAGAGAGAGGGAGAGAGAGAGAGAGAGAGAAGGAAGGAAAGGGTGAATGAAAGGAAGGAATGAGTGATAAAGAAAGGACGGAGGAAGGAGGAATAGCAAAGGAAAGCTGTAAGTAGGGAAAACAAATATGTAAGGAAGAAAGGAATGAAGGAAAAAAGGAAGGAAGGACGACAAAAGCAGAAAGTAAGGGAAGAAGGTGGAATAGAGAAAGATAGGACGGAAGGGAAGGAAGGAAGGAAGGAATGAAGGGAAAAAAGAAAACAGAAAAGAAGTAAGGCAGAGAAGAATGAAGGAGGAAGGAAGGAAGGGAAGGAAGGAAGGAAGGAAGGAAGGAGGGATGATTGCTGCTTATACTGCATCACTACAGCTACTTGTTGAGGATCAGGGAGAGAGAGAGGCAGAGAGAGAGAGAGAGAGAGAGAGAGAGAGAGAGAGAGAGAGAGAGAGAGAGAGAGAGAGAGAGAGAGAGTAACAGTGTGTGAGTGAGTGATTGTGTTATTCTGTATGTGAACATACGAAAACCAATCGGTATTTTGAGGATGTAATATACAATTCCAAGGAGGTAGCCTACTCTGAACAAGGGAATAAACAATGTATGACCAAGGAAGTAGCCACATAGATAAACAACCTAACCGGTACTGATAACGACTAACTCTTAATAGACTACTCACCCAAACTATATCCAGACCACACCATCACGCCAGGGCCTTACCTGACAGAAAGATAAGAAATACATGAAATTTAGATGTATTGTATATATATATCGACGAAGTTTAAATAATGCAAGCGATGACAAATATATATTAGTGAGCAAAAAGAACGATACATATATTGAGAGGAAATGATAGAGAGAACAAGGGGGAGAAATTGAAGAGAAAGATAATGTAAAGAAAGTTAAAATAGGATACAGTAACGAACGGGAAATACGAACACAAAAACATCAGGCAGGAAATTAGATAAAGGAAAAAAATGCCTGCGAGAGAGAGAGAGAGATAGAGAGAGAGTATACATACAAATCAAAAGGCAGGGAAAAAATAAAAATAAAGACAAATAAAGAAACACCAGAATATACAAACAAGCAAACAGAAATAAATACAAATATAAATAATAATACAAATAAAGAGAAAAAAAAATATAATTTTTAACATCGTTTTTAAGAGGGCATACCTTGTTTTTTTTCTCTCTCTCCCTCTAAGTTGTATCCATTCGGCCCCATTCAACCTACTGTTTTACGACGTTTATCTCCATTCAGGTGTCGATTTATATATATATATATATATATATATATATATATATATATATATATATTCTTCTCTCCCGGAGTCGAACCCCAAACAAATTAAACTGTGGTTACCTGGACCATGTAGTTGCCCTTGTATACCACCTCAACAAGGACAACTACACGGGAGATAAACACCGGGGGAATAGTTTTTAATACGACCCTCCATTTATTTCATCTTTCCTTCTAGTATTTCTCTATTTACTTTCTTGTATTCCTCTCCTTTTTCCTACTTTCTTTCTACCTTTATTTCCAATTTCATTAACTTCAAATATTTGTCTATTATATTTCATTCTACCTTTTCTTTTCTAAATATATTCGCCCTATGTCTTCTGTTTCTTTATCATTTTCTTTCTTCCCATCTTCCTTCTTTTCTATAGCTTTATATACTCTCTCTCTCTCTCTCTCTCTCTCTCTCTCTCTCTCTCTCTCTCTCTCTCTCTCTCTCTCTCTCTCTCTCTCTCTCTCTCTCTCTCTCTCTCTCTCTCGCTTCCTTATTGCTTGCGAGTCTTGTTTTTTCATCTCACAATTTATTCTCTAATTTAATATTTTTTTCCCCCTCCTACATTCCCCCAATTCTCTTTTCCACCACTCATACCTACATTTCTTTTTGTTGTCTTGTTTATATCCTTCTCCTTCCATCCTTCTTTCATGATTATCTTCTCTTCACTTTTCACAATTATCCTTTCTTCTTCCTTCCTTCATTCTTTGTATCAATTCGTCTTCTATTCTTTTCAACTCTCTTCTCCCTTCCTTCATTCTTTGTATCTATTCCCTTTCTGATTTCTATTCAACTCTCTTCCTTCCTTCCTCCTTGCTTGACGTCTACTTCTCCTCTTAATGTTTCCTCCTATCCCCTTCCCTTTTACTTCCTTCCTTCCCTCCTTTATCCTTCGCATCTACTCCGCCTCTTTCTATTATCCACTCTTTCCTTTCTTCTTTACTTCCTTCTTTTCTATCATTCACGATCTTCCTTCCTCCCTTCCTCCTTATCTTCCTTCCTTCCTTCTTCGCTATTATTAACTATCTTCCTTCCTCCCTCCCTCCCTCCCTTCTTGCCCCGCTCCTTCCGTCCTTCCTTCCTTTTTTTTCTAATATCGACTCCTCCCTTCCTCCTCACCTTCATATATCCCCACTCCTATCTTCCTTCCTTCCGTTCTTCCTCCCGTCTTCCGTTTCTATCATTCACTCTCCTCCTTCCTTCCTCCCTCCCTTCTTCCTTCCTACCTTCTTTCCTTCCTTCCTTCCTTCTTCGTTCGTTCGTTCGTTCGTTCCTTGATTTTTAGTTCGTTCGTTCGTTCGTTCGCTCCTTCCTTCCTCCCTTCCTTCGTTCCTTTCTTACTTCTTCGTTCACAAGCACCTCTCTTTCTGGATCATCATTTACTATTGTTTTATATGCTCCTATAATTGAATTTCTTCCTCCCCACTCCCACACTCACAGACTCCCTCTTGCTTCCTTCCTACCTACCTTCCTTCCTTCTCTTCTTCACCCCCCTTTTCTCTCCCTCCCCCCCCCCTCTCTTTCTCACTTCTATTTCCGACGATTATTATAAGAATTTCTAATATTATCTTATAATTGAATTTCTTCCATCCGCCCTCCACCCTTCATAGCCCATCACTTACCCCTCTCTCTATATCTCTCTCTCTCTCTCTCTCTCTCTCTCTCTCTCTCTCTATCTCTCTTCTCCAAGCTCCCTTCCTTCCTTCTTCTCTTCCCCCCCCCCTCTCTCTCTCTCTCATCCACTTCTGTTTCAGGATCATTAGTTCATCTTTTTTATATTCTCGTATAATTGAATTTCTTTTCCTAAACGGTGCGCTGAGGCAGAGAGCTGGAGAGAGAGAGAGAGAGAGAGAGAGAGAGAGGCCTCAACCTATTATTGTATCCCACGGCAGTCAAAATAGACGGGAAAATTATCATGAGCGTGTAAGTAGTGTAAACAAGGTGGGCGGTACGCCCGAATACTACATCCTTACCGTAGTATGTTTTAAAATAATTCAATACATTATATAGTGTAATACCCTGTAACCGCAAAAATCCCGCAGCCACAAAACTACCCGAGTTGAAGTCTGGGATAGCATAAAATAGTCGTTGGTGGCGAAGTCTAAGAAACCTACCACGTGTATCACCACGAGACTATCACCTGGTTCTTTCAAGGAGAACTAAGGTTGCTATCCTATTGTACGTCCGTGGTAGTACAGTGGGTTAGCGCGCGAGTCTAGTAAAACCTATTGAGGTCCCTAACCAGGGTTCGAACCCGCGCCAGGCACCACCACTGGGCCTGGGAATTTTTTTCGGGAGGGTTAAATTCCCTTCGCACCCAGCATTTCATATATTTTATAACACAAAACACTATGGCGAGATATTACAAGCTGAAATACAGATTCATATACATAACATTTCAAAGAATCATTTTTTCATAACTCGCTATCGTGGTTTGGGGCTATCAAGTCATGCTAGTGGTAATTTAAAACGGTAATTTTCGTCATTAGATACGACCGAAAAAAAAGAGAGAGAGAGAGAGAGAGAGAGAGAGAGAGAGAGAGAGAGAGAGAGAGAGAGAGAGAAAGAGAGAAATGATCACAATGTTTAAAATTCGGCTCGCTCAAGTTAATCTCATAATTAACAAACATATACAAATAAATAAAATACATAACAAATATAAAGCATTATAATACATTTAAAACATTTCGAAACATGAATCAACTACCAAACATTCAGAAATCGTATCAGCTTATCTGATAATCCTTACGTGTATCTGTATATATTGCTAAACATGCTTTGAAATGTCCATAAAATATTTTATCCAATAACATTTAACAATATTACGATAGTCGAAATATCACTTTGTTCAAATAAATGGACAATTAAGTTAAAATGATAGTTTTCACTCCTCTGTATGTTCATGATTACTATATCGCACAAATGAATATACAGTATAAGTCAATCTGCCAAATACACAAAATTATCAAATCAAGATAAAATAACACGATGTTGGGTAAAAATACGACAAAAAAGTTATCTGACAATTCCTTATCATTAAATATTTCGAAATACCAAAACATACATTCCAAATCCTCAAAAAATATAACCTAACAAATAAAATTACCAAATAAAATATACCAAAGCTGTAAACTCACCCTTCAACCATACAAAATATAAACATAAAACTAACAAAATCTCAAAAGTAACCTACAGATATTTAAAAACAAAACAAAATACCATAGCCTTGAAATCCACCAACAAAAATACAAAATATACAATAATAAAATCCTCACTATCAACCTATACAAACTCAAAATATCAAAATAAAACTAACCAAGCCTTAAAATCGGCCACCCGCCAGTTAATCTGACATTTCCTCATTCGCATCAAAGCCGAAACTCGTCTGTGGAAACTATCGGTAAAAAACTACCACCAAATTAGGACAAAATTTCGTTCTTTGTGGCTTGTTGAAAAATTGGGGAGGTCTGGAGGTAGGGAGGTGGGGGGGGGGGGGGGGAGGGAAGGAGAGGAAGGGAGTGGTGAGAAGGGGAGGGAGGGATGGTGAGAAGGGGAGGGAGGGAATGAGTTACAAGGAATAGTTAGTATCTCAGAACCCTTGCTGTCCATTCCAAGGAGATACTCGAATTGGAAGGAGTACAAAGGAGTACAAAGGAAATCAAGCAACAACAGATCTAGTGACCCTTCTAGGTTGCTTGTCCTCCAAAACACTGAGGATCAAGTGTCCAAACAGTGGTTTAGAGTGGGTAAGGGAACATTGGAAAGGGAACTACTGCCCTGCCACTAACGTGGCAGGACTAGGAAGTTAGTAGGGGACATATGGGTTAGTAACTGAGGGGAGGATAAAGTTATTCATTTACAAACGCAGTCAGTCGCGGGTTTGATGCGAGATATTTGTCTAGGCGGAATTTAAATGACTCAACGGTGCTGCAGTCTATAACGTCTGGGGGAAGCCCATTCCACAAGTTGACAACTCGATTGAAGAAGAAATTCTTAGATTCGTGCGAGTTAAAAGATTTACCAATAATTTTGCAACCGTTTCCCCGCGTGTAATTAGATTGGTCGATAGTGAAGTACTTACTACAGTTCATATTGTCGATGCCTTTGATGATTTTTGAACACTTGAATTAAGTCGCCTCTTAATCTGCGCTGGGTTAAAGGAAATAGATTTAATTCTCTAAGACGCTCTTCGTATGGTTTGTTCTTTAGGCTAGGTATCATTTTGGTAACTCTACGTTGAACTCGTTCTAGCTTGTTTATATCTTTTTGGTAATAAGGGCACCAGGATTGTAAACAGTATTCCAGAAGAGGGCGGACTAAGGAATTGTAAAGGGTTAGGATAACTTCTTTGGATTTATGCTCAAATGACCCTGCCTATAAAGCCAATTATTTTGTTTGCCTTCTTAACAACGTCTGAACATTGTTGACTCGGTTTTAGGTTACTCGATATTGTTACTCCCAGATCAGTTTCTCTGTTTACATTCTTAAGCTGAGTGCCATTCATCGAATAGTTTGCTTTCTCATTTAGGTATCCGACATGTAGTACTTTACATTTATCCGCATTGAAACTCATTTGCCAAATTTGGGCCCAACATGACAATTTATCTAGATTGTGTTGCATATCGTCAACTTGTTCTTTTGAGAGTACGCTATTTGCAATTTTTGTATCGTCAGCAAATTTTGAGATTGTGCAGGTGAGACCCTCATCTATGTCGTTGATGTAAATTAGAAAGAGAATTGGTCCTAGTACCGATCCCTGGGGTACCCCGCTACTTACATTGGTCCATTTAGATGCCTTACCGTTTATGACTACCCTTTGCTTTCTGTTGCTGAGCCAATTTTCTATCCATTTCAACACACCGTCTTGTATTCCATGCGCTTTTAGTTTTAGCAGTAAACGTTTGTGGGGAACTTTGTCAAAGGCCTTTTGAAAATCAAGGTATATAATATCTACAGCTTTACTCTCATCGTAGAGGTTGAGGATATCGTGGAAGAAGTCTAAGAGGTTTGTTAAACAGGAACGTTTTTTACGAAAGCCGTGTTGAGTATCTTTAAGTATGTTATTTTCCTCCAAGTGATTTACGAGTCTGTCTCGTCTGACCGTTTCTAGCCATTTACATACAACTGAGGTTAAGCTAATTGGACGATAGTTACTGGGTAGGGATTTGCTGCCTTTTTTTGAATATCGGTGTTACGTTGGCTAGCTTCCACTGATCAGGCATAGTTCCAGACTGCAAGGATTTATTGAATAGTAATGTCAGTGGTTTGGAGAGCTCATTCTTAGCTTCCTTTAGAACTCTAGGCGAGATTGTATCAGGTCCTGGCGTTTTATTTACCTTGAGTTTATCTAAACAATTCAATACTTCTCTCTCTGTAACGGTGATATTGCTTAGAACATCTGAATTATCAATCTGAATTATCAATCTGAATCGGCGATGGTGTAGGGATATCACCGAGGTCTTCTGTTGTAAAAACTGATGGCAAAGAAGGTATTGAGGGCATTACTCATTTGTACTTTCGTCTTTGGTGTATTCTCCTTTTCATCGACTAACGGTCCAACAGTTGAAGTAACTACTTTTTTCTTTCTGAAAATAACTATAGAATTCTTTCGGGTTTGTTTTACTTTGATTCGCAATATGTAACTCTAAGGTCTTTTTACTTTGCTTAATTAACTTTTTGGCTTTGCGTCGTAGCTCTACAAATTTCACCCGTTCTTCGTCATTTTGTGAGGATTTTCATCTATCATTAGCACAATTTTTTAGCAAGCAGGCAGTTTGAAATATCTTTATTCCACCATTTGGGCTTATTATTATGGCCTGGACGCCGTATTTTCGATGGTATGCAGTCTTGCACTGCTTTTTAGGTAAGTGGTTTTCGAATAACTTCCAAGATGTATTTATGTCGTTATTGTTAATTAAAAAGCTCCAGTCAGTTTTCTTTAAACATAGCTCTAATTTTATGGAAGTTTGCTTTCTTGAAATTAGGGACTTTTTCGATGCTACTATTTGGGTCGTTACTAGTAAACTTTAAAGTGAAAGTTATCGTACGATGGTCGCTGTTACTGAATTCATCACCAACATTCAAATTCTCTATCAATTCTTCTTTTGTTTGCAAGTACAAATGTCAAGAACGTTATTACCACGGGTCGGCATTCGAACAAATTGATAAAGCGAACTCTCTTGCAAGTTCGTATACAAGTCATGTCCGGAGTGTGAAGTAAGAGTATCGCCCCACTTGGTCACAGGTAAATTAAAGTCGCCAAAAATTACGGTATCTTGTGAGTTACTTACATCTGCAATTTGTTCGTAAATTTCTCGGTCAGTTTGCACTGATTGAGCTGGAGGTCTGTATATTAACGCAAGTATTATTTTTGTACCTTTATTATTCTTTATTAGCACCAAAGATGTGTCGACGTTCACAATTTGAGGTTTTGACACGAGGGTCGGGTTAAGACTTTCTTTGATATAAAATAAAACGCCACCACCTCCATTTTTATTTATTCGGCTGTTCTCAAACATTACATAACCGGGAAGTGAATACTCTGCTAAAAAGTCTCTATCGTGTGTATTGAGCCAAGATTCTGTTATGCCAATCACATCATAATTTTCTGTAAACACTAGTTCCTCTAAATCTGAAAATTTATTGCGTATGCTACGAGCGTTTTGCATAGAAAACCTTTAAGTTGCGGTTTTAGAACTCGCAGATCGTTCTTTCATCGAATTTTTGGTTCTGGTCGGATCTACATTTACATTCATGGCTGTCCTCGGTCCTCGGTCGTTATCCCTGACGGTTT
>CM064485.1:63209141-63224141 GCA_032716605.1 Paralithodes platypus
GGTCTAGTGGACCTTCTAGGTTGCTTGTCCTCCAAACACACCCGAAGGATCAAGTGTCCAAACAGTGGTTTAGAGTGGGTAAACGAGGAGACATGGCAGGAAAGGGAGAAATTACTGGCCCTGGACAATAATGTAAGTGAGGTCAAGGATTAGGGATAAGGTTAGTAGAGGACAGAGGCGGTTAGTAACTAGCGGGGGGGATAAAATAAACGTTAATTAATTTACAAAAGACGCAAGTCAGGAGCGGAGTTGATGCGAGACGATTTGCTCCTAGGCGGAGTTTAACATGAACGCCTAAAACCAACAGACCGCGCTACGCAGAAACAGGCAGTGCGACATTAACACGTTATCGTGGGGAAAGCATCACCATTTGTCGGTAGACGCATGGAGTTTGCACGAGAACTCGAATTTGAAGAAGAAATTCTTTAAGAGTTCGTGCTGAGTTTAACGAGTTTTACAAAAATTTTTGAACCGTTTCCCCGCGTGTAATTAGATTGGTCGATAGTGAAGTACTTACTAATAGTTCATAGTGTCACGCTGCCTTTGATGATGTTTGAACACTTTATATTAACGTTAAACGTCTTAATCTGCGCTGGGCTTTGTGGTAAAAGGAAACCAAATAGAATTGTGTAAACATTTTCTATATCAGGACCAGGTATTCTCGTTATGAGCAATGTAATTCATGTAATAGGCTAGGTATATAATTTTGGTAAACACTCTAACCGTTGTGAAAGCGATTCTAGAGTGTTTATATTTTCCTTGGCTAATACAGCGGCCACCAGGAGTGAAAGCCAGTATTCCAAAGAATGGAGGGACGACGACTAAGGAATTGTAAAGGGTTAGGATAACTTAGTTGGATTTATGATAAAATGAACTGCCTATAAAGCCAATATTTTTGTGTGCCTTCTTAAAAACTTCATGAACATGGTTGACTCGGTTGTTAGGTTACTCGATTAGTGTTACTCCCAGATCGGTTTCTCTGTTTACATTCTTAAGCTGAGTGCCATTCATCGAATAGTTTGCTTTCTCATTTAGGTATCTATCCGACATGTAGTACTTTACATTTATCCGCATTGAAACTCATTTGCCAAATTTGGGCCCAACATGACAATTTATCTAGATTGTGTTGCATATCGTCAACTTGTTCTTTTGAGAGTACGCTATTTGCAATTTTTGTATCGTCAGCAAATTTTGAGATTGTACAGGTGAGACCCTCATCTATGTCGTTGATGTAAATTAGAAAGAGAGAAAGAGAGAGAGAGAGAGAGAGATGGGAGCACGCGGGGAGGGAGAGGTAGGAGGAGGGAGAGAACGAGGAGGGGCGGAGAGATGAGGAGAGAGAGGAGGAGGGTAGATGAGATGCACGACGTGAGCGATGAGAGAGAGAGAGAGAGAGAGAGAGCATAAATAGGTCAATACAAAAGATGGCACAAATAAATATTGTACGATAGTAACATTCGAAATAAACAATACAGTAGGCATAGATAGAAAGATAGATAGGTAGATAGAGTGAGTGAGAGATAGAGATAGAGATAGAGTGTGTGTGTGTGTGAGAATGAGAGAAAGAGTGCGAGTGAGTGTTAGAAAGAATAGAACAACCTCTCCAGATCAGAAACAGAACAAAACTACCCACACACACACACACAAAAAAGCCAGCCCCATTAATAAAAGCGTAATATTAGCGCGACAAGATAAGCCCGACGCGATGAAGGGGAAACAAATAAAGATGGGGGTAATGAAAAGAAAACGGGAACAAGGTAAATAGAGGAAAATGTGAGTGATTACGAGGGGGAAACTGAAGAGGAAGGATATATACGATATACAATATAGATAAATAGAGATAGAAAGATAGAGAGAGAGAGAGAGATGGATCGTGTCTGAATATCAACTTCTTAATCAATTAATCTAAAGGCTCAATTTATCAACAATCCCCCCCCCCCCTCTCTCTCTCTCGCTCTCTCTCTCTCTCTCTCTCTCTCTCTCTCTCTCTCTCTGTGGCCATGTATTATTCACAGCCTACCCAATGGTCCGCTAAATCAAATTCGGTTCTCCGACACCCCACGGCGAATCCTATCTTCCGTTTAACCCTTTTACTATCCTTTTCTAACCCTATACTGCTATGGTTACCTCGTGTTTTACTATCATTGGCCCTTTGTCTGTCATTTCACCACATTACACTTCCTTTTCTAACCCTTCATTGCCTATTTCTTCCTTTATTCTGGCTATCAGTAGACGATGTTATTCAATTTAGAAAGTAGCTGTGGGTCTTTTGCAGACCACGAGAGCGAGTTTTTCTTGTTCATTTCCAAATAGGTTGTATTATTGTTGTCTTATTGTGCAGAAATTGTGGGATATAAAGGGTTAACTGAGATAGATTTTACATTGTTATTCACTTCAAAAGGAGGGAAGAAGGACCAGGAACACCCTACAGAAAATTCTGATCATTGTTTGGAGAAGATATATTGAGAACATTTCGCAGGGAGCTTATTTTGGCGGTGAACAAACTAGTAAATTTAATTCATGAGTTCATACCGATTTAAAGGGTGGGTGGGACTCGTTAGCCTTGGTCGGCAACTCATCTAGGGGAGACAACCTTATACAAATTCGGGTGGATGGGATACTCGGGGGGTGGAGCCCCAGCCTTGGTGTGTGCCAACCTGTCTTATAGGGGAGTAAACCTGATGACAAATCCGTACTGCTTACCTAAAGGGTTAAGGCAGGTTAGTGGATGGATTAGCCGAACACAACTGTTTAAGAAAAAATAGTGCTAACAAGATACACAGAGGGCCTCGGAGTCGGACCGATCCTAAATTGAGTGGTCAATCCTGTAAGTCCTTCACTAAACTGGCTCGGATTGTCCCTCTCACAGGGAATAGGTCCGCTTGGGGGCATTCTGTGTATGGCCACCCTCGTAAGGGGAGTAAGGCGTCCAGCAATAGATAGATACCGATTTTGCTTCATGCGTGTTCTCGCTCTCTATCTCTCTCTCTCTCTCTCTTTCTCTCTCTCTCATTAGTGCGTGCTTGTAGCAGGCATAATAACAGCATTCAACCTATCTCTCTCTCTCTCGCTCTCGCTCTCGCTCTCTCTCTCTCTCTCTCTCTCTCTTTCTCCCTCCCCTCCTTCTCTAACTTCCCGGTTGGATATCTCTCGGGATCGGCCTTTCATAATACCTTTCTTCCATTGGACGCTTAACTTTCTATCTTCTCTGGCCTGTGTGTGTTATCTCTGGGCCATTAAACTACTGTAGCTAGCTAGCTCTCTCTCTCTCTCTCTCTCTCCCTCTCTCTCTCTCTCTCTCTCTCTCATCAGTGTGGGCATGTGTACGTTGCCCAATAACAGAATTACACCTCTCAACACCGTCCCCCCCACCCCTCCCTCCCCACCCACCCACCCACCCACTCACTCACTCACTCTCACTCTCTATCTATCTATCTACAGTATATACAGCATATATAACCAAACATACTGTCTCCTCACTCCCCTTCACATACTCACTTTAACTTAAACTTTCTCACTCTCTCTCTCTCTCTCTCTCTTTCTCACACACTCTCTCTCTCTCTCAGGTTTGGCCAAAGTTATTTAATCTTCCATCAAGGGAGTTGTGCGAAATGGGTGATTATTTACCAAACGCCATTAGGGGCTGGCAACCAAATATACCAGGATGAAATGGACTTTATCGTTTTCGTAACTGTATTAGGAAACAGATTGGAGGTAAAGCTTTAATGTGATCATCATCTTCATTATTATCATAAATATTATGTTATTCAAAAGTAGTATTTAATTTTGTATTAGCTATGTATATATATATATATATATATATATATATATATATATATATATATATATATATATATATATATATATTATACAGAGAGAGAGAGAGAGAGAGAGAGAGAGAGAGAAAGAGAGCGAGAGAGAAAGAGAGCGAGAGCGAGAGCGAGAGAGAGAGGGGGGGGGGGGGGGTAAGCAGGAAGATAATATAACCCTAGACAATAAACCCAGCCGGTAACAAAGTATGCCTTAATGCCGCCCAATGAATTCTATTTTTCCATTTATACCAACATATGAGGGATATTACTTCACCCAGGCCGGTTCACTAGGGGGCAACCCGCAGTAGGAGAGAGAGAGAGCGGCCATCTTGGGTTCTGAATGCCATTTTGGGGCCGTAATTAGAGAAAGGGGGTGAGTTTTTTGTTTATCTTTGAACTGTCTTGGTGGTCTAGTGGTTAGTGTTTAAAATCTGTATATGGTAAACAAGGTTCGAATATCGGTGTTTGGTGATGGAAGTGAAATTAATTAGTTAGATTATATAAATATATCATATAAAGTATAGATTTTAAGGCCAAACTCTATATTGTATACCAAATGATGTTTTATTGATGATCATAATTATAAAGTTAAGACCCCAAGGCCAAACTCTATATCGTACACCAATATTGCCAAATGTTTATTATGGGAATGGACATATGCGAGTGTAAAGAGAGGATAAGGACACCAGTGGCACCAAGATGGCGGAGGTTGGCCGATCTCTGTTACTATAGGGTCTGTAAGTCCAACGTATGGGTTATAATACGTATTTTTCAAGTCGTGTGAAAAATGGCTTAAACTCAACACTATATACATCTATCTATATATTTATATATCTTTTTAACTATCTACCTATATACAATATATCAAAGTTGAGAATCCGGGTTATAACACACACACACACACTCTCTCACTCACTCACTCTCTCTCACACACACACACACACACACACACACACACACACACACACACACTCTCTCACACACACACACACCTCTAGTATACATCACTTAACCCTTCCTTCCCCATTACCCTCACCATTATAACTATTCATAGACCCATCCGCATACAAGTTTATCACCAACGTCAATCTACCTATCTATCATTTTATTTATCTACTTTTATAAACCATCTACCTTCCGATATATTTAGGTGTTAATCCCGTATCTCTAGATCTACCTCTGCCTTCTTAATTGCTTATCTATTAATCTACTCATCTAAATCTACTAATACATCTACCTTTCTATCTTTGCAGTCTACTGCACGGACCCTTAACAATACATCCATCCATCCATCTCCCTCTCATTCTAACTATTTATCTGAGGTACTAATCAATCCAAAATATATATATATCTACCAACATAACTACCTCTTTATCATTCTAGCCTACTGCACCGATCCTCAATGACACATCTTCCTTTCATTCTATCTATATTATCTAAGATATTCATCAATCCTCAATCCACCTACTTACACATCTACTTCTCAATCTTTCTAGCCTACTGTACGGACCATCAACGACCCATCTTCCTTTCATTCTAACTATGTATCTAAGTTACAAAATACTCTTCAATCAATGTATCTTATCTACAAATAATATCCATTTTTCTATCTTTGTAGTGTACTGTACGGATCCTCCCATCATTCCCAACGCCCGCCACAACGGTATGCCTGGCCAGACCCGCTTCGAGGTGAACCAGACGCTACAGTACTCCTGCTACGAGGGGTACACCACCAGGGGGTTCTCCGTGGCCAAGTGCTTCCTCTATAACAACACCATGCAGTGGTTTGGACCAGAGATTGAGTGCGAACGTGAGTATAGCTTTTAAACCAGCTATATTATGTCTCTTCGAGTGTTATTAAACCAGCTATTTCTGTGTGTTATGGCGCCAATTCTCCGTACACTTCATTGATATATTTTATGAGAAGTTACTGTTCTGGAATTATGGTAAACAACTATATGTGCAAGTAGCTTATGTTTACACTTCTTTTCTAGTTTTTCTTTCCCTCTGGCTTACTACTACTACTACTGTGAACGTGAGTGTAGACATTTAAACCAGAGATTTGTGTGTTTTTCTAGTGGTGTTTCAAGCTTCTACATTCACTTTGTTGCTTTATTTTATTGCGAGGTTTCCTCAGAGGTGATGTACTGATGTGTTACGTCAGGATTCTATGACAAGTCACTGCACTGGTAAGCAACATGTGTTCTCACTTATTTACTAATTTACTCTCTCTCTCTCTCTCTCTCTCTCTCTCTCTCTCTCTCTCTCTCTCTCTCTACGCGATCGATTGCTTACCCTTACTTGTTTGCTATGTAATTAATATTATTTATGATGTATATTATGAAATAAAATTGATTGATTGACTACTACTACTACTACCACTACTACTACTTAAGTGGTTTTGCTCAGAGATTGAATGTGAATATACTGCACTCCATTCATATACACTTGAGAGGTATATCTGTTTTGTTTATCATCGACTATAATTACCACCCTTGCCCCAGATTACATACACTAAGTGCTTCCACAGGTAATTAAGCCATCTATTGATATATTTATAACCTATATATCCCCCTTAATGTATCCAGACTGAACGAAATAACTATCTCTCCCCTAATGCGTTCAAATGTAATTAAACCATCTATCACTATATCTACCAAGCTCTCTATTTAATGCACCCTGAAGTCATGAAAACAATTATCCATACTTTAATCTATGTCTCCCCTAATGCGTCCCGAAGTAATTAAACTATCTATCCGTATATTTATCAATCTCTCCCCTTCGTCTCTCCTCCATCAGTTAAGTCCCCAGAGACATCTTAAGGGGAGGTATTTAGTTTGTTCCCTACGTTTTCATCAAGCTTAAAATTACACCCCCTAGACAAGGGGGATAAAGATAAATTTGTACATTTTTCGGTAGAAAAATGTCCCGGCTGGAGGCCGGTTGCTCTAAAATGACAGGCTCGCTATCGCTCGCCAGGAAAAAATCGACACCTAAATGGCACGAAAGGTCTTAAAATGTACAGAAATGGGGCAAAATGTCTTAAAATGTCCAAACTACTGGGGCGAACGTCTTAAAATCTCAAGAGCAATGGGGCTAAACATGAGGGAGAAAGGGGTCAAGAAAAAAATCCCTTAAGTGGAGATCTCCCCTTAAGGGGGCAAGGGTCGGTTTTCTGGACCACTTTCTCCCTCATGTTTAGCCCCATTAGTGTTCAGATGTTAAGATGTTTGCCCCATTAGTTAGTCGATTTTAAGACCTTTCGCCACATTTCTACGTCAATATTTAGACCTTTCGTGCTATTTAGGTGTCGATTTTTTCCCTGGCGAACGATAGTGAGCCTGTAATGTTGGAAGAACCGGCCTTCGGCCGGGACATTTGTCTACCGAAAAATGTACAAATTAATCTAGAAGGGGGATCTAATGGATGTTTTTTTATTAAATTTGATGGAGGTCTAAGGAGGAAACTAGAATAATAATGAATACATGCAAAAATCGCCCAAAAAGTAAACCATCCCCCCTTAAACGAATTCCACGAGAGGTCCTCCTTCTCCTCCTCTTTCTACCGGGTCTCCTATCATTTCACAACTTTCACACTGCAATTCCTTATCTCCATTTCTGTCTCATTCTCTCCTCTAGCCAAGACGTGTGGAGACCCTGGAGACATACTGAACGGCTTCCAATAGGGCTCCTGCTTCTCGTTTTGCGTCTCCTACCACTGATGCCCGGGATTCGAACTAGTGGGCTACGAGTGACTATCAATTCCACCCGTGTCTCCTTTTAACTATCTCACCTAATTTCACAACTAACACTAATATCCCCTACTATCTCATCCCCCAGCCAAGACGTGTGGAGACCCCGGAGACATCTTGAACGGCTTCCAAGAGGGTTCCTGCTTCTCCTTCTCCTGTCGTATCTCCTACCATTGCCGCCCGGGATTCGAACTGGTGGGCCGGAGCGACTACTACTGTCAACACGATGGTTCCTGGACCCCACACGAATTGCCGGCTTGTTCTCGTGAGTTTAATATTGTGTGTTAACGTTTATTATTCGTAGCTAGCAAATACAATACGATTTTAGATAACAATAATAGATTCCATGTGTTTGCTTAGCATTCAAACCTGTGTGAGTGTGAGAGAGAGAGAGAGAGAGAGAGAGAGAGAGAGAGAGAGAGAGAGAGAGAGAGAGAGTAATAATAATAACATTTATTTCCACAGCTAGTGGTTATTCAGCTTACATAATATGTACATACATACAGAGAGCGAGAACGAGAGCGAGAGAAAGAGAATAACTAGATCGTGTTAATAATCCTGTCACCTCTGATCTCCCCCCCCCCCCCTCTCTCTCTCTCTCCTCTAATGGTATACAAACAGTGCAACATCGATCCCTGGCCCATAGAGACAGTAGGACAACCCCTTAACCTTACACCACCCCTCTTCTCTCTCACTAACTCTCTATTTTCTCCTCTCCTCCCTCTCTCTCTCCTCTCTCGCTCTCTCTCTCTCTCTCATCTCTCTCTCTCTCCTCTCTCTCTCTCTCTTTCTCTATCTCTCTCTCTCTCCCCCTCTCCCCTCTCTCTCTCTCTCTCTCTCTCTCTCTCTCTCTCTCTCTCTCTCTCTCTCTCTCTCTCTCTCTCTCTCTCTCTCTCTCTCTCCTCACACACACACCTATCAACACACACATTCAGGCACACCGACCCACTCATACACACATCCATACACTCGCACAGAGAGAGAGAGAGAGAGAGAGAGAGAGAGAGAGAGAGAGAGAGAGAGAGAGAGAGAGAGAGAGAGAGAGAGAGAGTGAGAGTGAGACAGACAGACAGCAACCATTTCCGGGTCATTTCCTTGTCCCTCCTCCTCCCCCCCCCAAACAAACTTCCGGTCACCAGGTCCCGTAATGACACACCCCCTCCCAATTACTTAAGGGGGATGGGCGTATTTATTGTCTCATTTACACATAGTTTTATCATTGTTTTTAGTTTCCTCCCTAGACCTCCATGAAAAAATAAAATAGAAAAAGAGACCCTCCTTCAAGATAAATGTGTACATTTTTCGATAGAAAAATTTCCTGGTTACTCTTTAAATAAAGGCTATTGCTCGCCAGGAAAAAATCGACACCAAAATGACACGAAGTCCTAATATTGACAAAGAAATGGGGCAAAAGGTCTTAAAATCACCAAACTAATGGACCAAACATCAAATCTAATAACTAATGGGGCTAAACATGAGGAAGAAATGGGACCAGAAGAACGGCCCATCTCCCCTTAAAAACTAATCCCTCTCTGCAACCCACTTTAACTCCCATTGAAAGTCTGCTCTTCTAATTCTCTCTCGTCCACTGAGGGTGTTCAGTATTTAGGTAGCGCCAACGAACTTGACAATTTTCTTAACCCTTTAACTTCTTATTACTCAAAAGGGGCAAGAGCAAACTGGCTGTAAATATCCACCTCTATTTCTTGGTGGGTTCTATCTTCCCTAATGATAAACAGTTCAGCTCGATTGTTTGATTTAATTTTGAGTTATGAGAAGTTAAGGGATCAAGAAAATTGTCAAGTTCGTTGGCGCTACCTAGTTTATGTTAGCTTTTGTCCAATAGTATACCTAAATTTCCAGGTTCGAATCCCTGGAGGATCCCATGTTTTCATTAATTTCACCGAGAGGTGTTTGGTGTTGGGAGTTAAATCAATATATTAGATTAATCATCGCTTGTTATAATTGTCTATCCACAAACACTCCATATCTATTCCTAATACACTCACACCATCTCGATAACTAACAAGCCCCACTCATCCCAACCACAAACAATCCCCACTCAGCCCAATCATTAACCTTAACAATCCCTCCCCATCCCAACAACTAAAAACACTCAACTATCCCAATACCTAACAATCCCCAATAACAATAACAATAACAATATCCATTCATCCAAAACCAAACAACCCCCCTCATTTCAATCATTAACAATCCCTCCCCATCCCAATCAATACAAATCTCATATACAATCCCTCCTCATCTCAACCCCTACAAATCTGTGTTCATCCCAGCTACTAACAACACGACAATCCCAGTTCATTCCAATCACTAACAATCTCTCCTAATTTCAATCATTAACAATCGCTCTTCACCTTAATTGTATTCATCCCAATCCCTATTAAACCCTCTCTCCCCGCTCCCTCAGCCGTCCCTCTTCATCTCAATTTTCTTCATCACAATCCCTAATAATCCCTCTTTCCCTCCTCCCTCCACAATCCCTAATAATCCCTCTTTGCCCCCTTCTCCCTCAGCCGTGCAATGCGAGACTCCGGAGAGCCCCGACAACGGTAAGGCCATCTTCATAGCGGTCTCGTACAACGCGGTGGTGTCGTACGAGTGTAACTACGGATTCATGACCGTGGGTTCGTCAACGCGGCGCTGCGGTCCGGACAAGAAGTGGAGTGGCAGCAAACCTCTCTGCAAACGTGAGTAGAATAGAGGAAAAGTGGAGTGGGTAGGAGGATATTGGAAAATGTGGAAGGTTGTTTATAATAATGGATGCCTTACAAACATTGGAAAACTTGAAATCTGGATAGGACGAGATGGAAAGAATGGAAGGTTAGTTATAAGAGTGGATAGGGACATACGAACAAAGGAAATATGGATATCTGGATAGGACGAGGTGGGAAGAATGGAAGGTTGGTTATAAGAACTAATGGATAGAGATGAAGCATACGAACAGAGGAGTGGATGGATAAGAACATAGGAAAAGTAGAAATCTGGATAAGACACAATGGGAAGACTGGAAGGTTGATTATAAGAATGAATGGATAGAGAGAAGATGGATACAGCAATACAGGGATGGATAGATAAAATTAACGTTGGATAGATAGAGGGATGGATGGATAAAAGGAAAGTTGGGTAGATTTATAGAGGGATGGATGGATAGAAGGTAGCTTGGATAGATAATAAAGAGGAATGGACGAAAGAAAAGTTGGATAGATATACAGAGGGATGGATAGTAGAAGGAAGCTTGAATAGATAAATAAAGAAATGGATGGATAGAAGGAAAGTTGGATAGATAAATAGAGGGATGAATGGATGGGAGGTTGGATAGATAAATAGAGGGATGCATGGATGGATGGATGGATGGGAGGTTGGATAGATAAATAGAGGGATGGATGGATGGATGGATGGATGGAAGGGAGGTTGGATAGATCAATAGAGGGATGGATGGAAGGGAGGTTGGATAGATCAATAGAGGGATGGATGGAAGGGAGGTTGGATAGATCAATAGAGGGATGGATGGAAGGGAGGTTGGATAGATAAATAGAGGGATGGATGGAAGGGAGGTTGGATAGATAAATAGAGGGATGGATGGATGGATGGAAGGGAGGTTGGATAGATTAATATACAGATGAATAGAAAAGGTTGGGCTAGACAAACAGAAGACATGAATGACTAATTAAGTGAGTGCACAAAGTGAGAGAAAACTGGATGTAGAATTTATTACCGCACTAAAAGTATAATTATTATGCCAAAATAGCAAATCAGCATATCTACACAATTTATTAGTTCTGGAATATATACAAAATCAAAACTATTATATTAACTAAGTGTGTAATGATAGATTCTCATTTATTCACACGTAGTTGCATTCGTATTCAAAGTAGCACTAAACCATATAATGTAATGGTAAAGTCTTACATCATACTGTACACTCCTAAATCCACTGTAAGAAAAGTGGCAGGAAAAACTCATTCCATCTTATGACATCTTGCATAATAGACATGAATACATATGATACGGCTGTGTTAGAAAGGATAATGCAATTGAAAATCACCTTGTTTAAGCAGAAGGCCTCAGTTAAGATACAATATGATCAATAAACTGAATGCAACTCCTTGTGAATATACTATTTATCAGTCTTGACTGAATATACTTGGTAAACTAGCTCGATACTGAAGTATATATCTTTCACTCCAATGTATCAGCCTTATACCTGTTCCTGATTCCTAAAGACATTAAGGGGAGGTATTTAGTTTGTTCCCTAGACCTCCATCAACCTTAAAATTACACCCCCTCGAGTCCCTTTCAAGATAAATTTGTACATTTTTCGGTAGAAAAATGTCCCGGCCGAAGGCCGATTCCTCTTAAATTACAGGCTCGCTATCGCTCGCCAGGATAAAATAGACACCTGAATTGCACGAAAGGTCTTAATATGGGGTGAAAGTTCTTAAAATCGCTAAACTAATGGGGCAAACGTTTTATAATATCAAAAACAATGGGGCTAAACATGAGGGAGAAAGGGGTCAAGAAAACAATCCCTCGAGTGGAGACCTCCCCTTAAAACATGAGGGAGAAAGGGGTCAAGAAAACAATCCCTCAAGTGGAGATCTCCCCTTAATGTACTTTTGAGGTTCCTTACACCTGCATGGATGTATCCCACCAAGCCCTATATATTATATTCCTCTTGTGCCTAACTGTACCCCAACAAGCAGATACGAGGCTATCAACATCCAACTCGGTCTTAACAGGCTTTGTAGTGTATCATACGGGAATAAAACAATCCACATAAAACACACAAAGCAGTTATTTCAACCTCAATTAATATATACAACAGCACCAATAATCATACCAACAATGGGTGTCAGACGTTCCATATAATGTTTGGAACATGCTCCAAGGTTAATACATTTAACATTCATAATAAAACCAGGTCCACTTTAAGTACATCCCAAATGACAAAGCAGCTCCTATTTTAAGTACACCAGAAATAATGATAAGAGGACCAATCAATCATCCTACTGGGTCATTATAAGTCTTACAAAGTACTTATATGTGAACGCGTCATAATTAATGTACTCCGCCTTCGATGTCAAGCTTACTAAAACACCGTCCCATGTTATAATTCAGGGCCTGGTTGCATAAATATACAGTAGTTTGTCTCTTAGTATTATGCAAGAGTTCTTAAAATAATATCCACACTTTAAACTTAAAATCATTACATCTAATCAATATTAAGCTTACATCAAACTATCGACCACTATCACTTGAGTGTTAATAGTCTCAGTCAAACCTATCCCTGGAGTGTAGATTCCCCCAAACCATTGAACCTTCAAACCAGATCATTACAACAACCTACTGTATCCAACTCTAGATCTGTACCCCAGCCGACCCTACCCAGCTACATCATTACTGTATAACCCCTACCCCTAGAGGCTATATTATTCCCTAACCTACCTCGCTACATCGCTCTAACCATCATATCCCTAGACTGTATATTCCCTAACCTTCCCAGCCATGTATTCTAACCACTATACCCCTAGATTCTACAGTATATTCCCCTCCAAGCCTCTTAACCCCAGGAGCCTATGACCAACCATACCCTTAGCATCTACCGTATATTCCCCTCCAAGCCTCTTAACCCCAGGAGCCTATGACCAACCATGCCCTTAGCATCTACCGTATATTCCCTCCAAGCCTCTTAACCCCCTCGAGCTTATGACCTGTACATATAGAGGTGAACTGCGGCGCCCCCGGCACCCTGTACAACGGCTGGACGGAGGGGGCTAGTACCACCATGGACGCCGTGGTGGAGTTTCGGTGTCACGATAATATGATGTACGAGGGGGGCCACGAGAGACGGGCCGTGTGTCTCTCCAACGGTACCTGGTCACTGTCTCTCCCCAAATGCTATGGTAGGTCTTAGGGTATAGGTCTTAGGGTATAGGTCTTAGGGTATAGATCAGGTGTAGAAGTAAAGCCAAAACAGCGTCAAAAGAGAAGGGCCAGAAACGACGAAAGGGGTATTGCGAGAGGGCTGACTTTCGCTTCACTCCAATTGCACAGTATCGCTCCCTCTGATCAGGTGCTATGGTAGGTCACAGAGAAGATACAGACAAGGTAATTATATAGTACAGAACGAGTATAGATCAATTAGAGTGTACGCAGTGAGGTAATTTATAAAGCAGTACCATCATGGACGCCGTGGTGGCCATGAACAGAAAAGATATACAATGATAATAATAAAACACAAACATGCACTAGTGAACGACGCAACAAAAAAACCTCTCTCTCTCTCTCTCTCTCTCTCTCTCTCTCACAGAGAGACCGGAAGAGGAAGTGAGGTGAAGAGTTTGTCCAATGATACAATCACACCTTTCACCGGCGTGTAGCGATACGTGGAACACAACAGAACAAGGCCACATCTGGGGTGCTCGTGTATACTATTTATCTGTGAACAATTGTGACGAATGGCGTAGTGGTTGTGATTTCAGCAGTAACAATAATAAATGACGGCACTATTATAATTACCCTAATATCGTAGTAAACATGTATAGGCAAATATAGAAAGATACACAGATAGAATATATATACAGTACATTGATAGATAAATCGATAGAGATAGATAGAGAGATCAAAACAAGGGAAGGAAGAAGATTTAAAAGTGTACAAAAGAAAGAGAGGTCAAGGGTTAAAGGTCATAGGCGGAGACACGGGTGAAATAGAGAGGGCACATATATAAGATAGGGAAGGAATGAAGGAGAAAGGGTGGGAGGGGGAGAAGGAAATGAGGGAGGGAGAGGAGAGCGATAACAAAGAAGTAAGAAAGGAAGGAAAGAAAGACAGAAGGGAAGGGAGAACGAGGGAGCAAGATAAAAAGGAAGGAAGGAAGGAAGGAAGGAAGGAAGGAAGGAAGAAATAAATAAATAAAGGGGGTAAGATAAGAAAGAAGTAAGGTAGGAAAGAAGAAAAAAGTACCGAGAAAGCGATGGTTGGGGAAAAAGTCATACTCAAGACACAAGGGGAAGAAAGGAGGGCCGGAGGGAGGGAGGGAAGGAAGGAATGAAGGAAGAAAGGGAGGGAGGGAGGGAAGGAGGAAGGAAGGGAGGGAGATAAGGAAGGAAGGAAGAAGACCAATCAGTACCGAGAAAGAGAGAATAAGGAAAAGGTCATACTCTAGACACAAGGGGAAGAGAAGAGGGTACAGAGATCAGATATGGGAGTACGGGAAGGAAGGAAGGAAGGAATGAGGGGGCCGGAGGGAGGGAGGAGGGAAAGGAAGAAACACAGAAGCATTGGGGCAGAGAAGAAGATTACAGAGATAAAATAAGGGGAAATGAGAAGGAAGGAAGGAGGGAGGAAGGGAGGATGGAATGAAAGGATAAACAAACGAAGTATAAAAGGAAGAGAAAGAGGGCAAAGAGATAC
>CM064485.1:63229141-63239141 GCA_032716605.1 Paralithodes platypus
CCGATGTCGCCAATTGGCTAAAAATACAGACTACGCACACATCCACAGCCATTCCAACGATACATATAACACCTACACATATAGGAGGCGGGAAATAACGAGCATGCTCACTCCCGCAATACAACTAGAGTAAGTACACACAGACCACACATAACTACACACACACAACCCTTCACACATGAGCAAATACACACACACACACACACACACATATACAGCCTCTCTCCACACACACACACACACACACACACACACACACACACACACACACACATATTAATACAACCTACACATACGGCCCTCAAGATACAAACACATATAAACAACCTACACTCACACTCACACACACTCACACTCACACACATACACACACACACACACACATCTCTTACACATACACAGAAAACCCCCAGACCTTAATCTCCTAAACCTCTTTCAATTCCCAGGGCCTCAGTATACGTTCCTTACTGTCGATATGTGGAGCAAGGGATAATGGAAAAATACACGTTTAATCAGAAATATACCGGAAAAATGAAACGGGCGAAAGCAGGGTGGATGTGTGAGTGTGTGTGTGTGCGAATGTGTATGTAAATGAGTGGAGCTGTGTGTGTGTGTGTGTAAGGAGGTGGGGGGAGGGGGGGAGGATCCGTTTGTGTGGCGGGGTGGGAGGTCGGTGGGTCCCATTGTGTATATCCTATCTAAAAACGCTACCTTGATATCGAACTCGGAATCCACTACCACCCACACACACACCCTCGGACAAAGGGCCAAATCTCCACCTTAATCAGAATTATAATCGAAGACTACATTACACATCGCCGCCCAGAGAGCATTGTGTTGGAAAATAATGGTGCCGTAACCGATTCTAAGACCTTCACACACACACACACACCGAGGATGAAAAATATGGCCTGAGAGAGAGAGAGAGAGAGAGAGAGAGAGAGAGAGAGAGAGAGAGAGAGAGAGAGAGAGAGAGAGAGAGAGAGAGAGAGAGAGAGAGAGAGAGAGAGAGAGAGAGAGAGAGAGAGAGGTGCGTGTGTGTGTGTGTGTGTTTTAGTCTCCTTTGTCCTATTCCTACGCTCTATTAACAAAGGGTATACTGAAAAGGTTCATTTGGAGCACCCTCTCGCGCTCGCTCGCTCTCTCTCTCTCATTCTCTCACACACACACACACACACACACACACACACACACACAGACACACACACACACGATTCCTTAATTAATATCATAATCTCACCCAACGCCTCAAATTTCCTCCTCCACCCTCCCACACACGTTCTCCTCTCTCCCTCTCACTCTCTCTCTCTCTCTATGTATCTATCTATTAAGAGTGCATTTTTTGTTAAACGATTATTCTCTACATAGTTATTCTCACCTCTAACTCACTCTCACTCTCTCTCACACACACACACACACACTTCCATAATACATTTCTCAATCTACTCAACACTTCAAAGAATCTCTCTCTCTCTCTCTCTCTCTCTCTCTCTCTCTCTCTCTCTCTCTCTCTCTCTCTCTCTCTCTCTCTCTCTCTCTCTCTCTCTCTCTCTCTCTCTCTCTCTCAGCAGCTGGTAAAAACGTGTGTGCGGCTCAGCGGGATAATAGCTTGGGAAGAGGGCGGATAAGGGAATGGATGCTCGCCCAACAAGAAACAATACAGAATAATACACAATATATATAATAATAAAAGAGTATATGGGAATTATTAGTATGGGCAAGGGAAAATATATAACATTCATTAGAGATTGTTTAATGGATAGACTTTCCAGGCGAAGAGATTAAAAAAAAAACAAAAAAAAAAAAAAAACACACACACACACATACTAATATTAATAATCATAGTCAAATAAGTAACGATAGGTGACAATGAAGAAGTAAATCACTGATAAAGGGATAACTATATCAAGACAGTAAGTAGACTTAAAGATAATGGTAAGTAAATAGAAAAAGCAAAATAAAAAAGTAGAATGCGGACAATGGTAAAGAAAGAAAAAAACATGAAACTTTGGAAAATGAAAATAATTTAGTTAGCATATACATGTATACCGATAAGGCAAATAAAGAATGGTAATTGTGATAAGAAGCGTGTAAATAATGAGAGCGAACTGATAAAAACAGAAACAAGATGCCAGTAACTAGTCGAACGATAAGAATGGAAGATTAAAAGGTACCAACAATATGTGAGGGGTCAGAGGATAAGAAGTACAATAACACATGATAGGAAAAGAGGCAAGAGTCATTGACCTCTTGCAAGTTTCAGGCTATGAGAAAGTTGGAGGCATAGATATCGGTATTTAGCAGAAATACAAACATTATACGAAGTGTTGACGTTTTTATCATTAGCTTTAAGTATTTATGTATGCACTACAACCATATTTTAGCTGATAATTCTGCTAAAATATCGACGTATACAGCACCAACTTACTTATAGCCTGAAAGTTGCAAGTAGTCAATTAAATACAAGGTAAGAATAACACTAGTCATATATTATAACGATCACAAGGAACCTGTACGGAAAATATACTACGGTAAGATAAAAATAAATGTCGTCAAACAACTGGTCGCCCATGTCTCCTTGCATGATACACTTTTCAGTTACTGTTCCACAGACCCTAAGCACTAACCCACGACACACCAGCATGAAAAACGCCACCTGTTCCGCATGACCTAACCAATCTTTAGGGCATCCTTCTCAAATCTCGCAAGACTCACGTGAATGGTACTGCATGAAAATAGATCGTAGACGCACCCTTCTATAACATCTCTGAACCAAAAAAAAAAATACGTATATTAATTTGGCTACACTAGGTTTGTGAATGGTGATATACATAATCCAATTATGTATCAACTAATTTAATGGGATTATGGAAGAAGGTACGGTAAGTCTCCGCAGTCCTACTCATCCTCTGGTTTCATTTATCCTCCAATACCCATTGTCTCGTAATAATGCTTCCTTATTCCCAAAACCATCAATCTCATCACAATCCAGAACAAACTGTTTATGTCCGATTTAATTTCCTCTCTCTCTCTCTCTCTAACGCTCATAGGCAGACTCGTACACATGGACACACATTCACACAAGCACACACCCACGTACACAAAGAAAAACAGGAAATATACTGTATACTCCATCCTAATTATAAAACAACCATAAATTACAAACTATATATACAAAATATAACATAAAGTTGAATGTTGACTGCATACGTTCATGATATTACACACGTGAGAACTATCTGAATAACCAATATTACACACGTGAGAACTATCTGAATAACCAATACGAAGCACTATTAATGTCGTTAGTAACAACGAAAACATTTGTAATCATGTTTGCAAATAAAACTCTGCGGATACCACTACCAATATTTAACTACCCAGTGATTGAGCGTTGAATTTACGGGTGAGCAGTGGATAGGGGCGATTGCATATTTTAATATCATCTAAATGCTAGTAACATAACCATTGATCACATACTTCCAAGCAGCTCTTAGGTGAAAAACATGAACAAAATACCATTAACGAAAGCAAAATATACAACATCGAAAAAAACATTATCCAGCAAACAAAAGCAAGCCTAAAAACTAAATTCAACCCATTTAACAAATAATTCAACCCCTACAAAACAGTAATAACATCCAATACAACACCACACAAAATTACAATCAATTATACTCCCGCCAAACCAAAGCCACGCGCAGAGAAAAACACCATTAGCCAAACGAAAGCAAAACCCCCAAAAAAGCAAAACCCTCCCCGTTCCCAAGAGGTTCGAACCCCGGCCACAGACCAACCAACAAGTCAAACAAAGAAGCCCGGGAGAGGTGAGATCAAAACAAACTTCCTGAAACACTCCGCACGTCACACAACAACAACAACAACTCCACCGCAAGTCTGCGATGGAATGTGAGATGAGAAGGTGAAGAGAAGGGGAAGAGAAGGGGAATTTTCTCTCTGTAATTGACCAATAGTACCACAAAAGGGGAAGACAGAAACCGATACACAACCACACACATAATTAACCCCTTCAGTACCGGTGACGTCTTTCACATTTTGGTTTAGCTATATTTAGATTAGTGTATGCAGTTTAAGCAGGTTCTGTGTAAGACAAAAGGGATAATTGACATTTCTACTCTCTTTACATTGTAGAGATAATTCCAAAGTTGAATAAACATTGTGTACTGTTAATCAGAATTAATAATGAAATAGTGTTCCGGTACTGATGTGGTTAAGCAATATCATAGATGATGTAGAAGAATATTATGATACCATAGTGAAATGAGGGGGGGGGGGGGATTCCATTGTTATCATAAATTAAACTCAGACAAGTAGGTCTATATTGAACACATTAAGGGGAGATATCCACTTGAGGGATTTTTTTCTTTACCCCTTTCTCCCTCATGTTTAGCCCCATTGCTTTTGAGATTTTAAGACAGTCGCCCCATTACTTTGGCGATTTTAAGAACTTTCGCCCCATTTCCGTCAATTTTAAGACCTTTCGTGCAATTTAGGTGTCGATTTTATCCTGGCGAGCGATAGCGAGCCTGTAATTTAAGAGGAACCGGCTTTCAGCCGGAACATTTTTCTACCGAAAAATGTATAAATTTATCTTGAAAGGGGCTCAAGGGGGTGTAATCTTAAGCTTGATGGATATCTAGAGACCAAACTAAAAACCTCCCCTTAAAAATGACATCAAAAGTTCCTTCAAACCATCCACCCAAACATATGACGAAGATAGCAAACGACATTAATAAATCCATTAGTATTAATCCCAACGAGTATCCTGCATATTATTTAACACAACCACCATAACAAACTAATTTAATTCATCCTCCTTCTACAGTCCCTAACCTCAACCGCACAAAAATATATATACATATAATAAATATATAAATAAAAGCCCTCCGTGCCTCTCCAAGACCCCAAACTAATTTTGCGAGAAGTGGGCCAAAGTCCGGGTTCCCACCAAATTCCTCAAGATTACCGAGCACGTTCTGGTGGTGGAAGTTTGTCAGTTTCAATATACGGAGGAAATTGGTCAGGTGATCCCAGATAAATTATTGATGGGAAAACTCTTGACTTCTTGACTTTGAGAGGTCATTTCCAAGTTAAGTGAAGAATATAATGTAGTGTTAGGCCATATAAACCCCCTCTGTACCGGCGAAGTCTATATATTTTCATTCTAGCATATTTAGAGGATTTCATGCCATTTAAGAAGGATCTGTGGTAGCTAAAAGGGTTAAGTGAGATCATTCATAGCCTGCTAATTGTTACAGGCCCTTTTTAAACTGCACAACATCGTCTAAATATAGCTAGAATTACATAGACGTCGCCAGTAAAGAAGGGGTTAAATTCAAATTAATGGCATCAAACTGGATAACTTAACTTTGACCTCAATAAGCTACGGTTACTTGGAATATACTGTACATATAAAAAAAAACACACAAAAAAAAACAAGCCCACACAAAATTACTCTAGAATTCTCTGGATGTCTTCATAATTATAAAGATTTAAAAAGCGAGGCAGGGGAGGTCAGAAAATGCCAGCTATTTTATTTAATGGCAGGATAACTCGGGACACCCTGGCTACGAGAAATGTGTATTATGTTGAGTTACGGTATATCGTTGATAATTCGTATATTTAATCCTTTGGCTACAAGAGATTCTACCTAAAATATATACAAACTTCTGGTTAAGGCCAAACTATAAATGAATAGATTTTAGTATGCGAGTGCTTGCTGTGTCTGCATGTAAATAAAGGCAGAACATTAGCACAAACTCGATCAAATGTCATTATGAACCCAAAGCAATTCAGCTCAGTATTCACTATGACTGGAAGATGAATATAATTGTCACGACTGGAGAACAAAAAATCTCAAATATTATAGCCTTCTAACACAGTCAAAGCCTACAACATTTTACACATTACACCACCTTAACCTATCCTCCATAATAAATATCCTTTCACCCATCCAAGGCATCAATGTCCATTTCAACACCTCTAGAAACCCTCAAATCCTCAACCCCACCAAGTAACAAACCAGAGATCGACAGCGGACAACCCATACCCCAGGGGACGGCTCTCGGGTCTTTGATAACCCTACAGTGCTACTACATAGGACACTATAAACAGTACACTATATGACACTTTTAGCACACCATATACTTTATGCATACCATACACTTTAAGCACAATACAATTCAAACACACAAAGCTTCACCACCTTCACCTATCGACCATAACCCACTTCCTTTGACCCCTCCAAGCAATCACTACCCAGCTCAAGACCTCCAGAACCCCTCAAATCCTTCAGAACCCCATAAATCCCCTAGAACCCCTCAAATCCTCAACCCCATCAACTAACAAAACAGAGATCGACTGCGGACACCCAGGCCACCTCTCCAACGGGTGGCTCGACAACATAACGCAGGGGACGGCGGCACTCGGGTCCTCCGTAATCTTCCGGTGCTATCCCAACATGACACTTAGGACACTTAAAGCACAGAATGCACTTTAACCACAACACAATTCAATCACAAACCACTTTCACTACCTTCAACTATCGACCATAACCCACTTCCGCTCACCCCTCCAAGACCTCCAGAACCCCTCAAATCCCTCAGAACCCCAAAAATCCCTGAAAATCCCTTAAATCCTCAACCCCATCAACTAACAAAACAGAGATCGACTGCGGACACCCGGGCCACCTCTCCAACGGGTGGCTCGACAACATAACGCAGGGGACGGCACTCGGGTCCTCGATTATCTTCCGGTGCTACCCCAACATGACCATAGAGGGCAGCCAGTCCTCGGTGTGCCAGGCCGATGGTTCTTGGAGTAAGCCGCTGCCCTCGTGTCTGGGTGAGTTGGGGGTCCGAAGTAACACGATTTCTTTCGCATTTTGTTTCATTATGTTTTATTTTCATGTGTTTACTTATGATTATTTCAACTCTTTCCTCGCGTTTTATTCACACTTTGCTTTATTTACATTTTATTTTTGTGTGTAAATTAATAATTAGTTCAACTTTTTCCTCTTGTTACCCCGAAGTAACACGTTTTCTTTCACGCTTTATTTTAGTACCTTTGATTTTATGCGTTCACTTATAATTAGTTCAACTCTTTCCTCTTGTTTCGGTGTGTTGAGGGCAAAATGGACATTTTCTGTTCGCATTATTGTTTAATTTGAAAATATTCTATGTGTTTACTTAACAATAGTTCATTTATCTTCTCATTTACTAATCAAATTATTTGCGTCATAATAATTGTTTTGGTTTCCGGTTTTATCTAAGTGAACTAGCACCTTTCTTCGCATCGTTTGTTTTCATATATTTGTGATTCAATCAAGCCTTTGTTTTGCAATTTTCCACTTTTTCATTTCACAAGGGACTTGGGGTTCCCGAAAAGGGGCTCCAGTCCTGACGCTATTCTTGACTTACAGTGTGCTGGCTAAATAATCCAGAAGGGTTGATAGCCTCTGAAGTCCTATTTTAACTAACTAACTTTTTTCATTTGCATTCCCCATTGATTCCACCTATTTATAATGAGAACATTTATGTTTTTACCTGTTGTCTTTTCCATTGCTTACTTCTTCTTCTCATATTGTTGCGTCAGTTTCCAGGATCTATATGTAAAATTCTATATGAATTGTTGAAGTACCCAACAAAATAAATGGAAAAATTTATCAATTTATGACACTATTCATTACTGTTCATTCTACTTTATATATTTAATTTTCATTTTAGGAGAAATATGTAAATATTTTCGATTCACAGAAAACTCGATTTTACAAAATGCAGTTACATATTTTGTTTGTCAGTTAAAACTCTGTTGCTTTGGATTTTATTAGCTTCTCTATTATTATATATTCGCATTCTTTTCCTTCCCTTCTCAATACCATTATCTTAATAGTTTCCTTTACTTCTGTAATGGTCATTGCGTATCATTGAAAATGAGAAAATAAATAATTTAGTAATAATTGTGATTCTTATCTTTCCTGGTCATTGTATATTCTTCTCCCAACTCTCCCTCTCCCCCTCCCCCCCCCCCCTCTCTCTCTCTCTCTCTCTCTCTCTCTCTCTCTCTCTCTCTCTCTCTCTCTCTCTCTCTCTCTCTCTCTCTCTCTGCTAATCATCCAATCTATCTCCTGTTTCCCTGCCTGATTGCCTTGCTCCCCAATCAATCAACTCTTCTTTTCTTTGCCCTCCTCCACCTCTTGTATCCCCCATTTCTCCCTCCCCTCTTTCGTTGCTATCTCTCTTGTTCACATTTTCTTAACCCTTCACCTCCTATTATTGTCCTTGTTCTTTCAACCACTCTTTATTTTCAAGTTATTTCATTCACATTTCCTCTCCTCTTTCGCTGTCCCCTCCATTACACATTTTCTTCGCCCCTATTTTCCTTTATGGCTTCCTTCCTTTCTCCTTTATCCACTTTGATCCTAAAGTTTTAATACCTTCTGCTTTTCTTTCCTCTCTCTCTTTCTATCGCAACATATATTTTCAACTTTGCCTGTAGTATTCCATTTACCCTGCTCTTCTCATGTATCTCTTAAACCTTTTTTTGTTTTGTTGATTAATGTAGGATCCCTTCTCTTATCTTTCCTTCCTTCCTTCCTTCGTCCTTTACTTCTTCCACCTCTCTGTTATCTCCTCTTCTTCCGTTCCCTCTCGTTTTCCTTCCCACCCACTTCCTTTATCATCTCCCTTCACCCTCTCTCGTCTACTCTTCTTCCCCTCTCCCTCTACTCCCATTTTCTGTGGAAGCCAAGAGAGGACTTATGTAAACAGTCACGACCTGTATCAATTGACTGGCCTGGAATGACTTCGCTAAGGGTTAGAATGCCGTGTCAATCAAGAGGTGGGACGTTCTTAATTGCATCATTAACTCTGCATTAATATGTCAGTTATTTGTATGCATCAATTTTTGCATTATGAATACATACTTTTATGCAAAAAAATATTCACATTACTGTATACTTAACTAGTTTTGTATGAATATTTACACTACTTTTGGGATTTTTCTTAATAAGTAGACACAAGGAATAAATAGTTTTTTTACAATAAGTTTGCAAACTAGCATATTGATTTGCAATACCATGCATAATAGCCAAGCAAAACTGAATTGCAAAATAGCCACTTATTTTTGCTGCTTTCTCTTGCACTGGTTTCTAGGTCTGCACCTTCTACACTCTTGATGAGCACTTACGTTTTAGCATTCAGTTCACAATTTGCGCAAGTAGGCCTCATCATTTATACAACATTATATCACATATGCATTTTTGCATGGGTTAGGATTAGGTATATTTCAAAATAATGATAGTACAATACATTCGAATGTTTGCAATGCATACTTGATTTATCCTACACACCTTATTAATTACCATAGACGCTTTTACGACGATATTTAACATATTTGCAGTAGGCATAAGTCACTATACAAAAATCACATGTATCTATAATCATATTAATTAATTTTGGTTCACAACTTGAATACTTCAGTCAGTACCACCCTCTAAACCAATAGCGAATCCAAATGTTTCTGTTGAACTGCAACAGATTTGGTAGCCTTGCCTAGAAGAGCAAAACTTATATTTGTTCTACAGATTAGCTTTGCCAATCATGCAAGTTTAGTATCGTTTACTTAGTGGGGCTCTTGCCGGTGATAGGAACAAAAGGGGCTGAAATTAACTTCTTTTATAACCCTTTTGAAGATCTATGTCGCGTTTTGACAGCTTATTCTGGCTATCATTAAACGAGTTTATACAGATTAGGAAGGATCTGTGGGAATTAAAAGGGTGAAAACTATCTCAATTAACCCTCTGACTTCCATATACCCTTCTTAAACTAAATAAAATCATCTAATAATAGCCAGAAGAAAATAATAATTGCGTCATCGTATCTCGAAAGGGTTAATCGTTTTTCGCACATTTCACATTTCTGCACTTTTCATTCTCTGCACCCTCGCCTGTTGCATCTTTATGCACTTTTCTCTTGCACTT
>CM064485.1:63241641-63334919 GCA_032716605.1 Paralithodes platypus
CAATCGTTCTTCGTGTGTCCAGCCCCGTCAAACACAACGGAAGGGGTGTTGTATCCATGTGTGTTTGTGGGTTTTTTTTCCAGACCCCTTATATTTTTTAACCATCAGTCTATAAGCCATACTCGTTCTAATTCTCGAAATGCTCTGATATTTCCCAGCGTGTATTCTTTCCCACCATTCTCTAAAGTGTTTTAACCATGTGTTCTCTCCCACCACCATTCCCCGGCGTGTTCTAATGTCCCCCCGTGTGTGTGTTCAGCGCCGTGTATCGTGCCGACCATCGAACACGGGAAGCTACGGAACGACACGACAACTTCCGGTTCCCAGGTGGACCACGGCAGCACCTTAGACGTGGAGTGCCAGACCAACTACGAGCTGGCCTATAGTCTGGCGCCATCCTTGTGTTATAATGGCACTTGGACCAACTATCCCAGATGCCAACCAGGTGAGATATGCAGTGCAGTTTGTCGCCATCACTCTGTTATAGTGGCACCTGTACCAAGTAACCCAGGTGAGATATATGAGTAAATAGTCTGGCGCCATCACTCTGTTATAGTGGCACCTGTACCAAGTAACCCAGGTGAGATATATGAGTAAATAGTCTGGCGCCATCACTCTGTTATAGTGGCACCTGTACCAAGTAACCCAGGTGAGATATATGAGTAAATAGTCTGGCGCCATCACTCTGTTATAGTGGCACCTGTACCAAGTAACCCAGGTGAGATATATGAGTAAATAGTCTGGCGCCATCACTCTGTTATAGTGGCACCTGTACCAAGTAAACCCAGGTGAGATATATGAGTAAATAGTCTGGCGCCATCACTCTGTTATAGTGGCACCTGTACCAAGTAACCCAGGTGAGATATATGAGTAAATAGTCTGGCGCCATCACTCTGTTATAGTGGCACCTGTACCAAGTAACCCAGGTGAGATATATGAGTAAATAGTCTGGCGCCATCACTCTGTTATAGTGGCACCTGTACCAAGTAACCCAGGTGAGATATATGAGTAAATAGTCTGGCGCCATCACTCTGTTATAGTGGCACCTGTACCAAGTAACCCAGGTGAGATATATGAGTAAATAGTCTGGCGCCATCACTCTGTTATAGTGGCACCTGTACCAAGTAACCCAGGTGAGATATATGAGTAAATAGTCTGGCGCCATCACTCTGTTATAGTGGCACCTGTACCAAGTAACCCAGGTGAGATATATGAGTAAATAGTCTGGCGCCATCACTCTGTTATAATGGCACTTGGACCAACTACTGCAGATGCCAGCCAGATGAGACAAATCAAAACAAAACATTAATGTCGGACTTTGTTCGAGAGACTAAGGTGATATCGAGTATGCAGGACACATATCCTGGTCTTTCGGACTTTATCAGAGATATATATATATATATATATATATTTTTTTTTTTTTTTTTTTTTTGGACTGAATATATCTGTTCAGACATTTACCTCTCTCCGATGAAGGCAAATACCAGACAGCATACCTAGCCAGAAGGTTAAGAGTTTCCGGAAACCCATGGTTATAGAATAGTATTACTCTGTACAGTACCGGTATATACTGTATAGTTCTGATGTACAAATATAATATTTATCTTCCTTCTGAATGACTCATCTCCCTCCAGCGCGGTGCAAGAAGTTACCAGAGCGTCCGCGGAACGGTATGGTGATCGCGCCCAAGACGGACCACGGTAAATGGGCTCGTTATCGGTGTAAAGATGGCTACCACCTCATTGGCAACACTACCACCCAGTGTCACTATGGCAACTGGTCCATGTCTACCCCGAAGTGTGAAGAAGGTTAGTACGTTGATGAATTCTTGGATATATATATATATAAGTGAGTGAGAGAGAGGGAAAAAAAACACAAAACAAAAAGTGTACATGTGTGTGTGTGTACCGATATGTACAGTATTTATTTATTTATTTATCTATTTATTTCCAATGTACTACTTTTGTCATTCTCCTTCCAGTGTATTGCCCGTTTCCCGGAGAGTTGGAGAATGGACGGGTGTTACTGGTGGGGAATATGGGCATGTACGACTACCGCTCCTACGTTAAAAAGGTGAGATATATAGATATATAGATAGACAGACAGACAACACAATAACAACCTAACTCAAATATTAACTGAAATTAATCATAACCCTAAATTCAATAATATTTACATATATATATATATATATATATATATATAAAACCTAAATAAAAATATATTTATAATCAACATTTCTCCTAAGAGACCCAGCCCATAAAAATCCTAAATTCAATATATACATAAATAAATAAATAAATAAATATATATATATATATATATATATATATATATATATATATATATATATATATATATATATATCGTATCCCTCCCATTTGAGCCAGACAGACTGCCAACATTAATTTATACGTCTAAGCTAATTATGACTTTGTTTATGCTGGATGAATATTTCCAGAACTGTTTGACTTTGGGGGAGGGGGAGGGGGCCTTTGGAAACATATTGGCGAGGGAGGGATTTTATTTTATTTGTACTGTATTAGTAGTATTAGAAGCAGTAATAGGCTTGTATTAATGACGATGTTTTCATTATATTATCGTTGTTAACTATTATTATCAATAATATTATTATTATTAGTAGTAGTTGCTGTAATATATTTTCCTTATTAAATCGTGTTTCCATTAATTGTTTTCCCACATTATGTACATATAATATGTATTAAGTCTCCTAAGTTCATTTATAATTGATACTATTTATATATTTAAACTATTTCAATATTATATAATTTATGCTATTCAAGTATGACGATAGGAGTAATGTTTACGAATAAATAAACAAACTAACCAATTATCATTTGATGCATAAGAAATTACATTCCCAAATCCATTTAATTAGCTAAAATAACATACAATTATGTACAGTATAAGGAATATGTTATTACAACAGAATAACTGTTAACAGTATAAAACTCAATAAAGAAACTATACTATTATATGAAGAAAAAAGGTTATTCTACAAACAAATTACAATATAGCTAGTTTTCGAACAATAAAAGAAACAGAACTATTTTTCATCCAACAAAATAAAAAGAAAACTAAACTATTTGACCCCAACAAAAATACTGCGATATTACACTTCCATAATTCGAAATACGTCAAAAACTTCTGAATACAAGGGGAAACGCAACTATTTTCATCCCAGAGGAGCGCAAAAAAACAAACAAAAAAAGTTATATTGAAGGGGGTATTACTCGCTTTTTCTGCACCCCCTTCTCCCTCATGTTTAGCATATTTGTTTTGAAATATTAAGACGTTTGTTCCGTTAGTTTGGCGATTTTTGAGACCTTTTGTTTCATTTATTTGTCGAATATTAAGACCTTTCGTGCCATTTAGGTGTCGATTTTGTCCTGGCGACGAAAGCGAGCCTCTAATTTTAGAAGGTACCGGCCTTTGGCCGGAAAAATGTCTACCGAAAACTTTACAAATTTATCTTGAAAGAGGGTCTAGGGGGTGTTTTTCTAAGCTTGGTGGCGGTCTAGCGAGGAAACTAATCAATTAAGTAACACCCCGTTTTTATCATTAATCATCAATTACAAACCCCAATGCACTTGAATAAACTAATGAGAGCATAATTATGGTCCTTCTGGGATTCAAACTCGGGACACCACACCCAGAACATAAGCATCTAAACCATTACGCCACCAACACAATAAATAAATAAATATATGGACCAAAAATAAAGCACTACCCCCTTAACCCCTTTAGTACCGAGTTGCCCATGTCATTATAATCTGGATATTATCAGACAATTTTAGTCAGCTAAGGGAGGACGTGTAGCAATTAAAAGGCTTCAAATTATCTCGATTATCCATACTAAGTGCCACGGTTTCCTCCTAAGCTGCATAACATCGTCTAAATATAGCTGGAATAACACAAAATACATCCTCGGTAACGAAGGGGTTAATACCTGGGAATCTAATATCAGGGTCCTTTTAATGTCAACTTTGGGAGGGCAATTTTTTAAAAGTTTGACGTAACTCCAACTTGTAAAATGATGGAATGCCACGGAGAATGTGAAGTTTGGACGTATCCCTGGTTGGCCCGCTAGCTCTGGCTCGTTCTCGCTCTCTCTCTCTCAGATACACACACACATATATAGGATATATATATATTAGTATTTCATAATGAGGGGGTCTATTTTTTACCAACATTAATACATTCTTCCGTTGTTATTATTGTTGTTGTTTTCAAAAACACTTCCTGTTTCAGTAACACGATAGACTTCTCAATCATCTAGTAACTTTTGGTTTTTTTAAAGTTAGCAATTATGCAAAGAATCACAAACGAATACAAAATATATCAAGCAACAGCAGACCTACCGATCCTTGTTGAAGGTTTGGTATTTGGAATAATTGTGCCGAATGAATCACTAACCTACACTTTTCAACCCTTGATTATAAAAACGTGAAAGGGTTAAGCTCAATGGAATAGTATACTTTTAGCAGCTCGACCATCTGTGTCGTATCGCATGCCTTCGTTTAGCTTTTTAGGTTAAGAGTTTGTTTAGTGTGGCCAAAATGATCTTAATCCCCATCTGTGAATAAGATCCTTGACTCCCAATAACCCGCCACTAAGATGCTTGCGTAACAAGGGTTAGAATAAGGTTTTGTTACGTTTGGGTTAAGTTACATTGAGTTAGGGTGGATCTGAAACTAATTGACCTCAAACAAGTTAATTGCGTTGATCTGGATTGCTTTAATTTGAAATAGTCCAGTTGGATTAAAAGCAGGGTAAGTGTGAATAATCTGGGCAGTGTATATATAGTATGTGTAACCCGTGGCCCTCTCCCCACCCCCAGGTCCGCAACAACCGTCAGCTGAGGTTCTCGTGCAACAAGGGCTACTTCCTGGTGGAGGGTCCCCCGGGGGCCACCTGTGTACACGGTAGCTGGAGTCCTAAGGAAATGCCCAGGTACGTATATTAGGGGGGGGGGGGGGAGACGTACGCACGCACATACACACATACACACACACACACACACACAGTCACAACACACACACTCAAAACACACATATTGACAGACACACTCACACCTAAAAAAAGAAACATGATACGTGCATTATCATTAAAAATCATTGCACACTTTAACACTAATGCACATATACAATACAACAATATCTATATATCTATATATATATACAGCAATATACATATAATTTCATCAGAGTATATAGGCATACACAATTTAATGTGTGTGTGTGTGTGTGTCTGTGTGTGTGTGTGTGTGTGTGTGTGTGTGTGTGTGTGTGTGTGTGTGTGTTTGTGTGTGTGTGTGTGTGAGAACCGGATATGCATTCCTTTACGCATGCAACTAATCAGAAATCAATTACATTTTTCTTTGTTAACGAGTCTGGCAATTACCCAGCTCCCGGAAGTGCCAATTAATAGTAAATGACCTTATCAATAACCAACTGATATTTTCCAGGTCAAAAACAGGTTAATTAAAGGTATCCTCCACTTACTTCCTCCTCTTTTTTGTAATGACCTTTTTTTTCTTCTTCTTCCTCCTTCAACCTTCTCCTTTTCTCTTTAACTCTTCTTCCACTTCCTCCTTCCTCCTTCTCTTTCTTCCTTCTCATTCTCAATCTCCACCCCTCCTTCTTCCTCCTCCTCCTCTTCTCCCCTCTTCTTTAACTCTTCTTCCTCTCCTCCCCTCCTCCTCTTGCTTCTCGTTCTGCTCCAATACATTTCTCCCCTCCTTACCTTACCTCCACCCACCTACCCTCCCCTCCATTCATCCCCACCCTACCCTCCTCCTATCGACGTCCTCCCTCCCCCTCCTCCTTTACGTACAACCCCTTACATCTTCCCCTTCTCCTCCTCCCCTCTCCTTCCTTCTCCCCCTCCCCTCTCCTTCCTTCTCCCCCTCCCATCCTCCTCTTCCTTTCATTCTTCCTCCTCCCCTCCCCCTCCAGTCTTGCTATGCCCTTCCTATGTCTCCCCTACACTACTCCTCCTTCTCTCCATTTCCTCCACTCCTCCTCCTCCTCTTCATTACCTCCCCTCCTCCCTCCTCATTCTCTTCATTTCCTCTCCTCCTCCTCTTCATTACCTCCCCTCCTCCCTCCTTCTCTTCATTTCCTCTCCTCCTCCCTCTCCTCTTCATTACCTCTCCTCCTCCTCCTTCTCTTCATTTCCTCTCCTCCTCACTCCTCCTCTTCATTACCTCCCCTCCTCCTTCTCTTCATTTCCTCTCCTCCCTCTTCCTCCTCTTCATTACCTCCCCTCCTCCCTTCTCCTCTTCATTTCCTCCCCTCCTCTTCATTACTTCCCCTCTTCCCTCCTCAGCTGTTACCCTGTGCCAGTACTGTACACCCTACCAATTATGTGTAATAGGATCTCTCTCTCTCTTTTCTTCTTTATCTTCCTTTCCTTCCATTTTCCTTCTCTCCCAGCTTCCCCCACCCATATCTCTCTCTCTCTCTCACATTACTCTACTTGCCTCGTTATTAATCTCCTTGACATATAATACTGTACGTGCTCTAAGAAATACTTGAACTTTATCATTCCAAGATATTTTACCTACCATTTTCTATTTTGGTCAAGTGTTGACTATGATTCCTTGCCTATTTCATCATATAGTCTATAATAATACTGTTCCTATTAGTCAAGTAATTATGACACTGATATTTCCCTGATCACATACAATATTTCCTTAATATTTCTAAACGATTTTACCAGGATATTCCATTGTCTATAAATGTTCTCCAATGTATCTTTATACGTATAACGATACTAATTATATACACATGTCAACGACTATTAATACCCTTCCTCATTACTTCTGTTCTCCCTAATTGGTTGAACAAATATATGTCGAACTAATATATAATAATTATACTAATTATATATGTAAAAATACAAAAATACTGATAATAGTAACAAATAACAATATTATGACTAAATAGTAATAATTTAAGAATAATAATATACCGGTAATTATAATATTAATAAGACTAAGAATACGAATAATTGGAAGCTGATGATGAGTAATACAAAACAAATAACCATAATATTACTAATAGAAATAATATGAACAAAAAGAAAAGAAAAGAACAATACTATAATACAAATAATAGCAATCGTAAAATAACACACTACCAATATATCCAATCCGAAAATCATGCCCACACTCCTTCCATTAATTTCCTTCCGTCCTTCCCCAGATGCAAACCGGACCTCCACCCGCGTTTCCGGTGGGTGAAACGGTCCGTGAACGAGACCGAATATACCGAGATCAGCCGGAACACGGACGACAAGACGTACGTGATTTCTGGAACTGACGAGCCGGATCGGTACGAGGAGGAGAGCGATGGGAATGGAGAAGACGAAGAGGAGGAGGAGGAGGAGGAGGGAGAAGAGGGAGAAGAAGAAGAAGAAGAGCAAGATCATCAACAGAATATAACTAGTAGTACTCCTCAAACTACCACTACAACCACAGCAAACAACCACGACACTACTGACACTACTACTACTACTACTACTACTACTACTACTACTACTTCACCGCTACCAGACCACCAGGCACTTGAAACCACCACCACTACCAAACACACCGATGGTAACACCTCACCTACCACAACCACACCCTCCACTCAACCAAACCCTACCACAGTACCAAATAAACACAACAAAACCCGAAAACCCAATCATCCGAACCAGGAAATATATCCAAACCTTCCCAAATTAACTCCGAAAGCCAGCAAATCGGATCTGAAGCCTAAGAAAACAACATCTGAACCCAAACACCAGGATAAGAAATCAGCCTTAAATCCCAGCAAAAAGGACCCAACAGCGAATAAACCCACTCAGAACCTAAACCAAACAGACCGAAAAACGCATCAACAAATCCACAACCCCACCCAAACGAACCAGAAGACGAATCAGCAAACCACAGACTCCAATTCCGCTCAAGACACAAACCGGCGCACTCCGGAACTATCCCAAGCGAACCGGAACGCAAGTCGGGCCTCACCGGATGCCACCGAAAAGGACCGGAAGACCAAACCACTAGCTGATCCGACCCAACCGGCCTCCCCAGCGAATCATCCGGCCTACCCCTCCACCCTCATCGCCGGCCTGCTCAGTGGTAAAGCGGCCAGACATCGGGGGATACAGGCCAACTTGGGGAAGACGCTCAGAGGGCCGCTGACAGACTTTTACCGGATCCTGCGAACCGATAATAGTAACACCAATTCCGGAGGCCGGTCGGTTGTCAGGGTGCCCAGGAACGCCGTCGACAACAACAACAACAACAACAACAACAAGGAGAAGAAGAGGAAGAGGAGGAACAAATGGAAGAAGAAGGGGAAAAGAGGTAAGGGTAACAAACCATTTGGCAGTACAGTTAACTGTTCGTATTACTTTTGAACACGGTGTATGATTTTATATATTTCATTCTTATTATACAAACATATACATTATACAATCATTTCCAAGTAGTGCTTCCTACAAGTACTTAACTAAAGTGCAGGGAACATTTAATTTAATGGTGTTAGTTAATTGTCTTAATTTTGGCCACGCTACTTGGTCAGCAGTAGACTTGACTACAAATTCAAACTGATTCAATCCCTTAAGCCATTAATCTATCCTATTTATTGATGAAAATATACTTTGAAAAGTAGACATAATTAATAAAAACACCATGTGAGGAGGATCACTTTATTGGCAACGTTTCACAATATAGCTTCATCAGGCCAAAGACATCATGTATGCCATTGGCCTCGTGAAGCTATATGCGAAACGTTGTCAATAAAGTGCTCCTCCTCACATGGTGTTTGTATTTATCCTATTTATTTCTCTAGACTCGCCCGCCGCTGTCCTACGAAATGTTTTTTTTTCTCCAGAAGTCAAGATAGCAATAGTTTTTTAAGATTGTACACCTTTCTATCGTTCTATTCTATCCTCCTATATAGACTCCCCGGCCACCGTCCCTCACTGCGAGCCTATAGCCAGCGAGCCTTACCTACGAGTGGAGGTGGCCAGGAGGGGGCGGGATAGTAACTACACGTACTCTGCGGGGGCCAGGATCAAGGTCACCTGTCTGCACGGCTACGGTCTCAACATTGGCAACAGGACGGCGAAGTGTGCGCGGCGGGGGAAGTGGAAGCCGAAAAAGCCGGAATGCGTTACTTGTGAGTAGACGTGATGGTATTAACCCTCTCCGACATATGACGCGATTTTGAGCCTATTGGGGATACTTTAGATCCTTTGTTACCATCAGGGGTATTTAGAAACCTTTAGTTTAGTTACTTCAACCTCTGCAGTTGTCTTTGAGTTAGCTGATGGCAGAAAACTTATTTTGGAGAGATAATTATAGGAGTGAGAGAACTCTATTTCGTATTGCTAATCTGGCAACCTCTGCGTCATATACGCGTGAAAGGGTTAAATGGAAGACGGAATGCATAACGTGTGAGTATTTGTGATGTAGAGTTGTTGAAGTGATTGTATAAAATATAAACAACGTTAATATGAATGTGGACCTGATGTGAGAGGAGTTAAATGTGGAAGGCCCAGTTGTGATTTTGGGAAGGAGGGAGGGGCAGGTATTCGTATTGATAAGATAAATGGGCGGATATGTGTATGTAAAATACATGTAAGTATGCGGAATCTGTATGTATTTATATCCGTGGGTGAGAGAGAGAAAAAATTGTTCACCAGATACTGTACAATTACGCTTCAATATATTGTCCAAGTGAATTAACTTCATGGTTAGTGGTTTACATTAAATGCCGGATCATAAGTAAAGAGCATCGTAGACCGAAGACTGATTAGAAAAATGCTAGAAGGAAAGCTGAGTACATAGGTCACTTTACGTATTTGCATAATAATGATAAATTATGGATAAAATAAATACAAATAATAATAGTAACATACTACATATAACACTGCAATGACTTAATCCATGATAAATGTAATTAAGCATAAAATAATACCTATAAATAACCATTCTTGCTTCATATTAAGAAATCATATTCGGTCAAGGAGAATACATGTCCAACCTCCATAAAACAAGAGAAAGGTTAAAACAATCACATCTTCATTCATTTTAATTATACCCCGAAGCCAGTCAGAAATTAATTAGTTGTGTGTTTGTCAATTTAGATGCCGGTATCACACGAGCGTTTTTTCCCCTCAATTATTATCCTAAACACTGGTCTGGCAGCTTAAGAGGTAAACTTTTCAAATAATGATATCGCCTAAATTGATCTACATTCAATCTAGTTTTCGATATCAGTGCAGGTCTCAGAAAAATTGCCGAAAACACAATTTGGCCATTGAAAATTGACGATTAAATCTCTCGTGTGCTACCCCCCTAGTCAGTCAAAGAGCGTCCCTCCTTCGTATGTTCATAGTTAATTATTTAGCTATTATAACTGTCTGAATCGGGTCAGTCCATTTACAGTCTGGGGGGGGGGGGAGCAACATCTATTTACACTTGGTTGAGAAGATATGATTTTTCGTGCGAGTTTAATCGGTAATTGCTATCTATCAGTAATTGCTATCTATCAACGAGTCTTCTTCATTAATCCATCTGTCTATATAAGGCATCCCTCTATTTATAGTTGTGTCCGTTTATTCATCAATCAACTTAATCTCGAATTACAAATATAACTAAACTAAGTATAAACATATACTGTATATTAATATATCTGTGTTGCTTATCTAAATTGGAAGTTAATGTGTTCCTATTCATTTCTTATATACAGTATGTAGTATATATATATATATATATATATATATATATATATATATATATAACTTTCAATTCAACAGTGTATATTTCTCTACCCTCTCTCTTCCCCCCCCCCCCCCCCCTAGTACCGTGCACCGTGCCCGAAGCCCCGCACGGCCAGTTTGAGTTCAACGGTGGAGCGGTGCACGAGCGGGCGGTCATCAGTCACGGGGAGGTGGTACGGTTCGCCTGCACGTCCGGATACACCGTCCTGGGTTCGGATACCATGCGCTGCTGGTACGGTTCATGGGCGGTCACTGGCAAGAACCCGGAGTGTGCACCAAGTAAGTTGACACTAGGCCTGAGTTAGCATCTTTAAAGAGTGTATCTACTGTAATCTAATAATGTTTTGCCTATGTGCAATTAATTACCATAATTTCATACATTTTTAGCCGAGATCAAAATCACTTTAAACTATTATTATTTATCAAGAGCAACAGCGACATAACTAGTTTATTCTTCACTATAATATACTCCTCCCTTCGACAACGATGAGCTACCGGAACTATGCCACAGGAAATACAACAACCGGTACATGAATTTGTTAATGTATCTATCTATCTATCTAGTATACGTTTAACTAACATAATTAATCAGACTTTTCCTCCTCTATCTTTCTATCTATCTATCTTCTTATCTATCTATCTATGTATCTATTTATCTTCGTATCTATCTATATTGATGTACTAAATGACTACACCCGTTACCTTTTCCTCCTCTATCTTTCTATCTATCTATCTTCTTATCTATCTATCTATGTATCTATTTATCTTCTTATCTATCTATATTGATGTACTAAATGACTACACCCGTTACCTTTCCCCCAGACAACTGCGAGCTACCTCAACTAAGCCACGGGAAGTACAGTAACGGTTACAAGAAGGGTCTAACCATCATCCACGGCTCCCAGATACGGTACACCTGTGACAAGAACTACCTGGTCAGTGTCCAAGACGTTACCTGTCGTCTGGGTCAGCTTAGCCCCGCCCCTCCCGCCTGTATCACGCCCGCACAGACCCTGCATCATGTCAGCGAGGGGCCTAAAGGTAAATAACAGAACAGACAGGTAGACAGAGAAGAGAAACTTTCTCTTCACAACTGTTAACCCTTTCTGTACCGGCGACGTCTTTTTAGCTTTATTCTGGCTACTGTTAGACGAATTTATTCAGTTAAAAAAGGGCCTTCAGCAATTAATAGGCTTCGAAGACTCTCACTTAACGCTTTTTACTACCACAGCTTCTTCTTAAAACTGCACAAAATGTCTAAATGTAGCTAGAATAAAATTATAAAGACATCTCCGGTACAGAAGGGGTTAAGGGGTACAGGGCCCTGGGAGGGGCTTCGGTGTCCCGGGCGTTTCCGCACTCTCCTCAGCCCCTCGCCTGGGAGCGGCTTCGGTCACCTGGGCATTCTTTAGTGGTAAAGCTGGAAGGGTACTGTGGGGGCGCTCGGTTATGGCCTTAGCCTTGCTCGGGACCTTGGGACTGCTCGGCCAGACAGCTTGGGGATCAACAATAACAACAGACAGATAGAAATCGACGATCACATAATCTCTCCAAGATTCGTTTGACGGAGATAACAAAAGGAACCTTCATGATATTAGCCAGGAGTCTAGAGTTCCTGAACATACAAGAAAGGAAGAAAATACGCATCTTTCGAAACAGTGTTGGGGCAAATTGTAAAAAATATGAATATGCAGTGAGCAGTAGATTAACTATATGTAGTGAGCAGTAGATTAACTATATGCAGTGAGCAGTAGATTAACTATATGCAGTGAGCAGTAGATTAACTATATGCAGTGAGCAGTAGATTAACTATATGCAGTGAGCAGTAGATTAACTATATGATAATAAAATAATTCACATAACTATTTTCTTCCCCCAGTAGACCTAGAACGAGAGCGAGAACGAGATCGAGAGCGAGAACGAGATCGAGAGCTAGAGCCTGTCCCCAACACCTATACCCCCACCTTGAAGGACTCCTGTGACGCCCCTCTCGTAGTCCCGGACTCACAGGGATTCACCAATGGACAACCTCTAGAAGAGGGGCATAAGTAAGTCGTGGTGTGGGTGTGTGTAGTAGTGTTTATGGTGGAGTGTGGGTGGTTGGGTGAGTTTGTGTGTGTGTGTTGTGAGGAGGGGGGAGGGGGGTATGGTGGGTGTGTTTGTGTGGAGGGGGGGGGGGGGGGGGTAGTGTTTGGTAGGGGGGGGGTATGGAGGGGGGGGGGTAGTGTTTGGTATGGGGGGGGGGTATGGTGTGTGTGTGTGTGTGTTGTGGGGAGGGGGGGGGGTATGGTGGGTGTGTGGGTGGAGGGGGGGGGGTAGTGTTTGGTACGGAGGGGGTGGTATGGTGTGTGTGTGTGTGTGTGTGTTGTGGGGAGGGGGGTATGGTGGGTGTGTGTGTGGAGGGGGGGGGGGGGTAGTGTTTGGTATGGGGGGGGTATGGTGGGTGTGTGTGTGTGTGTGTGTGTTTGGTATGGGGTGGTGTGTCTCTAGTTAGTTGTGGCGTGGTCAGGTGGGGTGAACTAGAGCACAGTGTGATGTGATGTCGTTTGGTGTGGTGTGATACGGTGTGTTAGTGTGGTGGGGTGTGCTTTAGTTTGAGTTGGCTGGTATAAGCGGGGTGGTAGGAGTGAGATAGAGTGGTATGGATTGGTTGAAATGTGGTGTTGTAGTATAGTATTTGGTAGGTGTATAGTTATGGATGACCTAGATGTGTGTGAAATTGTATTTTGTTTTTGTGTGTTCATTGTTTTCTGTTGTGTTTTGTGTTGTCCCTATTCTGGCTCGGTCTTAAATCGGCCACCCCAAAAAGAAAAAGAAAATAGGAAAAGTGGGGATTGGGCCTGAGTATATAGATAGATAGATAGATAGATAGATAGATAGATAGATAGATAGATAGATAGATAGATAGATAGATAGATAGATAGATAGATAGATAGATAGATAGATAGATAGATAGATAGATAGATAGATAGATAGATAGATAGATAGATAGATAATTATGGGGTAGATAAAGGTGGCGTGGAAGATTTGTAGAAAACATTGATATTGATAAGGCAAATTGATGACTATGATACTAATAATAATGTTGACCTAGATACTGTTGCTATAATATGTTGTCACCAGGCCAATATGTTTACTGTGTGTTTACCTGTACTCCTAATTGTCACAAATAATAATAATAATAATGTTTAGGTTACTTATATAGCGCCATTTCTCTCTAGCCCTCGCTCCAAGATTCAATAGCGCTCGACCAAAGTTTATTACCAGACACTATTGCCCATTTCCTAGCTCAAGGGAAATGATACCGGATACCAGTGTATGCGAAAACCCTCCATGCCTGAGCGTGGGATTGAACTCGGATTACCTGTATTGGGAGGACGAGATGTACTCCACTACACTACCGAGCCGGTAACAACACCAATGAAGGCAGTAACAATGCGGGCATTTGCTAAATACACTATAACATTTATTTTTCAGGGCAAATTTTGAAAATCACACCTAAAGATCACCTGACATGTTCCCTATCGTATCGTAGATCATCGTGGCTGCCCTACAATTATTTAATGTCCTACCCCGCTTTAAATGGACACAACTCACATGCTTCAGCCAAGATTTAATACCCTGGACGCCAGGTACGCGTGACGCGTATGGTACACAAACTGTGAAGTTTCTGTATAAATATCGCCATTTTGTACTTAAAATATGCCCAGAAACACAACCCATGAATTATAATATTATAATACAATGGTAAAACACTTCTGATGAAAATTGCAACTCATTCACTTTCATAATACAGAAATTTCCGGAATATCAAGTAATATCAAACTTTAACCTTCGTTTTCTCAGAACAGATTATTTAATAAATTGCATATATCAAAAAGGCATCTGCTCAGCCATTTATGGACCAAGGCATCTGCTCAGCCATTTATGGACCAAGGCATCTGCTCAGCCATTTATGGACCAAGGCATCTGCTCAGCCATTTATGGACCAATTTTAATGATTCACGTGTAATTTTAATCCTAATTTACAATAGAATCTTTTTGTAAGAGGGAATTGCTCAAACTTAATTCTAAGTATTGAATAAACAAAAAATATATATAATTTTCTCACTCTCGTTTCATGAATATAATTATTATTTGTTTTAAATATTCATAACTGCTTTCATTAATGTCCTACATGTAATTCCTCCTGACAAACTAACATTTATATAGTTCTTTCAGGGGAAGAACGATGAAACCTCTAACTATAGGCATTTTAAAAGGTATAACCCTTTAAAAATGGCCAAAGAATTAGCAAAAAAGTATTTATTATGCTTTATATGCTTGATATTATATACATTTAGATCCCTGTTATGGCAAAACATATTTCAAAACATGCTTAAGGGGAGGTTTTTAGTGTGTTTCCTAGACTTCCATCAAGCTTGAAATTACACCCCCATGACCCCCTTTCAAGCTAAATTTGTACATTTTTCGATAGAAAAATGTCCCGGCCGAAGGCCGATTCCTCTTAAATTACAGGCTCGCTATCGCTCGCCAGGATAAAATCGACACCTGAATGGCACGAAAGGTCTTAATATGGGGTGAAAGTTCTTAAAATCACTAAATTAATGGGGCGAACGTTTTATAATATCAAAAGCAATGGGGCTAAACATGAGGGAGAAAGGGGTCCAGAAAAAAATCCCTCAAGTGGAGACCTCCCCTTAACCTTGTGTTAACATTTGAGTGCCATCACATTATGTGTGTAATGTTCCTTCTTCCTTCCCCCCCCCCCCCCCCCCCCCCCCTTAAGGGGAGATTTCCACTCGAGGGATTTTTTTCTGGACCCCTTTCTCCCTCATGTTTAGCCCCATTGCTTTTGAGATTTTAAGACCTTCGCCCTAGTAGTTTGGATATTTTAAGACATTTTGCCCCATTTCTGGCAATTTTAAGACCTTTCGTGCCATTAAGGTGCCGATTTTTTCCTGGCGAGCGATAGCGAGCCTGTAATTTAAGAGCAACCGGCCTCCAGCCGGGACATTTTTCTACCGAAAAATGTACAAATTTATCTTGAAAGGGGGTCTAGGGGGTGTAATTTTAAGCTTGATGAAAACGTAGGGAACAAACTAAATACCTCCCCTTAATGACATCGAAAATACTTATTGCGGAACGAAATATCAGAGAATCTTAATATTTATATTTTTCGCTCAAACTGATTCACAACTAATTAAAAGCACGATTATTATTGCTTGATTAATTCAACTCCTTTATGGGTTGCCTTTGTTATGATAATGATAATTATAACGAAATTATATTAAAACTGAAATAATGATGATGATGATGATGATGATGATGATGGTGATGATGATAATAGTGATGATAATGATGATAATAATAAATAATAACTAAAAATAACGAAAATAATTATGTTAAACGTAAATAATGATGATGATGGTGATGATGATAATAGTGATGATAATGATAATGATAATAATAATAACTAAAAATAACGAAAATAATTATGTTAAAGGTAAATAATGATGATGATGATGATGATAATCATAGTGATGATAATGATGATAATAATGATGATAATAATAATAACAACTGTAAAAATAACGAAAATAATTATGTTAAACGTAAATAATGATGATGATGATGATGATAATAGTGATGATAATGATGATAATGATAATGATAATAATAATAACAACTGTAAAAATAACGAAAATAATTATGTTAAACGTAAATAAAATATTACCACCACCAGGCAATTACCAACTCCACACATATTTCCCAGTAACTGCTAATTGCCCTGTATGCTAATGGTAATGATGGACCCGGACTATAATGAGGGCAATTAACATGATAATTGACGGCTCCCGCTATTACTTAGGGCGGCGCTAAATGTTTGTTTGGTCTAGTAATTCATGTATTCATATTATTATTTTTAGTTTCCTCTCTAGACCTCCATCAAGCTTAGAAGAACACCCCCTAGACCCCCCTTCAAGATAAATTTGTGAATTTTTCGGTAGAAAAATTTCCCGGCCAATGGTCGATTCCTCCTAAAATTACAGGCTCGCTATCGCTCGCCAGGAAAAAATCGACACCTAAATGGCACGAAGGGTCCAAATATTGACAAAGAAATGGGGTGAAAGGTCATAAAATCCCCAACCTAATTGAACCAACGTCTTAAAATCTCAAAACTAGTGGGGCTAAACATTAGGGAGAAGGGGACCACAAAAAACGGTCTGTCTCCCCTTAATGGATACAAAAAAAATTTATAGGAATAATGAGGGGCAATTAACATGATAATTAACTTAATGGACTTAATTAACAACAATTAACATGATAATTGACTTAATGGGCTTAATTAACAACAATTAACATGATAATTGACTTAATGGGCTTAATTAACAACAATTAACATGATAATTGACTTAATGGACTTAATTAACAACAATTAACATTATAATTGACTTAATGGACTTAATTAACAACAATTAACATTATAATTGACTTAATGGACTTAATTAACAACAATTAACATGATAATTGACTTAATGGACTTAATTAACAACAATTAACATGATAATTGACTTAATGGACTTAATTAACAACAATTAACATGATAATTGACTTAATGGACTTAATTAACAACAATTAACATGATAATCGACTTAATGGACTTAATTAACAACAATTAACATGATAATTGACTTAATGGACTTAATTAACAACAATTAACATGATAATTGACTTAATGGACTTAATTAACAACAATTAACATGATAATTGACTTAATGGACTTAATTAACAACAATTAACATGATAATTGACTTAATGGACTTAATTAACAACAATTAACATGATAATCGACTTAATGGACTTAATTAACAACAATTAACATGATAATTGACTTAATGGACTTAATTAACAACAATTAACATGATAATTGACTTAATGGACTTAATTAACAACAATTAACATGATAATTGACTTAATGGACTTAATTAACAACAATTAACATGATAATTGACTTAATGGACTTAATTAACAACAATTAACATGATAATCGACTTAATGGACTTAATTAACAACAATTAACATGATAATTGACTTAATGGACTTAATTAACAACAATTAACATGATAATTGACTTAATGGACTTAATTAACAACAATTAACATGATAATTGACTTAATGGACTTAATTAACAACAATTAACATGATAATTGACTTAATGGACTTAATTAACAACAATTAACATGATAATTGACTTAATGGACTTAATTAACAACAATTAACATGATAATTGACTTAATGGACTTACTTAATTAACAACAATTAACATGATAATCGACTTAATGGACTTAATTAACAACAATTAACATGATAATTGACTTAATGGACTTAATTAACAACAATTAACATGATAATCGACTTAATGGACTTAATTAACAACAATTAACATGATAATTGACTTAATGGACTTAATTAACAACAATTAACATGATAATTGACTTAATGGACTTAATTAACAACAATTAACATGATAATTGACTTAATGGACTTAATTAACAACAATTAACATGATAATTGACTTAATGGACTTAATTAACAACAATTAACATGATAATTGACTTAATGGACTTAATTAACAACAATTAACATGATAATTGACTTAATGGACTTAATTAACAACAATTAACATGATAATTGACTTAATGGACTTAATTAACAACAATTAACATGATAATTGACTTAATGGACTTAATTAACAACAATTAACATGATAATTGACTTAATGGACTTAATTAACAACAATTAACATGATAATTGACTTAATGGACTTAATTAACAACAATTAACATGATAATTGACTTAATGGACTTAATTAACAACAATTAACATGATAATTGACTTAACAACAATTTTACCAACTGCCTTAAGGGGAGGTATTTAGTTTGTTCCCTAGACCTCCATCAAGCTTAAAATGACACCCCCTTGAGTCCCTTTCAAGATATATTTGTACATTTTTCGGTAGAAAAATTTCCCGGCCGAAGGCCGGTTCCTCTTAAATTACAGGCTCGCTATCGCTCGCCAGGATAAAATTGACACCTGAATTGCACAAAAGGTCTAAATATGGGGTGAAAGTTCTTAAAATCGCTAAACTAATGGGGCAATCGTTTTATAATATCAAAAGCAATGGGGCTAAACATGAGGGAGAAAGGGGTCAAGAAAAAAATCCCTTAAGTGGAGATCTCCCCTTAATGGAGGAAAAAAAATTTATAGGGAAAAAGGAGAATACCAATGGCTGTTTAAGGGGAGGCAGACCGTTTTTCTGGACCCCCTTCTCCCTCATGTTTAGCCCCACTAGTTTTGAGATTATAAGACGTTCGGCCCATTAGTTTGGCGATTTTAACACCTTTCGCCCCATTTGGTTGTCAATTTTAAGACCTTTCGAGCCATTTAGGTGTCGATTTTTTCCTGACGAGCGATAGCGAGCTTGCAATTTTAAGAGGAACCGGCCTTTGGCCGGAACATTTTTCTACCGAAAAATGCACAAATTTATCTTATTAATAGACCAAACAAACGGTCAGTGTCCCCTTAACCCCTTCTGTACCGGCGACGTCTCTTACATTATATTCTGGCAACGATTTGACGATTTCATTCAGCTTAGGAAGGATCTGTGGTAGCTAACAGGATTAATTGAGATAGTGTGTGGCCTTTTAATGGTTAGAGGTCCTTCCTAAGCAAAATAAAATCATCTAATAGTTGCCAGAATATTATGAAAAAGACGTCACCGGTACAGTATGGGTTAATATTGGAGTGTGGTCTCTCTCTCTCTCTCTCTCTCTCTCTCTCTCTATATATATATATATATATATATATATTTATATATATATATATATATATATATATACAGGCAATATATTTATAATTCTATCTATACATATTCAATACAACGCAACGTAGTTTAACCTTACCTAACCTATCACACATACCCTCTCCCACCAACTTTACCTAACCTAATTAAACTTAACCACACCTCACTTCTCCTCATCCAACCCAACCGAACCTAATCATCAAGGAACTCCACATCATCTCTTCTCATCCAACCGAACCTAACCTAACCGAACCTCATCCTCAACCTAACCTAACCTGACATAATCTAACCTAACCTCATCCAACTTAACTTAACCTAACCTAACATAACATAACATAAACTAACCCAACCAAACCTAAACAAACATAATCTAACTTAACTTAACTTAACTTAACCTAACCTAACCTGATCAAATCCTATGTAATATTTTAAATAATTAAGTTCACTCCCAACGCAAAACACCACCCAATGAAATTAAAGAAAGCATGTGCTCCTCCCGGGATTCGAACCTGGGACACCACACACATAATCTAATCGTGCTAACCATTACACCATCTAACGTAACTTCCCACCACCAGATTTAACTTAACCCAACCTAACCTAGCCTCACCTCATCCAACCCAACCCACACCAATCCAATCCAACCCCAAACTTAACCCAACCTAACCTAACCTCTCCTCATCCAACCCAACCCAACCTAACCTAATCTCTCCTCATCCAACCCAACCTAACCCAACCTAACCTAACTTAACTCAACCCAACCTAACCTAACCTAACCCGACCCAACCTAACCTAACCTAACTTAACTCAACCCAACCTAACCTAACCCGACCCAACCTAACCTAACTTAACTCAACCCAACCCAACCCAACCCAACCCAATCTAACCTAATCTAACCCAACTCAACCTAACTCAACTCAACCCAACCTAACCTAATCTAACCTAACTTAACTCAACTCAACTCAACTCAACTCAACCCAACCTAACCTGACCTGACCAAATCCTATGTAATATAATCTAACATCACCTCTCACCCCCAGACATCCCTAATGAAAGCATGTGCTCCTCCCGGGACTCGAACCTGGGATACCACACACAGATCTAAACACGCTAACCATTGCACCATCTACTAATGTAACCTCCCATCCGCAGACATCCCGACGGCGCCGTGGTGACCTTTGCGTGCAAGACCAACAACATCGGGGTCAAGACCACGTGGAAGGTCACGTGTTCTAACGGCACGTGGCTGGGCGCGCGTTCACCCACCACGTGCGGGGCGGACGGGGCGGACGAGAACTACGGCAACAAGTCCTGCACGTGGCGGAAGTCAGAGCCGAATGTGGTGACTTTCTACTTCGATACGGAGTTGACGGACGAGATGATAGAGTTCGAGCCTGGAGCTGAATTGGTGAGGAGAGAGAGAGAGAGAGAGAGAGAGAGAGAGAGAGAGAGAGAGAGAGAGAGAGAGAGAGAGAGAGAGAGAGAGAGAGAGAGAGAGAGAGAGAGAGAGAGAGAGAGAGAGAGAGAGAGAGAGAGAGAGAGAGAGAGAGAGAGAGAGAGACCGAGAGAGAGCGATAGAGAGTGAGAGTGAGAGACTGAGAGTGAGAGAAAGAGGTGGGGGGGGGGTTTCTGGACTTTCTAATATAATTTTGCCCAACTCCCTTGTAACTACCTCGAATTCCCTCTAACACTCTCTAACCTCCTAACTCCCTCTATCATCTCCTAACTCCCTCTAACACCCCTTAACCTCCTTCTAACTACCTCTATCATCTCCTAACTCCCTCTAACACCCCTTAACCTCCTTCTAACTACCTCTAACATCTCCTAACTCCCTCTAACTACCTTTAACCTCCTTCTAACCCCCTCTAACATCTGCTAACTCCCTTCTAACCCCCCTCTAGGTAACTCTCTTCTAACCTCGTTCAACTCCCTTTAACTTAATTTAACCTTTTATAACTTCCATCTAATTCTCTTCTAACTCCTTCTAACACTCATCTAACTCCTAACTTAATCTAACTCCCTTATAACCTCATCTAAGCTCTTCTAACTCCCTTTAATTTGTGCTTAACTCCCTTCTAACATCTAACCTCTTCTAACTCCCGTCTAACATCATCTACTAGGTATCGCGGTGCCTGGACATCGGGAAGTTCCAAAGGCTGGGCTCGGACACGCGGCGCTGCGTCAACGGAGTGTGGTCGGGAGAGGCGCCTGTCTGTATTGGCCTTAACCAGCTCAACAACTATTCCGGTCAGTCTAATAATACCACCACCACCAACAACAACAACAACAACAACAACAACAACAACAACAACAAAAGCAATATAATAAACAGCATGAACCTAAACAACATAAGCATAACAAAAAATAACCACAACATATCAAACAACAACAACCTAATCAACATACAATTAAAAACCAACAAGTAAGGTCAACAAAGAAAATAATTAAAGTTTTGTCACCCTAAAAAATCAAAATAAAAACTAATCAAAATTAATAAAACAAAAATAAATAAAAACAGAAAAATACTACTGAAACATCCTTAATAATATCTGTCTGGAGTCGGTCACCCCCAGTTATGGGGTATGTGCCTGAGTAAATACATACATACATACATTACATACATACATACTTGTCTTTTGTCTTCATTTATTTTATATTATAAGTTAAATGAATATAAGTTTATAGCTGTCTTCGTGGTGCGATGCATAAGGTGTTGATTTTCGGTGTGAGCATCCTGGTTTCGAATCCACGGACTGCCACATGTGTTTGTAAATTTCATTAATCGATTTTAGGAGTATAGTTGGTTGTTGGAAGGAACATAATAATTGCTATATATTTTGCTATTATTGTTTTTTCAACTACTCCCTCTCGGGCATAGTCTGAGAGCTTGTACATTCAACCGATATACATTGAACGGTGAAGCCTGTGAGGTATCGTTCCAGTGCTTCACTGTCTCATCCCCTAGACTCGAACCCTCACTCTTAGATATATTCCATGATATTTTTGTTTTTATCTCCTCATCTACAGTGGACAAGCCCCCCACCATCTTGTTCCGCAACGAGCAGGGCCCCATGGATCAGACCAACGACGGACAGCTGTTGGTTTACCCGGGAACGGTCTTATATCTGGAGTGTCTCTTTACCCGGAGGCACGGAACGCCCAAGTGGAACGTCTCTCTAGCCAGCTCGTGAGTTTTGGAAGAGTGTGTGTGTGTGTGTGTTTTGTTTTCCTCTGTGGATGAGGGAGACAAAAGGCAAAATTGCCTGTGATGAGTGCCTCCCTCAAGAGTTAAAAGAGTGACAGGGCCAAAATCAAGGAATGTTCGAGCCAAATGTATGGAAACACGGAGTTTGACGCAATTTAACCCGCTGAGCCCCAGCTAGTTTATAATAAATGTATCACCCAGGACCGGCAGGTTTTGAAAAAAAAAAAAAAATCCAGAAAACACCAGGAATGGGTTAGGAATGAAGGAAAATCCACAAAAAAACGATCCCCTAGGTCATTAACGCCTTACGAGCGGGCCCGTCAGTAACTTCTACTACCCGCCAAGCGGGTGGTTTTACCCTAAACGACCTTGTTTCCGTGCTCTTTTTCATGCATAAACAAGAACCAGAGCGTAATACAATTATGTATCCCTGAAAGGGCGATAATTGAGGTTTCCAATGACACCAGAACCATCCTTCTACGACCACGCGTTCTCTTGCAACGATCATGCAAGACGAGTGCAAAATCCCTAAAATACGGTAATTTCCTTACATAATTCCCTGTGTAACGAGGCAGTGAGTGTGGGTGTGTGTGGAGTAGGGCCCAGTGCTGGCGCGAGAGCCGTGCCGAACGGTCAGAGTCGACCTACGCTCCTCCAACCGCTCGTCTCTCTCTCAGATACCCTATGCAAAATATGTCAAACAAGTAATATTTGTGTGTGATAGTGAAAGCAGTTTGGTAATTCACAAATAATCCAAGAACTAAATAATTATTCTTGATGATACTGGATGCACCTTAGTAACTTGAGTATGTACAATTGGCCACATCTGTTCCTCGTCGTCGTGGTCTTATGTATGAAAGTAAAATTAGTATGAATGAATTATTGCGAGTGTGGTTTCTCTTGATTATCAGTTGACTAATCAGATGAATTAACCACTGCATAAGAAAATATATTCGTAATTCAATCATGTGCATTATATTTACATGTATTAAGATCACGGACAGGAACATAACTTATGTGGCCAACTGTACAATTAACTTAATAGATGACTATACATTCTTTATAATGCTTGACAACATTATTAATTAAATATTTCTTTCTTTTTTCAGACTTCTCCCAGGGAAGAAGAGGAGGAGGAAGGGAAGCAAGAAGGGAGGCAAAGGGAAGGGATTGAGAAGAGGAAGCAGCATGGTGTAAGTATAATCAGGTATTATCTTGGTGGTGTAATGGTTACAGTGTTTGATAATCTGTGTGTGATAACCCAGGTTCGAATTCCGGGGGATCACATATATGCTGTCATTAATTTCATTGGACGTGTTTGGTGTTGTGGTGAAATAAATAAAATATAGATTATAAGTTAGCTAGAAGACCACGTAAGGTAAATTAACTGCAGATAGCAAAAAGTTTTAATGATAATAATCTCGAATAGGGGTCGTGGGGGTGTTTTCTAAAGTTTGATGAAGGTTAAGGGAGGAAACTAACAAATAATAAACAGATGATCAAACAATAAGCAAAAACAAAAACATGAATGAATATAAGCAAGAGAGAGTCGAAAGATGGAGGGAGTACTTCAGTGAGTTGCTAAATGTAAGGAATGAAGAGCCAGCAAACATAGCTGGATATGGTATGGGAGGGAGAAGAAGAGAAGTAGTGGAGGAGGAGGTGGGGATCAGGAGGTCAGAAGTGTGGGAAGCCATGAAAAGAGTGAAGTTGGGGAAAGCACCAGGAACAGATGGAGTGTGTGGGGAAATGTTGAGGTATGGTGGTGAGATAGTGATAGAATGGGTATGGAAAATGTGCAAACTAGCATGGGAGAAGGGGAGTGCACCCGATGACTGGAAGACTGGCATAATAGTCCCCCTATATAAGGGCAAAGGGGAAAGAGGAGTGTGTGGTAACCACCGAGGAATATGTCTTCTAAGCGTAGTAGGGAAGGTATACAGTAGGGTAGTGATTGAGAGAGTGAGAGTGAGAACGGAGAAATGGATAGGCGACGAGCAGGGAGGTTTTAGGAAGGGAAGAGGATGTGTAGATCAGATTTTTACCCTGAATTGTGTTGTGGAGAAGTATCTGGAGAAGAAACAAAAGGTGTATGTTGCCTTTATGGACTTGGAGAAGGCCTATGACAGAGTGGATAGAGAAGGTTTGTGGAAAGTACTTAGAATATATGGAGTAGAGGGCAAGTTGCTGAAAGCAGTGAAGAGCATGTATGAGGGTGCAAAGGCGGCAGTACGTGTGGAGAGTGAGCAGAGCGAGTTCTTTGACCTGAATGTTGGTTTGAAACAGGGGTGTGTGATGTCCCCGTGGTTGTTTACTGTATATATGGATGGAGTCATGAAAGAAATACTATCAAGAGCAGTGGATGTTGGTGTATCGCTGAAAAGGGAGGGAATTGAGTGGAAGCTACCTATACTGCTGTTTGCGGATGATACAGTTCTGATGAGTGATAATGAATGGGAGTTGCAGGGTCTGGTAAATGAGTTTGGAACAGTATGCGAAAAACGGAATTTGAAGGTAAATGCAGGGAAGAGCAAGGTTATGGTCTTCGAAAGGGGTGAAGTTACAGAGTGTGAGGTGAAGCTGAACGGTCAGGCTATGGAGATCGTCAACTCTTTTAAGTATCTGGGCAGTGTGTTGAGTAAAGATAGGACTATGGATGAAGAAGTGCGGGAGAGGGTACAACAGGGGAAGAGGGTTGTAGGAACGCTAAAAGCAGTAACAAGAAATAGGGTGGTCAGTATGGAAGTGAAGAAGTCCTTGCATGACAGTGTGGTAATCCCGACACTGACTTACGGAAGCGAAGCATGGACGTTGGTTGAGAGACTCAGACCAAGAGTGAGAGCAGTGGAAATGAATTATTTAAGGAGTGCGTGCGGAGTTACATGGAGGGATAGACAGACTAATGAGGAAGTAAGAAGGAGGTGTGGTGTGGAGGTAGATGTGCTGGAAAGTGTGAAAAGGAACAACTTGAGATGGTTCGGCCATATGGAACGTATGGAAAGCGAGAGAATGACTAAGAGGGTGTATGAGTCGGGTGGAGGGACAGAGAGGGAGAGGTAGACCGAATGAGAGGTGGAAGGATGGAGTGAGGAAGTACATGAACGAAGGCGGTGCTGGTTGGGAGGAGGGGAGTCGACTATCTGGGGACAGAGGTGCATGGGGGCGGTTCGTTCGTGGCCACCCCTTCGGGGATCACGGCGTCAGGCAATAGATAGATAGATAGATAGATATAGACCACACAAAATAACCACTGTCCTATTAATACTCTCACTCACTCACTCACTCACACTTTCTCTCTCACACACTCACTCACTCACTCACTCACTCTCTTTCTCCCATCCAGGCCGTATCCGAACGGGTGGGCCAACGCACCGGGCCGGAACATGCAATTGGAGTACCGACTGACCATATCGCGAGCGGCCCCGAAGGACAGCGGGGCGTATGCCTGTGTCACTCCCAACGGTCTAAAGCACATCGTTAAAGTTACTATAATGGGTGAGTGAATAGGTGGGTAGGTAGATAAATAGAATGACAGGAGGATTTGATAGATAAATATAGATAGAAACAGATAGATAAATAGACAGACAGACAGACAGACAGAGAGATATATAATAGATAGAATGATGGATAGATACATAGATAGATATATAGATAGATATAATCATACACAGATACAAGAGTACATGGATAGATAGATAGAATTATACAAGAGTACATGGATAGATAGATACATCGATATAGATAAAATGATACACAGATGGATAGAATGATACAGATATATGGATAGAATGAATCGTCGCCACAGTTCGACCTATCTTTTAATAATGCCATCAATTTAACTCGATCCTGTTTAATCACATAATATATCATTTATTGTTCTCACTCGTAGCTATCGATCATGCTGTATCGCACAATTAATCTTCTTGTTTCTCTCTCATAGCTGTCGACCTTGTTTTGTCACAATTAACCCATATTTAGTTGTATTTATTTATGTACAGTATATATATTGGTTTGTTACTCATAACCAGCGATCCTGTCTTGATGGTGTAATGGTTTGAGTGTTTAAATTCTGTATGTTGTAACCCAGGTTCGAATCCCGGGTGGATTATATGCTTTCATTAATATCATTGGGAGGTGTTTGGTGTTGGGAGTGAAATGAATACATTAGATTATCACACAATTCATTATTTTCTCCTCCATAGCTGTCAACTGCCAAGAAATCGCCCTCATGAACAAGACGGACGAACTAGCCTCGTTAATCTACACCCCGAACAACGACACCCGGATGAGCACCAAGGTCAGGTTCTCGTGCGAGACGGGTTCCTCCTTAGTGGGTGCCGTGGAGATCAAGTGCCTCACTTCCGGTAACTGGTCGGCTCCAATACCGCGGTGTGAGAGTAAGTGGCCAGGGGTTATAGTTCATTCATTCATTCATTTAATAATTCGTTCGTTCGTTCATTCATTCATTAGTTCATTCGTTCGTTCATTCATTAATTAATTTATTTATTCGTTCGTTCATTCATTCATTAATTAATTTATTCGTTCGTTCATTCGTTCATTTATTCATTGAGGGATTGATTGGAATAGTGGTCAAAGGAAACATTTATGTAACACCTCAACTGGTTGGCTCCTATCGGTGTGAGAGTAAGTGACCAGGGGTGTTTATTAATCCCACTAACCCACTTGAACGCCTCTATCATATCCCCTCTAACTCTGTGTCTCTCTAACGAATGTAAGCCTAATTTCTTCAACCTTTCTTCATATGGAAGATTTTTAATATTATGGATAATTTTTGTCATTCTACGTTGTACTCTCTCCAAGGAATCTATGTCCATTCTGTAATAAGGACACCAAAATTGAACCGCATAATCCATATGGGGTCTCACTAATGACAAGTAAACTTTTAAGATAACATCAGCAGTTCTGTTACTCACACTCCTAGAGATGAACACGAGAATCCTGTCTGCCTTGTTACGAACACGTATACACTGCTTTCTAGGTTTCAAATAATTGCTAACAAACACACCCAGATATTTCTCACAGTCTGAGTTTTCTAATTCCATATTAGCTAGTTTAGATTTTGCATTTGTATTAATATTCCCTATCTTTAACACCTCAATGTTAAAATTCATCTGTCAATTTACTGACCATTCGTGTAAGGTATCTAGATCCCTTTGGAGGCATTCTATATCACTATCTGAAATAACTGTTCTCCCCATTTTGGTATCGTCTGCAAATTTACTTTTCCTACTAGTTATACCTAAATCAAGGTAATTTATGTACCGGTATATAACAAACAACAGAGGTCCTAATACAGATTCCTGGGGGACACCACTTTTGACTGCACCCCATTCTGACTTAATACCATTTATGCTGGCTCTCTGCTTCCTACCAATTAGCCATGACCTAGGTCTAGCTGTAAATGTGTTAGGATTAAGTGAGTTTTCTACGAGTAATTAGATATTTTTTAGAAGTTAAGTGGCGAAATGTCTTAATTGGTTAATTGATTGATTGGATAATAGACTGAAAAATACCACATGTTAATATTAAGTGATTGAGTTTTCTACGAGTAATTAGAGATTTTTTAGAAGTTAAGTGCCGAAATATGTTAATTGGTTATTTGATTGATTGGGTAATAGAGATTAAGTGATTGAGTTTTCTACGAGTAATTACAAACACGTCATTTCAGAAGGCAAAGGAACGGTACGGTCATGATTAAAAGTCAAAAGTCCAAATTTTCTCCTTGGTAGGAACCAGCCACGTACTGTGTCTAGCTTCTGGCAACGGATCGGCTTCCATAGCGCGGTGTGAGAGTAAGTGGCGGGGAGGACCGTTTTATCGGTACACGCGGCAAGTCCAAAATTACCACACTCCGAATCGGCCACTACTAGAATGGCTGCAGTCTCCCTAACCTCTCCTTCCTCAATTTAACCTACCTGAGCCTTATATAACATAACCTTACACCATTCAACCTAACTGAACCTTATCTAACCTAACTTTACACAATTCAACCTACCTATACTGTATCAAACCTAACCAGACCGATTGTAACCTACAAACTTGAACCAACCTAACATCACAACCAAAACGACCACATGTCCCTAACCTATCCTTACTTTACCTAACTGAACCTTATCTAAGCTTACCAGACCGACTGTAGCCTACCTAACCTAACCAAGTTTTACCTAACCTGACCCAACCTAATGTATCCTACCTACTGTAAACCAACTTCACCTAACCTAAACTAAAAATCTAACCAAGGTTTAGCCCAATATAACCTAACCAAGCTTGTGTAGGATTGTGGCCGTTTTTGTTGTGGCTTTATAGGAGTGTGGGTATCTTTGTTTTGCTAGCGGTACACGCTATTAGTAACATGGAACCCGCAATATCGATTCTATGGCCCCTTGCTCCTCCCTCGGGTTAACCCATTCCACAATCACAAATCCCTTTTCTCCAAATTGTTAAGCAATACGTACACAAGACGGCGTCCCTTAACCCCATAAATATGTCGCCAAATTCAACTCCAAACCTACGTTGACTCAGAAAAGTTGATAGCATTGATATTCCCACCATTTAAGGAGGAGGAATCTATTGATAAAGTTTCGCTTAGAACATCATTGACCTGTTGAAGCTCAAAGCGAACGTTGTCAATAAAGTGCTCCTTCTCAAATGGTGTACTGTGCATTCATCCTAAACTACGGACGAGGAGAATGACCGAGTGTCTCCGCCTACCCCGCAAAATGTAAATAGTGTACCCCCCACAACCCCAAAAAGAATGTGCTGTAATACGTACTATAAGCGGAACATGTAATTTATAATCAAACACAAATTATTAATTGAATAGAAAACTTGAACTAATATTACCTTGCTTTAACCCTCCACAATTCAAATATAGCAAAAATATTAGTATACGTTGTTGGTAAAATTGGTACACTATTTTCAATCTTTACAATTCAAATCTAAGAAACCCATTAGTCCACAATGTTGGTAACACTGCTGCATTATTTACTTGCTTCACCACCTACAATTCAAATCTAACAAAGATATAAGTACACATTGTTGGTAAAATTGCTACTCTATTTACTTGTTTCACCACTAGAAAATGTAAATCTAACAAACACGAAAGTCCATAATTCTCGATATAACCCCAGTCCGGTCTGATAAACTCACTCACCATTCCCTCGCCCCCAGAAGACCGGTGTGTGCCTCCCACGCCCCCGAACAATGGGGCGGTGCAGGGGAAGGGCCCATACCATGCGGGGGACGTGGTGGAGGTCAAGTGTAACACCAACTACATGATGGAAGGTCAACCGGTCATAGTGTGTCAGGAGGATGGCCAGTGGTCGGAGGATGTGCCAAGATGTAAGTATAATAGTTATGCCTATCCATTATATCTGTAATTCTATATAATTATACTCATTGACTTGCGCATATACATAAAAACTCATATTATTGTTTGAATAGATGATCTTCTCTAAGTTGAACAAACATCTGGGGATAGCACAGGAACATAACATCAAATTGCCATCTTATTGACTTCGGTAATACATGTGATATATATTTCCCCCGTGCATACGATTACTGCCATCATATCATATTCTAAAATATACCGATTTAATAGTTTCATCACCTCATCGTCTAGGTCTCTAGGACAATCCTTTTACTGCATCCTGGCCAAATCGGAAATTCAAATGATATCTTCTTCACCCCCCTTTAACAGGTATGTTGGCGTGCACCTATCCCGGCACCATCATCTCCGGCACCATGAGCTCCATTAAGTTCTACTACCCCATCAACGACAACATCACCTACACCTGCTCCCCGAGCTTTGACCTCCATGGGGTGCGGTCCATCGTGTGTCGCGAGGGCGGAAGGTGGTCCGCCCCTGTCCCCACATGCCTCCCCAATCCATAGGCTGGGGAGGATATAAAGAAGTGGATACTCTTAGCGGGTGATACAAAGGTAGACGGAAGAACTAGGGAGGAAGATAAAGGAACGTAAATAGAGAGATGAAGGTAAAAATCAGATGGCCAAGTTTTGAAAGGGACGTGTTGAAATGGTGTAATATTTGAGAGGGACGAGTATGGATGATGTAATATTTGAGAGGGCCGAGTTTGGACGGCGATATATTTGAGAGGGCCGAGTTTGGAAGGCGATACATTTGAGAAGGCCGAGTTTGAATGGTATGTATTTGTGTAATATTTGAGAGGCACGAGTTTCGCTGATGTAATACTTGAGAGGGACGAGTTTAGATAGTGTAATATTTGATAGGGCTGAGTTTAGTTGGTGATAGTAATAGTACGAGCAACGGAATTTAATTTAATAGAAGATCAAGAAGAAGCGCCCCATTAAAAAAAAACAATAAACTCAAGTAGGAGTGATAAAGGGAGGGGGACAGAGGGGATGGTGATACTGAAGGAAGATATATATGAGGAAGACCTGAGTTGAAGCCTTGCGGAGAAATTGGTAACGAAATTATGAGGGGTATTAATTCGGGAGGAGGGCGGATTTTGATGCTGAAAATAAGAAGAGGGCCGCATGTGAATGGGAAATGTATAGGAGGAGAATAGGGTTAGATACTGGAAGAGTGGTAAAGGGTGAGTAGTTTTATGATTAGTTAAAATAGGACGTCAGAGGCTATCAACCGCATTGCATTACTAAGCCAGCACACTGTAAGTCAAGAATAGCGTCAGGACTGGAGCCCCTTTTCGAGAACCCCAGTCCCTTGGTTTTATGATGGTGGAAGGGATAAATTATATTGGTGAAATCAGGAAAATATTACAAAGTGAGAAAGCTTTAATAGTGACGTGTGGTTTCTGAGAGTAACGATTTAAGGGAGGATGGTTCACTTTTTGGTCCATATTTCATTCATTTATCATTTTCTAGTTTCCTCCCTAGACCTCCATTAAACTTAAAAAAACAACCCCAGGATCCCCTTTCAAGATAAACTTGTACATTTTTCGGTAGAAAAATATTCCTCTTGTAATTACAGGCTCGCTATCGCTCGCCAGGAAAAAATTGACACCTAGATGGGGCAAAAGATGCTAAAATCGCCAAACTAATGGGCCGAACGTCTTAAAGTCTGAAGAAAAAAATGGGGCTAAACATGAGGAAGAAGGGGGACCAGAAAAACTATCGATCTCCCCTTAATATTGTGGAAGGCACGAGTAATGATGGTGCAGTAATGAATGTGTGTATTATGTGAAGGTGTTGGTGTAGGGATTATTGACAGGGGACACTTCTGAGGGACGAGAAATGATGGTGGTGACATTATTACAGGGGACTAAAATGGTGGATAGTTTCTGAAGATGAAATATGGTGACATGAAACAAACAAATGAAGAGAGTGTGTGCAATCTAGAGAACAGAAATGGATACGGATATGCATTAACAAATATGGATCCAAATAAGCGAACGCGGAACGCTAAAAAAAATATATATATAATAAAACAAATTCAAAATTACATAATGTGAAGAAAAAAACTCCAAAATAAGGGAACCGAAAGTATAAAATAAATAAAAAGAAACTACCAAAACACAGGGAACTGAACACGTAATGAAAAACATATGTTCTAATCAGATAATATAACAAATTACTCGACTGGGGGAACTGGTAACGCTAAGAATTAACCCCTTCTGTACCGGTGACGTCTTTCTCAGTAGATTCTGGCAACTAATAGACGATTGTATTCAGCTTAGGAAGGACGTCGATCCATGAAAAGGTTACCGACCATCTCAATTGATACTTTGAGCTACCACATATCCTTCCTATAAGCTTCATAAAATCGTCTAATCGTTGCTAAAATCGAATAAAGAAGACGTCGCCGGTACAGAAGGGGTTAATACAAAAATCCTCCATGCATGTCGCTGCGTCGCTATTGCACGAATCAATGCAACAACGTTCACCGAAATATTGCTCAGCTGAAAGTGGCCTAAACGTAGCGATGTCGTCATTCTGCTTGGCTTCTGGCTAACATCGGACAATTTTATAGAGCTTCGGAAAGACCTCTGAGAATCCAGGGGTAAAACGAATAAATGGCAATTGACCCTTCGAGTCCCATCGGCCCTTCCAAAACTCCTTAAAATCGTCTAATGGTAGCCAGAATAATCTAAAGGGAAGCGGCATCGTCTACGGAAGAATATAACACAGAAGGTCTCAAGTTACTTCATATAACACAGAAGGTCTCAAGTTACTTCATACAATAATAAGTATATCAACCGTGATAATAACTTACAATGCACTTAAAATTCTAACTGCTCACTTCTCATCACGACATATCAGAGGGCGATGTATTATATTCTATTCATGTTCAAGCCAGATGATTTTGTTCAGTTTGAGAGGAAACGGTTCAAGTCAGATCAAATTAAGAAAACGAATCAAAAGCGTCGTGAATGTGAGTTTCAGGCTATAGGGAAGTTGGAGCTGCAGACATCGATAAGAAGCAGAATTACCAGCTAATATAGTAGTACAATTTAAAAATACATAAAACCAAATTAATCATAATGTCTATCCATGAGAAACCTGAATTATTATTGCATTTCTGTTTAATATCAAAGTTTACGGCTCCACTTTCCTTATAGCCTGAAACTCGCCAGTGGTGAATTGAGAGACTGTATCTACCAAAATGGGCCGAGATAAAGTAATGGGGTCAACCCTTCATTAAATGAATAAGTCACGCGAAATGAGTCAAGCCCGTAATTATATAGTATGTCCTATTTTGTATTCTAATTAAAAATGAACAGCCTCATTTATCAACCCCTGACTCCGATGGGGTTCTTCCCAAGCTGAACAAAGTCATCTAGAAGTGGCCATGATATAATAAAACAAAGGCGTCTCACTATAATTAATACACAATGAATAAACTTTAAAGAGTGCACTTAAATTTCCCTGCTCACTTCTGCGCAGTATAATCTTGACATATCTTAACCTCCTGAGCATATCACAAGGCAATAAACACAGCTCTCACTAATATCATATTTGTAGATAAGGTTGCGGATTATGCGGTATTATAATAATAATAATAATAATAATAATACATATGTGACACTGATGTACTGTACTTAGAGTGTACACTGTGAGTATTTGAACACATAATTGAACACATAATTGAAAGAAAAGTAAAGTGTTCTTCGTTTAATCTCTTCATATTAGAACACAAACAATTATAAAATTATTCATGTGTTCCATTTTTGTTGCAATTGAGTGTTCGTATTTGCAGTTTATGATAACGATGCTTCAGAGGAAATGTCTGCCGATAATAATATGTTTTAATGAATCTTTGAATAATGTCAAGGCCGTAGTATTTTGCTTGCATGTGATAGTTTCGAAATATTGACGAGGAACAGAAACTGCAGGCAAGTTTCTGACGGTGGAATCAAAAGGTTTGGTATGGGTTCGAAGCGTTGCGGGAAGGGTTCGAAGCAGCTTTAAATATTTGGGCCACTTCTTTAGTCCGTTTTCTCGGGTTAGGTAGTATGAAATACGATCTAATACCACAAACAGCATACATTTTATTTATTAACCCTTTCACGACCATATGACGCAGAGGTTGCCAGATTAGCAATAAGAAATAGAGTTCTCTCACTCTTATAATTACCTTTATTTAGTTACCGTTAGTTATTTAGTTACCTTAATTAGTGTTCTGCCCACAGCTAACTCAAAGACAACTGCAGAGGTTAAAGTAACTAAATTAAAGGTTTCTAAATACCCCTGATGGTAACAAAGGCTTTAAAGTATCCCTAATCGGCTCAAAATCGCGTCATATGTCGGAGAGGGTTAATGCAACACAATACCTAACTACTAGATGTTTAAAGAATTACAAAAAAATCAACAGGTCTTTTCAAGTACCTAAATAAGGTATAACGTGCTATAGACACAAAAATCTGACACTTTATAAGCTGTCAAGATAAATCAATTCTTGGTATTTAACTAGTGGCTTTATTTAAGACGATTCAAGATCAATTTACTAACTACATTATGCATGCATTCTGACTATTTATAAACTTTTCAAATGAATAATCCACAGCATCAGATTAGTTTTCGTACAAATTAGGACAAGCCAGACCATCAGATTATATTCCGTACTACGTAACTGGGACTATCGGACTGGGAGAAGCGGCTGTTTGACAACGAGTACTATTCATGCCTTTAATTTCCCAAGTTGGAGACTATCAGTGACTAGCGGGAGTCAAGGCGGGATCACACGACCTATTTTTTCCGGCGATCAGAGACTTCGTTATTCTGGCAACATTAAGGGTATATTTTGCATTTTGATCAAGAATAATATTTCGGATATATTTTGTATTTTGATCGACAAATACGCTGAATCATATACAGTAGTTGGTTGTAATATAGTAAAAATCACTTCATAATTCTGGCGACAAGTAGGGTATATTTTGCCTTTTGATCGACAAATAGGCTGAATCTAGAGTTGGTTGAAATATGATGAAGCTCACTCCAGTCTTCTGGCGACATTTCGTGTATAGTTGGCATTCTGGTCACCAAATAGGCTGAACTAGATTGCTATAGTTGGTTGAAATAATATAGAACTCCCTTCATTCTTTTAACAAAATGTCAGGCATCTATTACATTATGATCGACACATAGGTTTAATTAGATTGCTGGAGTTGCTTGAAATCTTGTATTACTTGAATTCAGAAACTTACAGACCAGAGACTCCGAGTAAATACGCCGGAAAAGATCGCCCGTGTGAACCAGCCTTTACCTTGTGTAGTGGAATACCTGTTAATTAGTGTCCCGTACCGGCCAGGTGTGCGCAACTCCACCCGGTCAATCAAAGCGGCAGTGTCAATCAGTAGAGCAGATGTATATTATAGCTACAAATCAATCAACGCAAGATTGTCACCCCGTAGAATAGATATTGGTATAGTTTTGGCTGGCGTTTTCATTCACTTTAGGAAATACCCTTAAAGTCAAATAAAGTTACCCTTTCCATTTTTTATTAATTTAGCATAATAACTGAAACTTCTCACCTCTTTAGAAGTCACATTCACATGCTAAGCAAAGTTTGCTCAGTATATCGACTAATACGTCATATTTTCCCCAAGAAGAAAAGAGGAGGAGGTGGAGAAGAAGAAGAGGAGGAGGAAGGAGGAGTAGGAGGGTAAGAAGAAAAACAACTACTCGTACAATTCAAAACGCACAACTCCCCCATTTACCGAGTCAATAAGCTACCGCCAAACTATTTCACAGACCCGTTGGAGTTGCTCTCACACCCGGGGCGGTACACCACACGCCACTAGTTAAGGGGGGTCACCGGCATTGTTTTTTATCTTTCTCTCCTTTTCTCTCTTTCCCTGGCTTGTATCCATTCGGCCCCATTCAGCCAACTGTTTTAAGACTTTTATCCCCATCCAGGTATCGATTTATTCCTGTCGAGCGCTAGCAAGCCAGCATTGTATGGAGAAATCCGGCTTCGCCGGAAAAAAATTCTATCGAAAAATTTACAAATTTAGCTTGCTGTAAACAAAATATATACATATGCTGGCTCGCTACCGCTCGCCAGGAAAATACCTGGATGGGGTAAACGTCTTTAAACAGTAGGCTCAATGGGGCCGAATGGATACAAACCAAAGAGAGAGGGAGAGATAGAGAAAAAAAAAGCGAGGTGGGCTCCCTTAAGACAAGCATAAGTAGTCCACGAAATTTACCGAGAAACTGTACCGACTCCACGACAGCTCTCAAGAAATATCAATAATACCTTCACGACCAATATGCATTTTAAACTCTAAGCCATTTAAGGGAGCCCACCTCGCTTTTTTCTCTTTCTCTCTCTCTCTCTCTCTCTTTGGCTTGTATCCATTCGGCCCCATTCAGCCTACTGTTTTAAGACGTTTACCCCCATCCAGGTGTCAATATTTTCCTGGCGAGCGGCAGCGAGCCAGCATATAAATATTTTTGTTTTGACAAGCTAAATGTGTACATTTTTCGATAGAAAAATTTCTCCATTTCTCCATACAATGCTGGCTCGCAATCGCTCGCCAGGAAGAAATCGACACCTGGATGGGGATAAACGTCTCAAAACAGTTGGCTGAATGGGGCCGAATGGATACAAGCCAGGGAAAGAGAGAAAAGGAGATAAAGGTAAAACAAAGCCTGTGACCCCCCCCCTTAACCACCATACTCACTGAATATGGATATTAATATTATTGTATAGCTATAACTATGATAACACTCTCGTGGTCATCTGCTTTTATAGTTACTCTCATAGATCAAAGTTTTCAAGTCCGTTTTCAGCTGACGGTATATTGCCATGGGTTCATCTTGATTACTCGGTTATTACGAAGATTGTGTCGCGTTAATATAGTGTTCATTATGAAAAAACTAGGTATTTATAGTATGGCGAGATATACTAGCTCCATTAGATATAGTAGTTTCATATTTATCCATTAACCTCTTGAGGATCAGGACGCATATTGACAGTTTATTATGGACGATTTTACACAAATTGGGAAGGACCTGTGGGAATTAAAAGGGTAAAGACCGTCTCAATTAACCCTCTGACTCCCATGTGCCCTTCGTAATCTAAATAAATTCGCCAAATAATAGCAAGAAATCAAAACAGAAATGCGTCATCCTATCTTGAAAGGGTTAATTATCGAGGAATAAGCTAGTAAGGGCTTAAATTTACCGTCAGCTGGGAGAAAATGGGGTTTAGTGTTCTCTATTATTCCAGTGTACAGTTGGCATCATAAGTTTGTGAACACTCCATGATTTTATGTGTGGAATCATATAATAGTATGACTTGAAATAATGTGCTATAAAAGTCAATTGATCATATTAATTAACGGTTAATTAAGTATAGTGTGATTGACTTGCAAGACTAATTACCTTTAAAACAGTTAATTGGTCATATTAATTTACTGTTGCATAAGAATACACTCCTAATTTGTGTATGGAAATAAATATAGCGTGAGACTTAAGAAATGTATTAACGATAAAACATATTGATCGTATTTATTAACAGTTGCACGATAAAATACACTCCTAATTTAACCACTCAAACCTGCCCTACCATAGATAAAACCACGAACTGTACACAAACTCATACGGTCAACTGTACTGTCGAATACATCTTTAGCTCTGCCTAATACGCTCTCTGTGTGCGCTACTTCATTTTGTATTCTTTCTAAATCTCTCTCATATTTTCTATCAATAGGTTACTTACGCGTTTCTGGCTGCAAGGAAGATCAGAAGGAGAACACACAATAACTAATCATCACAATAAAAATAATAGGAGAGTTTCTGGCTGCAAGGAAGATCAGAAGGAGAACACACAATAACTAATCATCACAATAATAATAATAGGAGAGTTTGTGATTAGCTAGTTAAGGTAGGACTTCAGAGGCTATCAACTCTTCAGGATTATTAAGCCAGCACACTGTAAGTCAAAAATAGCGTCAAGACTGGAGCCCCTTTTCGAGAACCCCAGTCCATTTAGTTAGTTAAAATATGACTTCAGAGGCTATCAACCTTTCTGGATTATTAAACCAGCAGACTGTAAGTAAAGTATAGCGTCAAGACTGGAGCCCCTTTTCGAGAACCCCAGTCCCTTGAGTTTTGTGATGAAAAGAAGTGATGATATACATTTACGTGACTGCTACCAAACGTATAACTTATAACACTGTGCGTCTCCCTAATGTCGATGTATAAAGCTTGGAATTCCTTATAGCCAGAAAAGCTCAAGTAGTACATTCTAACAGTATAATATATTATAGTCTTGTATACTTCGTGGTGGTCTCTCCTTATATCCCACATACTCCTCCTCAAGCCATAATCAATTCAGTACCTTTCGTTTAGTCTACCTTAAACTAATCCAATTTGCCTAACCTAATACTAATCTATCAAACCGAACCTATCTATCTATCTATCTATCTGTATCTAGCTATCTATCCACCTGACCTAATCTAAAACTACCTATCCTAGCCCAATTCAACCCAAACTATTTAACCTAACATAATCTAACCTACTCCCAACTTCCTTTAACCAAACCTATCCTGACCTAGCTTAACACCGGGACTGAATTGCTCGTGGCTTGACCTGTGCCCTACCTTTCCCTTCCCCTTCCCCCTTCCATCTACATGTTCAACTGTACTACAACCTGTGTTCATATTCTCCAGGGATAGATATACGTGGTACCTCTCCTAACCCCCTTTTACTCTTGTTCATTGCGCTATTCTAGATCCTATTGGCGAATCATGTATACCCGTGATATGCCCTAGCTTCGGACGGAGGCTTTACTTCGGACACTTCTGGATACAAAGTATATAAGGTACAGTTATGGAAAATTGACTTTGCATTATGGAAGAACACCGCAGACATACTTGTTTTTCCATAACATAATGTATTTATCCCATAACTGTGGTTCATTGTTTAGTTTTTCTAGAGTGTCCGAAGTTATCTCCCCGTCCGAAGTTACGTCATGTTACCGGTACCTCCTCAAATGGTATCTACTATTCTGAGTATAGTGTTCATTCACATCTCTTTACGACGATAATAGTGACTATCCCCTATTCATAACACAATAATTACCAAATAAATGTGTCAGTTAATATACAAGCATTGGGGGGTCAATAAGCTAAAGATACCTAGATAAATCCTTTTCACTCTATGGATAAACAATAAAGCATACGAAAATTTACCCCTTCTGTACCGGCGACGTATTCCTAATTATATTCTACATATATTCAGACGATTTTGCGCAGTTAAAGAAGGATCTTGAGTAGTAATAAAGATTTAGTAAGATACATTGAAGCCTGTTAATTGCTGGAGGCGCTTTTTAAACTGACTAAAATCGTCTAATAGTAACTAGAGTAAAGTTAAAAAGACGTCACCGGTACTGAATGAGAAAAATCCCTAAATTCCTTTCCTACTCACCCTTCCTGAGAGAGACACCACGCACCCTCTATCTCCACCTCCAGTGTCGTGTATCTATGTCCTCCTCTCGTATCATATCTTACCTGTAGAACAAGTACCAAAATAACAGATTATTATTATTATATATATATAAATAAAAGTATATAATATAGCTACGGCAAAGAGGAATACTAATTAATATGTATACAGGGGGAAGTCACACGGGCTGTATTTCGGCAATTCCAATCTGAAAGCTAATTCATTAATTAATTATAAGAATGCAGACATAACAAATAATAGCCTTTCAGTTTAAATGCCACTTCTTATTATGAAAGACCCCAAAATAACACCAGAAAAAAAGTCGTAAACCACAAATATTGATAAAATAACAGAAAATTAAAATTGCTCGATAAAGTTGACGATACAAATTGCCGGAAAATTGGCTCGTGTGACTCCGCCTACCGTGAGAGGGGTGGGACTCGGCTGGCAACGTACGCACGAACGAACAAACAATCCAGAGCGCCTTAGTCGCTATAACGCATCAACATAATATGTTTTATCAATAATAATAATGTATCTCCTAAAGTTTCATGTCGTTTTATCCGTGTGTTGTTAAAATTACTCCCTGAGGCGCATTGACACAATTTTTTGTAATGTGCACTTAGGAATTTTTGTATTAAGTTAGTCCTCTAAAATTAGTGTTCTTTAAACCACCATTGAAAGAAAACTGAACAGGTTAAGAGTAACTAAATTATAATTGTTAAGGTGCATCTAGGTACTTCAAGGTTTAAAATATGCTACAAATCAAGTGAATCGCGTTCTGCGCCTCAGAGAGTTTTAAGCCAAACTAATATAAATACAACTAAATCTACAACTAACACCTCCTACAACTTCTATAATAAAAACGATGTCATAATATCTAGATTTGCAACAGCCACATCTAGTCACACCTACCACAAATATTACAATCACAAATGTACAATCACAACTATCATTGCTAGTCCTTTAACCACAACAATCACAACCATAATAACCAAATGAGCCTACAACCATAACTACTACACCAGAAACTACAACCCACAACAACAAACACCAATTACAACAACTCCAACCATAACTACCAGGACACCTACCACTTAAATTACAACCATCATTAACACAACCCCTACCACAAACACAATTACAACCACAACTACCACCACCCTAACCACAACTACATCTACAGCCACAATTACCACCATTACTACCAAAAGCACCACTACATCTACAACCACAACTACCAACACTCCTACCAAAACCAATCCCACAATTGCTACCACAACCACCACTACATCTACAACGACAACTGCCACCATTCCTACCACCACTACATCTACAACCACAACTACCACAATTATAACCACAATTTCCTCATAAATGTCATAACACACGAAGGAAACGACAGAAACTCGGTCAATCGTCGCTTTTTCTGCTTTTCCGTCAGTCTGTCACTACCTGAGAGAGAGAGAGAGAGAGAGAGAGAGAGAATCATAAAACCCTCTATTTTCCAAATAAACGCACAATTACGATAAAAACTAAATCCGCACAAATATTCTCAAACTTAAAAACCGAAAAATCTACGGAAAACAGAATGACGGAAAATGCGAGACAAAATGCGACAATGCCACATTTCTCGGGTGAGCCAGTCTTCCAATGTTGCCAGCCAGGGTGCCGCCAATTTTTAGTGTATATAGTGTAAACAGCTGATATCTTCGCATATTGTAAAATTAATGCTCCAAAAATAAATAATAAACCACTTACATCTCACGACTGGGTTTGATTTTTCCGACCCCCACCAATTTAGTTAGTTCAAATAGGACATCACGGGCTATCAACCCTTCTGGATTATTAAGCCACCGCACTGTGGGTCAAGGTATGCGTCAGGACTGGAGCCCCTTTTCGAGAGCTCCTAGAAAAAATACCCCCTTAAAACCATGACATATTATGGCCAATAGGCCTATATCTCTATCTCTCTCTTACGTTGTTGTATAGCCAGCCTATACCAAACTTCCTTCACAAGTTTTCCTAAGTAACAAATTTCTTACAAACCAAAAACATAAATATGTATAAAGTAGGGTTAAGTGTCGGTTTTGCTTTATGTGAAACGGTAGGAGAGAGAGAGAGAGCTTTAAAAATATATTAGTTAGCCATACGCTCTGAAAAGAAGAAAACGTAAATAAGTTTTCTTTAATGCTTATTTTATCGAAAACTACTCCATTTGAGATAAACGCGAATGGAGATTTAAAATTTAACAACATTCACAACTGCCTCCACTCCCATAGCACGTAACATTAAAGAGAGAGAGAGAGAGAGAGAGAGAGAGAGAGAGAGAGAGAGAGAGAGAGAGAGAGAGAGAGATTAGGATATATATAAGGATTGTTAGGTGCTTTACTATTCACGAGAAAAAACAAATTGCAAATTATACCCTCAACTCCGCCATGTATCGTATGGTGGTCGCCAAAATATAATAATAGCAACAAATGTGGATAGAATTAAAAATGGAAAACAAATTGTCAATCGATTACCCTCCTCTCCTTCCCAAAGGTCTCTCCCCCCTGATAACTTTTCAGCTGATCTAGTCCAAGAACAACTACAACAGCAGCAACAAGAGTGAGACTAACTTAATAAACCCGTTGTCACACGAGCACTTTTTCCGTCAATTTTCCATGAGCAGGTTTGTTCTCGTATTGTTTGGAGATTTTTTCGAACTGGTATCGGCGACTAGACTGAAGGTAGATTATGTTAGGCGGCTGAATTCTTATATAATAAAAAAAGGGCTCGTGTGACTCCGGCTTAAGCCTCTTGTCGATTCCCGACCGAGGAAACATATAAAATAAATAGGTATAGGAGCAATGGATGATAATGGTAGATAGACTGAATAATAAATAGGTATAGGAGCAATGGATGATAATGGTAGATAGACTGAATAATAAATAGGTATAGGAGCAATGGATGATAATGGTAGATAGACTGAATAATAAATAGGTATAGGAGCAATGGATGATAATGGTAGATAGACTGAATAATAAATAGGTATAGGAGCAATGGATGATAATGGTAGATAGACTGAATAATAAATAGGTATAGGAGCAATGGATGATAATGGTAGATAGACTGAATAATAAATAGGTATAGGAGCAATGGATGATAATGGTAGATAGACTGAATAATAAATAGGTATAGGAGCAATGGATGATAATGGTAGATAGACTGAATAATAAATAGACACAGTAAGAAGGGAAAACAAACATAACTCGCTAGACTGATAAACATAACCAACGAAGGAGAAAGTGGTGAATAGTTACAAACATAATACATTAAAGATAAATAGATATGCAAGGAGATAGTACGATGGATATTGAAGTTAGTTAAAATAGGACTTTAGAGGCTATCAACCCTTCTGTATTATTAAGCCAGCACACTGTTAGTCAAGAATAACGTCAGGACTGGAACCCCCTTTTCGAGAACTCCAGTCCCTTGATATTGAAGAAGACTAGAGATGTGGATAGCTTAATAGGCTGATATCAAGGAACAACAACAAAAAATAGACGAAAAGAAGATAATTAGATACATGCATAAATAAGTTTAATTAGATAGAAAAGGATATGAGTGGAGATACAGGCTGCGGATACTGAAGAAGAGTAAGCATAGGTGGATAGCTTGATAGACTGATAAATGTGTGTAAATGTGATAAATAGACAGCTACAAACATTATTATTTCATTACATAGAAATATATATGAAAGGAGAGAAGGACTATGGATAATTAGTTTGGTAGACTGATACAGATTAACCAACAAGGGAAAAGGAGGTTAATAAATAAATACATATAATTAATTAAATAGAAATAGATATGAGTGGAGATACAGTGACTATGGATACTGGATAATACACTGGCAAAAACTATGGTTTAACAGATGTGAAATGGGTTACTAGAATGGGAAGAGAGAGAGAGAGAGAGAGAATGAGTGTGTGTGAGAGAGAGAATGAGTGTGAGTGTGTGTGTGTGTGTGTGTGTGTGTGTGTGTGTGTGTGTGTGTGTGTGTGTGTGCCTGTGTGTGAGTGAGTGTGCCTGTGTGTGTGGGGGGGGGGGGGGGGGGGTAGTGGGAGTGTGTGTGTGTGTGTGAGTGAGTGAGTGTGTATGTGTGTGTGTGTGTGTGTGTGTATTTACCTATTTGTATTTACCTATTTGTAGTATACAGGAGTTGAGCTTTTTAGGCTCGTATTGTCCCGCTTCCTGAGTTACAATTATCTAACTTTGCCTTAAAAATATGAATGTTTTTGGCACACACCACTTCCTCTTCCAACTGATTCCACTTACTTATACTTCTGTAAGGGAAACTATACTTTCTCACATCTCCTTTACATCTTCCTTTCATTAGTTTATATCTATGCCCCCTAGTTCTACCATTATCTTTCACAATATAACCCTTCTTGTCCACCTTTTCGAGTCCTCTCACACATTTGTACATCATAATCATATCGCCTCTCTCCCTCCTATCCATTAGAGATGGTAAATCTAATTTCTTTAATCTCTCCTCATATGGTAATTCTCTCAGTTCTGGTATCATCCTAGTTGCAGCTCTCTGAACCTTCTCCAGCTTCTTTATATGCTTGTGTGTGTGTGTGTGTGTGTGTGTGTGGGAGTGTGTGTGTGCGTGTGTAGTTGGGAGTGCACTGCTGTAAACATACGCAGCACGATAAATTCAAGGCCATAGTAACCTCGTTATCAAATTATATATAATTAAAAATATACATGGGGATAGTTATTAAAATTGAATTCCCTGCGAAAGTTTGCCTGTACCGATTTGAAGGATTTTGTCTCCAGATAAGCAGTGACACACATAGTTTTTTCCTCTATTGTCCAAGGCATTTTGATAGATGATTTTTCAATGTTATGCTATGATCTTCCAAACCTGAAAAAAAGAGAATAATATCATTAATATTGGCAGAGTTATTAACGGTAAAATGGGTCACATTTATATTGAGACACCCTGATATATATCGTGCATTATATATTCATCTTATCGATATGTTGAAGGAACATGTGTAGAAAGAGCGATACAAGGTTAGTATATATATATATATATATATATATATATATATATATATGCTTTCAAATCCCCAATTTCTCCATCTATCTACCCACCGTGAACTCCCAGAGGACTATCCCTTATACTTCAACAATACAAAAATCAACCCTTCATCTTCTCTCAATATTCTCGGGGTCACTTTTTTTTTCTGCTCTCATTTGGAAGGACCATAATACAAGTCTTGCTAAGGCAGCCTCCCAGAAGCTGGATGTGCTCAACCGCCGCAATGGGTTCTTTACCCCTGCACAGCTTCTTGCTCTGTACAGTATCAAAGTGCGTCCTTGTATTGAGTATTGTTCACATGTGTGGGGAGGATCCTCTCACACCGCACTCCTAGACAAAGTAGAAAGGAAAGCTTTTCGTATCATTAACCCTTTATTGGCGGCGCGCAATTTATGTCGTGTGAAAGAAACTTGGACTAAGTGGCGGTTCACAACTTATGTCGTGTGCCATTTTCAGCACGTAATGTTGCAGAGAGAGAGAGCTGAGCGATGTGAGGAGCGTAGTAAGGCTATGACCGTCGCACACCACCGCGGTGGGCCAACTGAAGTGAAAACCACCCTTCCTTCCTCCCTCACACTCGCTACACAGGGAATTATGTAGGGAATGTACCTAATTACATGGTTTTTGCACTCGTGTTGCGCGATCGTTGCAAGAAAACTAGCGGTCGTACAAGGATGGTTGGGGTGTCATTGGAAAGCTCTGTGTATGCCCTTTCAGGGATAGATACTTGTTTTATGCTCTGGGTCTTATTTAGGCATGAAAATGATCACGTAAACAACCCTATTTAGGGTAAAAACACCCCGCTGGGCGGTATATATAAATGACCGCCTAGGCCGCTCGTTAGGTGTTAACTCCCGTCCACTCACCGACTCTCTGCAATCTCTCTCTCTTCGCCGCAATGTTGCATCTCTCTCGCTATTCTATCGCTACTACAATAATCAGTGTTCCTCAGAGCTCTCTCAGAGCATACCAGCTCCTGTTCGTAGGGTATGTAGTACCCATCTTGCAACATAATCCCACCCCTACTCTGTACAACTGTCCAACTCAAGAGTGGCTCAGTTGATAGCGTCTCTGCGTCCCGTCTTGCAGTCAGTGTTCAATCCCAGCTCAGATTGAACAGTTTTTCTGGGCTTTAGCCGGCGGTTACCATCTCTCCATGAGCAAGGGGGATGGGTAATGGTATCTGGTTGATTAAAGAAGGGCAAGCGCTTGTGAATCCTCGAAAAAAGATAATCGGGCGCAATATAAGTAACCAGACGATTATTTTTGTTCAACAGCTGAGCTCTGGAGCTCTCTCCTAGAATCCATCTTTCCCTCATCCTATGACTTAAACTGTTTCAAACTCCGTGTGTCCAGACATTTTGGTTCGAACATTCCTTGATTTTGGCCCAGTCACTCCTTCAACTCTGGGGGAGGCACTCGGCACAGGCAGTGTTGTCTTTTGTCTCCCTCATCCACATATAAAAATAATAATATATACTGTATATACCGGTACTATATATATATATATATATATATATATATATATATACAGTATATATAATATATATATGGAACTGGTCTAGTAAATTTGGTATCAATCTGTCTATACATACTGAGAGAGAGAGAGAGAGAGAGAGAGAGAGAGAGAGAGAGAGAGAGAGAGAGAGAGAGAGAGAGAGAGAGAGAGAGAGAGAGAGAGTAGGGATGGCTAGGAATGTGGGTCACAAAAAACGGGACCTGGGTAGCCTACCCAAGGACGTCTGCTATAATTATTATACTGTACTGTACAATGTTTGTAAATATTGCATCATCCTAACTCTCACTCTCACACTCTCTCTCTTTCGCTCTCTCCCACTCTCACTCTCTCTCTCTCTCTCTCTCTCACACACTCTCTCTCTCTCTTAATCTATCTATCTATCAAGCTATATATCTCTCTTTCGCTCTCTCCCACTCTCACTCTCACTCTCACTCTCACTCTCTCGCTCACTCTCACACACACTCTCTCTCTCTTAATCTATCTATCTATCAAGCTATATATCTATCTATTTTTCTATCTATCTATCTCTATACGATTGCATGTTTTGGCCATTTAATGAGTCCATGTAGTATTATTAATTTAACGGTATTTCACAAGGTCCAGTAAACACGAAGCATCTGATAAAAGTGGAAATATTTGACAGAAAATGTATATAAAGCCAGTTTTGGCTTAAAATATAATAATGAGGTAGTAAAGATAATTGTATCTATGAAGATTATACATGTGTGTGTGTGTGTGTGTGTGTGTGTGTGTGTGTGTGTGTGTGTGTGTGTGTGTGTGTGTGTGTGTGTGTGTGTGTGTGTGTGTGTGTGTGTGTGTGTGTGTGTGTGTGTGTGTGTGTTTAATATAGCGAGATAAGTGATACCAAACATGACCAAGATCATAATTATGAATTACCAATAGACTGCAAATAACATGAGTATATATATATATATATATATATATATATATACCGTATATATATATATATATATACTGTATATATATATATACATACAGTATATATATATATACCGGTATATATATATATATATATATATATATATATATATATATATATATATATATATATATATATATATATATAATACACCATAAAAGGATATGTACACCTGAGTAATACAATACCGGTACACGGAAGACAACAGCTAAAATAAGATACATTAAAATAAATATCGTACGACTAAGCGAGTATAGTCAAAGTAAATATAAAACATAAAAATATAAAAAGTGTTGACGGGTAAATTTGTAATTTACCTGCAAAGTAATACAAAATATATATTGCTTTGTTATTGAAGAATAAATAAATACCAAACACAACAGTCCCATGCTATCATTATTTTAGGAAGATATTTTTAGTTTGCTTCCTAGACCACTACAAGCTATAAACAAAATACCCCCAAGACACCCTTTCGATATAAATGCATAATTTTTCGGTAGAAAAAATATCCCGGCCAAAGGCCGATTCCTCCTAAATTACAGGTTCGCTATCGCTCGCCAGGTAAATAATCGACACCTAATTTGCACTAAAGGTATAAAAATTACAAATGGGCGAAATGTCTTAAAATCGCCAAACTAATGGGGCTAAACATGAGGGAGAAGGAGGTTCGAAAACAAAACCCCTTAAGTAAAAATCTCCCGTCAGCCGTGTATGGGTGTAAGTATGAGGTCTGCGCATTTCCTCATTCCCTTGTGTACCGGTACATCCTTATCTGTACGAGGAAATTAATATACTGAGATATAATGTCACATTTTTAGACACTTTAGATTAACCAACACAGTGTAAGATAATACACTTGTAACAGACGCACTTTATCTATGAATATATATATATATATATATATATATATATATATATATATAGCCAGAATCTACCTAAATGTTTTAACACGAATCAAAGCTAATATGTCTTACCTGATCTTATAGCTAACCCAGAACCCATCTTATCACGTGTCAGAGTGAACAGTGAAGGAAAACATGTTTGGTAACAACGCCAAAGAGAATACACGTGCAAAGTAAACAGCCCTGGGTAGATAATAGGCACGCTCAAAGATGTGGACAAGCAGCCTCGTAAGGGTCAATATATCTGCTGTTGCTTGTTTTCCTTTGTACTCCCCTTGACATAAGCGTTCAACAGTCTATTCATTTTACTTAGGCCAAAAATCTGGACCACTGATTTATATAATTTATAACTCAAAATTGATTAGGGTCCTACAGTATTTCAGTAATTATGTCTACCATTTGGGAAGAGTCAGCCAGGGCATAGGGGTGGTAATGTAGAGCCCATTTGCTTCAGCCCTTATTGAGTTACAGAGATTTAGGTTTAAAACTTCTGTCCTACTTATAATGAAGGGAATATAGACACGTGATAAAGGGTTGGATATGAGGCACAGGTGTTTAGTGAGCCCATCCAAGAGCTAATATTTGATCAACGAGACCATCCAGGATCATAGGGTAGCAATAACAAGAAAAAAGGTGCTGTCACACGAGTTATTTGTCCGTCAATTTGTATGGGCAATTGAGGTCTGGCATCTTCAAAATCTAAGTTTCATCAGAAATCAGCCACCTAACGAAATCTACCTTCAAGTTAAATATAAAACAAGGCAAGACCCACAAATAAGATATAGGTCAGCCAAAGATATAGGTCAGGCAAAGTGAGTAAAGGGTATACAAACTGGAGGTTGCAAAATATACTGCATATGCGCGGAAGCTAGACATGCTCTTAGAAAGTAGCTGATGCAATGTGAGATTCAAAACTGTCATCTTGCACTGTATAGGATCCTTATTTTACACACACACACACACACACACACACACACACACACACACACACACACACACACACACACACACACACACACACACACACACACACACACACACACACAGCCCGTAGCCTAGTAGGTAGAGCTCTCGTCTCACACACGAGGGGTCGGGGGTTCAATCCCCGGCCGGGCGGAGACAAATTGGGCTTGTCTCCTATCATGTGTTAGCCTCAGTTTACCTAGCTGTAAATAGGTACCTGGAATAAGTGGACGACGTTGTGATGTCCCATCTGGGGTTGGCAAAAATGGTACATGGCGAGATGGGTATCATATGGTTCACCTAAGCTGATGGCTACCTAAGCCTTCGGGCGAGACGGTACCGTCTATAGTGAGAATGGTACCATACAGATCCACCCTAAGCCTTCGTTTCCGATGTCGCCAATTGGCTAAATACAGACTACACACACATCCACAGACATTCCAACAGTACATAAAACACTTAACATGCATTTCACGCAATACATTCCCAGTTAAGGAGGCGCGATAATGAGCTTAGCTCGCATTGCGTGGATTCCCCTTGACGAACAAGTAACTGAGTAACTGAGTAACTGAGTAACACACACACACACACCTACACTACCGAGGATTAACCTCCCATTGTAGTACCTGCACCCTCTTTACCTGACCTTACCAAAACAGTTTCTGTATGTATGTATGTTTGTGTGCATACGTGAGCGTTTGTGTATACGGACATGTGCACACTTACTGCATGTTCTTATGTTCCTATATATGTATGTATATGTATGTGCGCACGTACGTGTATATACGTATGTTCTGTATATGAGTAAGTAAATAAATGTGTATATGTACTGTATATCACTTACTCTCATGGTTATTTTATGATAATTTGTATTCTGCACATGCATCATTATTGTATTTATTTATTTTGTTTGTAAACTAAGCTTACCATCCTCATATCTGTACATCTCATGTTCATCCACTAAATTGTAAAATGTGTATTTTCAGCTCATGAGGCTGCCATTCTTTAATAAACCGTTTATTATTATTAATTATTATTATTACACACACACACACACACACACACACACACACACACACACACACACACACACACACACACACACACACACCTCTCTCTCTGTAGGTCCTGTAGGTAGTAGTTGCAGGCAGTGTTGTCCGCCCGTGGTCACGCTGATGCGCCACCACTAGTACATTCCATCTGCCCGTCTCTGCGCCAGCTGGTCCATGATACTGTTGCTAGCGGCGCGGAAGTGGTAGTTTGGGTTGATCAGGTAGTGTCCAGAGAAATTTGTCCAGTTGATTTTTAAATTTCTCGAGACTTGGTTCAGTTGAGTCACGCAGATATCTGGGTAGGGCGTTAAAGAGAAGAGGTCCTCGTGTCGCAAAGGCGTTCTCCTTGAGCGTCTTAACTCTGGTGGCTGCTCTGGGGTGTACCCGTTGTATGTGGCAGAGACGGCCCAGTCGTTGATGGATGTGAAAACCTATATTAAGGTTGTTGGTTGTGATGCCAATCAATATTTTGTAGACATATAAGATGGCATATCTGTCCCTGCGTCTTTCTAATGAGAAAAGCTTGAGAGTTTCCAACCTCCCCCAGTAGTCTAGGTGTTGGACGGCAGAGATTTTATTGGTGAATGAGCGTTGAACTGCTTCGAGTAATTGCTTCTCTCCCACCTTCCATGGGCTCCATAGCTGACAGCAATATTCCAACAGTGGAATGACCAGTGACTTGTAGAGCGTCAGCATGGGGATCATGTCACGTGTTCGGAAGGTTCGTAGGATCCATCCAGCTTGGTTACGAGCATTCTTTGCCACATTGGTTATATGCATTCCAAATGTACCATCTCGACTGAGTGTAATACCAAGATCTTTTACATAATCATTAGTATCAATGCAAGAGCCGTCATCTGCTGTGTATGTGTGGATATTCATATTTCGGTCTGCACTGTAGTTCATGTGTTCAAATTTGTTATTATTAAAGGACATGTTGTTTTGCTCTGCCCATGAGTAAATTGTAGTGAGATCTGCCTGAAGTAAATCAGCATCTGTTGTAGAAGACACTTCCTTTAATACACGAGTGTCGTTAGCAAAGGAGGCGACAGACGAATGCATGACATTATTTATGTCTGATATGTGCAGCAAGAAAAGTATAGGTCCAAGAACTGACCCTTGTGGCACCCCACTAGTGACGATGGATGGCTTGGACACTGCACCACCAACCGCTACAGCTTGTTCCCTGTCAGTGAGGAAACAGTGCAGCCACACCCCAAGTTTTCCTGAGATTCCTGAGTCTCGTATCTTGTGGAGGAGTATGCCGTGGTCTACCTTGTCAAATGCTTTTGCAAAATCAAGGTAGACCACGTCGATAGCATTTTTATTTTCTAGCCCTTCTATAATTTTTTCATGGTGAGCTAACAGTTGCGAGAGGCACGAGTGGCGCTTCCGAAACCCATGCTGGTCCTTGTTTATTATGTTGTTTTCTTCAAGGTATATGGACATATTTTTAACTATTAGCGCGCGCGCGCACACACACACACACACACACACACACACGAACGTACATGCACATATGTACAAATACCTATACAAAAACGCAACATTCATATGAACATACAGTACATGCATGCATACATATACTGCACACATACACACATCATTTGCTAGTTATCCGAGTGTGTGTGTATCTGTTTGCATGTGTGACTGGGAATGTGTTACTGGGCGTGTGTGTTTCTGTGTGTATGCCTGAGCGTGGTGTGTACGTGTGCGTGTGCGTGTGTGTGTGTTTGTGGGAGAGAGAGAGAGAGAGAGATTTAGCATGGTGTAGTGTGGTGTGTGTTTGCATGTATGTCTGACTGAGCCTGTATGTATGTGCGTGCGTGTGAATATACAAATTAAGCCCCCAAGCTGCTGCCCATTGTGAACCCTCCATTGCATCAGCCACTTTCTAAGGGTATCCCCCGCCGCTTCCGTGCATGCTGGATTTGGTAACATGTTTTGTATTCCTTACTCACTCTCACTCTCACTCTCTCTCTCTCTCTCTCTCTCTATCTATCCATCTATCTATGCATCTATCTATGCATCCATCCATCCATCCATCCATCTATCCATCCACCCATCTATATATCTATTTATATTTACCTCATAATCTGCCAGACCAATATTGACGATCAAATGGAAGAGAAATTCGCTTGTGTGATACCGGGTTAACAAAATAATATTACAACTTGTAGCAGATGCAAGACTCCGATACATGTAAACAATAAAGTCGCTCGTGTGATACCAGGCTTAGGATTATAATACATCGAAGGGGACATCTGACAGTATTGAAAGTGTTAGCGACAGTCCTACATGCAGGCCTTTAACCCCTTCTTAAACCACCACAAGCCAAACAGGTTCACTCGTTTATTAGACTTCTACCTGTATATACATTCGAGAAAGTCTATCTATCAAGCTAGCGATTATATACTGTATATATATATATATATATATATATATATATATATATATATATATATATATATATTAAAAAAGGGCATATTGTTAGTGATTTACCCTTGACCATTTAATATACCATTTTGCTTACATATATTAAAACGGGTTATTACTACCATTACACTTTTTAAATAGTAAACTATCATGGGTATATAAATAATTAGGCTTTTCCTACTAACTCACGCTCTCTCTCTCTCCTATGTATGTCAACACCATCACAATGTACGCCCTCTACCAATTCCTAGAAAACAAATTACAACCGTTTAATAATCTTTCCCATTTAAGTCACATCAACACTACGACGAATGTCCTTCACTATCACTTTCCATAACCCCTTCTGTACCGGCGACATCTTACGTGGTCAACTGTACATATGTGTGTGTGTGTGTGTGTGTATATGTGGGTTCTGTACGTGCGTTGATACGTACACTCGGACACCATAGTCTCTAGCCCACTCATAACAATTCGTGTTTTTTCTGTATGCAATAATAACTATCTAGATTGATTTTTAAATAGAACTTGCTTTTTAATAAACAGTATACCGGTATAATTATAGATTTGTGTACTTCATGTACAGAATAATATATTAATTTTTCGTTTCCAGAGATACAGTGCCACAATTATACATAGATGAGGTCCACGAATATCTATGAGTGGGTTAAATGGGTGTGAATTTGGATTTTGTTTTTGGGTGTTCACTGTTTTCTGTTGGGTTTTGTGTTGTCCCTATTCTTGCTCTGTCTTGAGTCGGTCCCCCCCCCCCCCCCCCCTATACAAGCGTAGATTGTGGTGGATTGTGTTCTCTCCCAGTTTCTCTCTCTCTCCTCTCTCTCTCTCTCTCTCTCTCTCTCTCTCTGACACAAATAATAACAACCAGCTCTCCCCGAGTCCCCTCACCCCACCAGCATACCGAGGTGTACACAAACAAAACTATCTCTCTCTCTCTCTCTCACACACACAAACACACACATTCACACACACTTTTACACTCAATCAAACAAACACACACACACACACACAGATAGATAGATAGATATATATAGATTATTGACCACAGCTTACATTTTTACATTAGTATATAATAAAAATCCTTTACAAAATTCGAATATCACAAATTTAGAATATAAAACTACAACTGTAGTCGAACATAAGATTAATATTGTATAATTATAATACATCAAATCATTAACAATAAACACTTTCATATTATTACAAACACATCACCAAATATTAGAGATAAACAGACAAAATATCGTGAACCATTTTACATGTAATATCAGGCATAAACTGGTCTGAGAATAGATTTGCCATGGTTTCGTTAATTAGTTAAAATGAGACGTCAGAGGCTATCAACCCTTCTGGATTATTAAGCCAGCACACTGTAAGTCAAGTCAATTTTCAGGAATGGAGCCCCTTTTCGAGAACTCCAGTCCCTTGTCATGGTTTCGAAGTTGTGAGTGTGTCTTATAATTATGTTGTGTGAGTGAACAATTCTGGACTACGTGTCGTTCCGTTTGTATTTCACCACAAATACAGTCATTCTTGGAGAGGCAAGCGGTCACGACCCTGTCTGTTCCATCTCCCTGTCTAACACGCTAAGGACCACACACATACACATAAATATATATATATATATATATATATATATATATATATATATATATATATATATATATATACACACACACAGATTTGGATGATGAAGTGGTGGGAGTGGGGAATATCCACATTTATAGAGCCAATTTAGATGACAGAATCTTGGGAAGCGGGACAATACGAGCCTAAAACCTCAAATCCTGTATACTATAATTAGGTGAGTACATAAATAAATAAATAAATAAATAAATATATACACACACACACACACACAACTAGTTCTCCCCAACAACCCCACCAACATAATGCACAGTAGTGTACACACACACACACACACACACACACACACACACACACACACACACACACACACACACACACACACACACACACACACACCTAGCTCTCCCCACCCAACGCCACCACAACAAACCTTTATATGCGCAGTATCCTCTATAAGGGTCAAACAGTGTGTGTGTGTTTTGTTCTCTCTCTCTCTCTCTCTCTCAAAACAATTCTAGAGCAATCGAGTTAATATTTCTCCATTAGGGAAAGTCACCCATGGAATAGGAGTGGAAATTTACAGCTCACTTCCTCTAGCTATTTGTAAGGAGAGATGGTCCACTTTTTGGGTGATTTTTGCATGTATTCATTATTTTTCTAGTTTCCTACCTAGACCTCCAACAAATTTAAAACAAAATCCATTAGATCCCCTTTCTAGATTAATTTGTAAATTTTTCGGTAGAAAAGTTTCCCGGCCGAAGGCCGTTTCTTCCAACATTACAGGCTCACTATCGATTGTCAGGGAAAAAATCGACACCTAAATAGCACGAAAGGTCTAAATATTGACGATGAAATAGGGCGAAAGGTCTTAAAATCGACTAACTAATGGGGCAAAAATCTTAACATTTGAAAACTAATGGGGCTAAACATGAGGGAGAAAGTGGTCCAGAAAACCGGCCCTTGTCCCCTTAGTTACAGAGGATAATTTATATTTCCGGCCTATACACATTATGAACGGACTCTACTATATATTCATATTGCTTTCATTAGTTTATTCAGGTGCATTGGGAGTTTGTATTTGATATTAACCCTTTCAAGCTCCAATACGCGTTTCTGTTCTGTTTCTGGCTACTATTAGACGATTATATTTAGATTAGTAACGGTATATGGAAGTCAGAGGGTTGATTGAGATAGTATTTACCCTTTTAATACCCCACATTTACTTCCTAAGCTGCATAAATTCGTCTAATGATTGCCAAAATAAACTGCTAAAACGCGTCAGAGCTTCAAAGGGTTAATGTTAAAGAACGGGGTGTTACTTATTTATATAGGTTCAGTAACTAGTATAGCGAGGCCGGTCCTTAGTGATCTTGGCCCCATTCTGTGTTCTTTCCTCTCACTACAACATTACGCTTTCCATAATGCAGTTGGGTCTGAGTGCAGGATTAGACTGATATCCAAAATTCGAAAATGGATATTAATCGTGATCGTGTACTGAACCTTTAAACTGTGTTGGTGGTGCAATGGCTTGGATGTTTATGTTCTGGGTGTGGTGTCCCGAGTTCGAGTCCCGGGAGGGCCACACGCTTTCATTAGTTTATTCAGGTGCATTGGGGTTTGTATTGGATAATGTTAAAGAACAGGGTGTTACTTATATACCGTATATTGGAAGATTGGCCGGAGATATAAAAGTGATATTATTATTATTATTATTATTATTATTATTATTATTACCGGCGATATAAAGTTATATTATATACCCTGTTCCAATTAAGTAGGCCAAAACTCTTCAACATTAAGGGGAGACGAGTCGCTTTTCTAGACCACCTTCTCCCTCATCTTTAGACCCATTAGTTTGGCGATTTTATGAACTTTCGCCCCATTTCTGTCAATTTTAAGACCTTTCCTGTCATTTAGGTCTCGATTTTTTCCTGGCGAGCGATAGCGAGCCTGTAATTTAAGAGGAATCGGCCTTCGGCCTGAAAAAGTTTCTACCGAAAAATGTACAAATTTATCTTGAAAGGGGGTTTAGGGGGCTTCATTTTAAGCTTGATTTAGGTCTAGCGAGGACACTAGAAAAATAATAAATAAATAAAAAAATTGACAAAAATGAAGGATCTCCCCTTAAATAATAAATAAGTAAATAATAAATAACAAATAAATAATAAATAATAAAGAATAAATAAATAATAAATAATAAAGAATAAATAAATAATAAATAAAATAATAAATAAATAATAAATAAATAATAAATAATAATAAATAAATAAATAATAAATAAATAATAATAAATAATAAATAAATAATAAATAAAATAATAAATAAATAATAAATAATAAATAAAATAATAAATAAAATAATAAATAAATAATAAATAATAAATAATAAATAAAATAATAAATAAATAATAAATAAATAATAAATAATAAATAATAAATAAATAATAAATAATAAATAAATTGACAAAAAGTGAAGGATCTCCCCTTAAATAAAAAGTGAAGGATCTGTCCTTAACCTATATAACGCACACACGACTACAATAATCGAGCTAATGTTTCACCATTGGGGAAGAGTCATATAGGGAATAGGCGAGGACATTTACAGCCCATTTCCTCTAGCCCTTTTTTAGTTACAGAGGACAGAGTTCACGAATTCTGGCCTACTTATTTTGAACAGTGTTTAATCCTATATACAAAATCCAGAAGCATGTTAAGTATCATTATGTGTTTTACACCAACCAACTTCACATCTAAACTCAATTAATGAAATCAACAAATACATGTGGCACTCCGAGGACTCGAACCCAGGATACTCACATCGAAATTCCGCACACTATGCATTACGCTATCAACACAGTTAAAGACATATGGACAAGCCTACGATTTATGATGCAGTTTCGAATCCTGTAGATAATTCGCCCGATATGGCCCGATGTTCAAGCAGGGCTTTTTTCGTCAACATTTTTCGGCAATTACGGTATGGAAACTTCAAAATGTACCTTAAATGTATAGTCTGCCATTTAAAGTAAAATTCTTTCTATCAAATCATCCATGCCTATGCAAAATACTCCCCAAATATTACCAGATAAAGTTTCAGAACAAACAAAAATCGTAAAAGCTGCATCACACCACCGCCCTAACCATTAAGGGCAGGTCTCCACTTGAGGGATTGTTTTCTTGACCCCTTTCTCCCTCATGTTTAGCCCCATTGCTTTTGATATTATAAAACGTTTGCCCCATTAGTTTAGCGATTTTAAGAACTTTCACCCCATATTAAGACCTTTCGTGCAATTCAGGTGTCTATTTTATCCTGGCGAGCGATAGCGAGCCTGTAATTGAAGAGGAACCGGCCTTCGGCCGGGACATTTTTCTACCGAAAAATGTACAAATTTATCTTGAAAGGGACTCAAGGGGGTGTAATTGTAAACTTGATGGAGGCCTAAGGAACAAACTAAACACCTCCCCTTAAGGGAGGTTTATGGATCCCTTCTCCCTCGTAAGACACTCGCCCCATTAGTTTGGCTATCTAAAGGCCTTTCGTGCCATTTAGGTGTTGAATTTTTCCTGGCGAGCGATAGCGAGCTTGCAATTTTGGATGAATCCTTGGCCGACGTATTTTTCTACCGAAAAAATGCACAAATTCATCTCGCAAGGGGATCCTGAGAGTATTTGTTTGTTGGAGGTCTAGAGTGCAAAATTAAAAAATAATAATAATAATAATAACAATGATAATACAAAATTTAAAAAAAAAATAATAATAATAACAATGATAATACAAAATTTAAAAAATCAATAACATAAGGAAAGGAGTGAACCTTCAACCACATCACGCCACCAACCTAACCGTTAAGAGAAGTAAACAAATGACGCAACAACAACAACAACAACAACCTGAGTATGTGCTGTACACATACTCAATAAAACGATCCAAAACGCTGACAAGAAACACATTCCAAGAGGTAACAGGAAAAGACACAACCCCAACTTCACACCAGAAATTCAAAACCTCATCAGACAACGCGACATACTGAAACACTCCCCAGCACCCCACACACAAGACATCACACAACAAATTCAAGCACTCAACACCCAAACTAACAACAAAATACAAGAACAACAAAAACTAAATTGGAATAACTTCCTACAAACACTTGATCACAAAACAAACCCCAAAAAAACTCTACAAAACACTAAACAGCATCACACTTTCCAACAGCAACACAACACAATCACATGCTGCAATCACAACAACAGACTCTACTCCTTCATGTAAACAACAAGCAAACACTCTCATCAATCACTTTTCACATGTCAGCCACCTAAAACCTCACAAAGACGACCGACGTGTCATCCGACGTAAGAGACAATTCCCCACAGACCCTGACTATACACCCTTCACCAATCACCAGACAAAGCATATCATCAACAATCTCAAGCACTCACCCGCCTGTGGCCTAGACAACATAAGCAACATACACCTCAGACACCTGGGACCACAAGGCATACAAGCACTCACTAACATATCAAACTACAGCTATTCACACAACACAATACCAGACATTTGGAAGCATGGTATCATCATCACATTCCCCAAACCCAACAAAGACCCCACGCTACCCTCCTCGCACCGCCCCATCACACTTCTTTGCTCCCCCTCCAAAGTCATGGAACGCCTAGTATTACAACTAATTACACCTGACCTACCCCTAGCTCCAACACAACATGGCTTTAGGCCACTGCATTCCACAAACACTCTTCTCACAGACCTTACACAAAGAGCTTTCGACGGCATCAACTCAGCTAGACCACCACACAGATCACTATTAGCCACACTCGACATTAGTAAAGCCTTCGATGCCATCCCCCGCCACAACCTAACAAACAAAATCTACAACACAAACATGCACAACAACACAAAAAGGTGGCTGGCCAACTTCCTAGCAGGCAGATGTGCACACGTATCTTTTGCCGGTCAGTCATCTAAAATCAGAAACTTTCCAAACGGAGTCCCACAAGGATCCGTCCTATCGCCCGCACTCTTCAATCTGTACATGCACGATATAACTACACCCAATACGCCCCAAATAAACTTAGCCTCCTATGCAGATGACATAACACTCACATGCACACACCATGACCCAAAAAGAGCAACAGATCTCCTTCAACCCTATCTCAACACACTACATGGTTGGTGCACTACAAACAGACTTAATCTAGCCCCAGCCAAATCCACCGCAACCCTGCTCACAAGTTGGACAGGAGAACACGAATACATCCCTCAACTCACCATAAACAACACACCCCTAACACATACACACACACCCAAAATCCTAGGAGTAACATATGATACTCATATGACATTCAAACAGCACACCACAAACATTAAAAAGAAACTGACACCCAGACTTAACGCCCTCAGGTCACTTGCTCACACAAAATTTGGACACAACAAAGAAACTACCACCACAGTATATAAACAATACATAAGATCAGTGATGGAATACGCAAGCCCAGCCTGGGCTTCTAACCTAGCTGAAACACATCATAAGACCTTACAGACTATTCAAAACAAAGCCCTGAAGATCATTACAGGCTGCACAGCTACTTCACCCACAGATCACCTACATCAAGAAACCAAAATTCTCAAAGTCAAAGACCATCTGGACATGAGAGGCACTCAATTCCTGGCAGCAGCCTCCACGAACCAAGACCACCCACTAAACTATATGGCAACACACCCACAGACACCAAGAAATATCAAAACAACACCCAGCACACGGTATCACACACAATTATTGTCCTCTCTCCCTCCCTGCCCACCCCGAACCAACTTCCAGAAGCACATCCATACTCATATCTCTCACCGATCCATCCACTCACTCACAGACAACACGCAGCTGCATGCACGACCTCCCGAAATCCATCCTTCCGAATCCTCCCTTCCTCGCGAGGACAGAGTCCACCTGGCCAGGCTGAGATGCGGACACCATCCAGCTCTCCTGAGCTATCAGAAGAGACTGGATGACTCCGTTGTCGACGCCTGCCCGGGATGTAACACAGCACCCCATACCATTAAACACATCATAGAAGACTGCATTTCACACAACCACTTACGCCAACAACACAATCTACACTCAATGAGAGCTCTGTGGGAAAGCCCGATCGTGGCCATGGCCTTTCTCAGGGACTCGGGGCTGTTCGGCCAGGCAGCTTAGGGAACAACAACAACAACAACAACAACAACAACCACCATCACCATCACCACCACCTCCACCATCACCACCACCACCACCACCGGCTCAGATGACTTAGGTAGGATATGTTTTTTTTTATTCTCTTCCGGCCATATGTTAACCGGTTTGGGGCTGGAGTTTTGGACCTCCTTCTCCCTCATGTTTAGCCCCGTTAGTGTTGAGTTTTTTAAGACGTGCGCCCCCACTAGTTTGGCGATTTTAAGATCTTTCGCCCCATTTTCTTGTCAATAAAGACTTTTCGTGCTATTAAGGTATCAATATTTGCCTGGCGAGCGATACCGAGCCAGTAATCAAGGAGGGACAGGCCTTCGGCTGGAAAATCTTTCTATCGAAAAATTTACAATTTTATCTCGAATGGGGGTGTTGTTCTAAACTTGATGGAGGTATAGGGAGGAAACTATATATATATATATATATATATATATATATATATATATATATATATATATATATATATAATTATACACAGTATATATAAATCTCCCGTTAATGGTCCGTCACCTTTATGTGGGCGCTAGCCTTGTATATACAGTTGATGTGCGTAGGGCCATTCATACACACATATACAAACATCCACATATACTGTACTGTACACAACATCCACATATACTGTACTGTACACAACATACACATATGCTGTACTGTACACAACATCCACATATACTGTACTGTACACAACATACACATATGCTGTACTGTACACTACATCCACATATACTGTACTGTACACTACATCCACATATACTGTACTGTACACTACATCCACATACTGTACTGTACACTACATCCACATATACTGTACTGTACACTACATCCACATATACTGTACTGTACACTACATCCACATATACTGTACTGTACACAACATCCACATATACTGTACTGTACACTACATCCACATATACTGTACACTACATCCACATATACTGTACTGTACACTACATCCACATATACTGTACTGTACACTACATCCACATATACTGTACTGTACACTACATCCACATATACTGTACTGTACACAACATCCACATATACTGTACTGTACACTACATCCACATATGCTGTGCTGTACACTACATCCACATATACTGTACTGTACACAACATCCACATATACTGTACTGTACACTACATCCACATATACTGTACTGTACACAACATCCACATATACTGTACTGTACACAACATCCACATATACTGTACTGTACACTACATCCACATATACTGTACTGTACACAACATCCACATATACTGTACTGTACACTACATCCACATATACTGTACTGTACACAACATCCACATATACTGTACTGTACACTACATCCACATATACTGTACTGTACACTACATCCACATATACTGTACTGTACACAACATCCACATATACTGTACTGTACACTACATCCACATATACTGTACTGTACACTACTAACACATAATCATACAATATTTCATCTGTGTGAAACAATTAACCCCTTGAGGATTATGACGCATTTGAGCTCCCACAGATCCTTCCTAAGCGGAATAAAATCGTCTAATAGTATCCAGAACACGATAAGAAGGACGTCACCGGTACTTACATATCGAATCACATTGAAAATTTGGAATCCCATTACGCCATCAGACAGTACACTAGGACCATACGGTTGGGAGAGTGTAGATAGCAGAGAAAGGGTGTTGTGGACAGAGGAAGCTGTTGGAGTGGCTTTGTTGTTGTGTGTTTATTAGTCTGTATACGTTGTCGAGGTGTCCCCCGACTGGGTGCGAGCATGTGAAACATGCTAGGACGTACGTCCAAACCCACTAAATAGTCCGCCTTGGCTGGGATCGAACCCAGGTCAAGAAGATTTACACGTGAGCGTGCTATCCACTTGACCGCCGCGGCTCTGCAACACAATCCCACCCCTACTTTGTACAACTCTCCAACCCAAGAGTGAAACGTTACTCCCAATCTTTCTTCTATTCAACAACATATACATACATAACAAATTTAAAATACATATAAATGATTACGCATACATAAAATACATATACATACATACATACAAATACCTATAAATACATACGGGATAAATACATACGAAGCTAACATACTGGTCTGGTCTGTGGAATGTACAGAATGTGTGCTTGAGGGGCTGGAGTGTGTGATGGTACGTTAACCCTATGTGACCTCTTGTAATGTGCGTATGTTCTTATACCCTCCGCAGTGTTATAGTTGTGTGGGTTTTGATTCTTATACACACACACACACACACACATATACACACACAAAATCTGTGGCCCTTGAATGGAGCTGGTACGTCACTCTTTCCTACGCCTCAGCCACATTTATATGTGTTGCTATGTGTTGCTATTTGTTGCTATGTGTTGCTATTTGTTGCTATGTGTTGCTATGTGTTGCTATGTGTTACTATGTGTTGCTATGTGTTGCTATGTGTTGCTATTTGTTACTATTTGTTGCTATGTGTTACTATTTGTTGCTATTTGTTGCTATTTGTTGCTATTTGTTACTATTTGTTGCTATGTGTTGCTATTTGTTGCTATGTGTTGCTATTTGTTGCTATTTGTTACTATGTGTTGCTATTTGTTGCTATTTGTTACTATTTGTTGCTATTTGTTGCTATTTGTTGCTATTTGTTGCTATGTGTTGCTATTTGTTGCTGTGTTGCTATTTGTTGCTATTTGTTGCTATGTGTTGCTATGTGTTGCTATTTGTTACTATTTGTTGCTATTTGTTGCTATTTGTTGCTATTTGTTGCTATGTGTTACTATTTGTTGCTATTTGTTGCTATTTGTTACTATTTGTTGCTATTTGTTGCTATTTGTTGCTATGTGTTACTATTTGTTGCTATTTGTTACTATTTGTTGCTATTTGTTGCTATGTGTTACTATTTGTTGCTATTTGTTGCTATTTGTTACTATTTGTTGCTATGTGTTGCTATTTGTTTTACTATTTGTTACTATTTGTTGCTATGTGTTGCTATTTGTTGCTATGTGTTGCTATTTGTTGCTATGTGTTGCTATTTGTTGCTATGTGTTGCTATTTGTTGCTATGTGTTACTATTTGTTGCTATGTGTTGCTATTTGTTTTACTATTTGTTGCTATGTGTTGCTATTTGTTGCTATGTGTTGCTATTTGTTGCTATTTGTTTTACTTGCCTCCCTAGACCTCCATCAAACTTTACACTTTACACTTTAAATGTGTACATTTGTAAGGTAGACAAACGTCCAGGCCGACGGGCCAGTTCCTCTTATATTACAGGATCGCTATCGCTCGCCAGGAAAAAAAATACACCTAAATGGGACGAAAGGTCTTGATACTGACGAAGAAATGGGACGAAAGCTCTTAAAATCCACACACTAATGGGGCGAACGACGAAAGCTCTTAAAATCGACAAACTAATGGGGCGAACATCTTAAAATCTCAAAACTAATGGGGCTAAACATGAGGGGGAAAGGATGTTCCGAAAAACGACCTACCTCCCCTTAAATGGAATTGGTGCGTCACATACTGTATTTCCTACGCCTTAACCTCATTTACGCTGATCTCTGGTAATTTCGTCCACAGGGCATTTCGTCTCGATAGTCTGTTGATTTTCAGGGGACGGTAAGTTCAGCCCCTTAGTAGCTAATAATTTGTCGATACTTAAGGGGAGGTTTTTAGTTTGTTTCCTACTCCTCCAGCAATCTAAAAATGTCACCCCTTGACCCCCTTTCAAGATAAATTTGTACATTTTTTCGGTAGAAAAATGTCCCGGCCAAAGGCCGGTTCCTCTTAAATTACAGGCTCGCTATCGCTCGCCAGGATAAAATCGACACCTGAATGGCACGAAAGGTCTTAAAAGGGTGAAAGTTCTTAAAATCGCTAAACTAATGGGGCGAACGTTTTATAATATCAAAAGCAATGGGGCTAAACATGAGGGAGAAAGGGGTCGAGAAAAAAATCCCTCAAGTGGAGATCTCCCCCTTAATGAAAGCCTGTGGAACTACTTTGTGTCCGCCTCATATTAATTATATTCCAAGTTATGATAATTAGCAACTTATTTTGCTACAAACTCTTTATATCATCGCTGAGTAATGAAGATGAAGATATAGAAATTTACCATAAGTTGCAAAAGATACTATAGTAAAAATAAGATATATATATATATATATATACATATATATATATATACTGTATATATATATATATATATATATATATATATTTTATTTTATTTTTTTTATTTTTTTTATTTTTTTTTTGGCAAGCATGAGACTAGTTTATCCAACTAAAAAAATATCCACTGGGCTACACAAAATAAACAATAAATAAGGGAAAGTGTATACTGTTAAGTGTTCGCCTGCATAAAACGGACATAGCTTCGTTACATTTACAGGCGAGAAATTCCAATCCCTACCAGCTGATTTCTCGACTCTAAAACTGCAGAACATTGAATACTCACATAAGTTTTCCGTATTAACCCTTTCAGACTCTTAAGAAACTCATAATATAATCCAGTGTAAAGAAATATGTGAAAGCTTACTAACGAAAATTGGGACTTGACCATATTTCGCCTGATTAAGATGAACGTAGATTAGGTTAACTTATGCTATGTTATGTTACAAAGATAGACAGTATGTACAGTCGCGCTAATAAGTGATGTCTCGGCACCAAGTATGTTTTGATCAATAATTGGTATCAGCAATATCTAAGCTTCATTTCTTCATATCAAATGAAATATACAAACATGTTCCTAAACTTAACCCCCCCCCCCCCTATTCAACATCTGACAAACATTAATACAGCACAGGACAAGCCAAACGTAATGACAGCTGGGCCATGACTTATTAGCGCGACCGTACACTTGGTCAAAGAAATATCTGCACCCCCTACGCTGATCATCTGGTGTGTAGAGCTTGGTAGTATAGGTCGTAGGTCTCAGGTGGTATAGGTAGGTAGTAGTATAGATGGATATAGCTGCAGGAAGAGATGCCAACCCTACCGAACTGTACACACCAGATGATCAGGGTAGGGGTGCAGATACTTTTTTGACCGAGTGTACGTTACCAGGACGCATATATTTACCCTTTATTCGAGCTATTAGTTGACGATTTATTCAGGTTAGGAAGGAATTGAGGGAGTCAGAGGGTTAATCTAATTTATTCATTTCACTACCAACACCAAACACCTACCAATGAAATTAATGAAAGCAATGTGATCTTCCCGGGATTCGAACCTGGATTACCACATACAGATCTTAAACATTCTAAGCATTACACCATCAAGACAGTTAATTGGTTAATTGAGATAGAATTTACCCCTTTGATTCCTAGAGGGCTTTTCTAAACCGAGTAAATTCGTCCAATGTTGGCCAGAATAAAGTTAATATGCGTTCCCGAATACTGAAAGGGTTACCTAATGGTCAATACCGAACTAACCCTCCTACGTCCACAAACAACACTTAAACGCGCAGGGTAGGCCTATGTTTCTTCCTAGACTGCGCATCCACATACGCATTTTGAATCAAACCTGACTGTGGGTTACCTGCCTTTCAGTATTATTTTACGTAGAAAAATATGGCTAAAACCGTAGAACATGACTTTCGAGTGCCACTGTATATCTATATTTTATTAATGTCACCAGAACACCAAACCCCCCCCCCCCCCCCCCCAATGAAATTAATTAAAGTATATATGATCCGCCGGGATTCGAACCCGGGTTATCACACACAGATGTTTGCCACCTTAACCATTACACCACCAGGACGGTTTATAATAATTCGCGACGCAAGATAAACTCAACAAATAAATAAATACACTTAACCCTTTCTATACCAGCGACATATATTTTAATTGATTTCAGCTACATTTACTCGATTGTATGAAGCTTAGGAAGGATATATCGTCGCTAAAAGAATGAATTGAGATGGGCTGTAGCCTTTAAAATCGTAGACGTCCTTCCTAAGCTGAATAATATCGTCTAAATATAGTTAGCATGAAATGAAAAAGACGTCGCCGGTACAGAAGGGGTTAATGATTCGCGACGGTCAACAAATAAACAAATACATTAATTAATTTGTAAACATCGACAACAAATCCCTACGCACCAATTGCCACTCCGTATAATCTATGCAATGACCCCAAACAAACAAATACCCCCTTTACTCCCCCCTTCTTTCCTTTTTTGTGGTAGCAATGTGGCATGATGCAACTGCAGCCAATCACAACCCTGCGTAAGACCGCACCTATGGAATCCGACGCACTGATTGGTTGACCGGTCCAGGGGGGGGTCTGTATATGTTTATCAATCTCACATGGAGGGGAAATACGAGTGTTGCGTATACAGGTGAAGTATTTCATTAATAATTTATTCGACTCCTAGTAATCTCTATAAACAATTAATATAAACACCTGGTACCGTTTCTTTTTGGAGGCCTTTGTACCCACATAAAAACGGTCAAAATACCCTCAATGAAGTGACAATGTAATACAATATACTGTAGAGGCATTCGGCAACCCCCCACCTTTCTTCACCCTGGAGCCTATATAAAGAGCGTTGACCCCAAGTTTCATCAGTCTTGCAAGAGATACCGTAGAGAGAAGGTTATTCCGTCTAGTGCTTCCTGGAGCCATCATACCCGTCTGATCCAATTGTTACTTTGAGGAGATATTGATCTACACAGCTACTATTTTGCTTGAGGTGAGTACTCTTTAATTTTGTTTTTATTTCGAATACTACATTTTCAAGATTATTGGTCTTGAACCGAATCATGTGTTATCTTATAAGACTTCACCACTTCTGTGCCGGCGACGTCTGTTTACATTTTATTTTAGCTATATTTGGAGGATGTTGAGCAGTTTAAGAAAGATCTGTGGTAGTAAAAACTAAAAAGAAAGTGCGATCATTTGAAGCCTGCTAATTGATGGAGGGACTTTTGAAATCGTCTAATAGTAGCCAGAATAAAGTTAATAAAAGGGCGGATCGGTACTGAAAGGGTTAAGAGGGGATTTTTAGTTTGCTCCCTAGACCTCTATCAAGCTTAAAAAAACACCCAAGACCCCCTTTCGGAATTAATGTGTACATTTTTCGCCAGAAAAATGTCCCAGCTAAAGCCCGCTCGACATCTAAATGGCACGAAAGGTCTTCATTTTGGCAAAGAAATGGGGCGAAGGTCTTAATATCTGAAAACTAATGGGGCTAAGCATGAGGGAGAAGAGGGGCCAGCAAAGCGAACCAGCCCCCCTAGTGCCTCGTTTATATACAGGTATTTGTCGGTTCTGTATTTACCCAAATGACATCGCCTCCGTTTTCTTTGGGTCTTTAAATCGCGTGTGGAGATGTAATTAAAGAGAGAGACCTTGTTAGCAGTAGGTCAGATAAAATAATTATACAGTATATGAGAGAGAGAGAGAGAGTTGTGCTCACAATTACTGGCACAGAACACACATGCACACACGGACAGTAAAGCTCACACACAAACACACACTCATTATCCCTCTCACACACACAATCACTCCCTAACTCTCTCTCTCTCTCTCTCACACACACACACACACACACACACACACACACACACAGCCTGCAGTAATACCATATGAGCCTCCCAGTACGAGCAGTGGAACACATTCGTAAACAAACATATACGTGCAAGAATAATCTTACTTCACAGGCTCCCTAATTACTTCACAGGCTCCCTAATTACTTCACAGGCTCCCTAATTATGGGTAGGGTAAAGACCGTGTAACTATCTTTGACTTTTGAGACCATGTACAGTATAATTATATATCAGCTCTCATTACGTTTGGCTAGCTCTGTGCTGTATTAATGTCTGTCAGATGTTGAATAAGTTGGGTAAGTGTAGGAACATGGTTGTATATCTCACCCAATACGAAGAAATATTGTGTAAATATTCCTGATACCAATTACTGATCAAAACATAATTGGTGCCGAGACATCACTTATTAGGCCGACTGTACACTCGCATACCGTAGTATCTAGCCCACTCATAAATATATTGGTGGACCCCTGTTGTTTGTCTTTATACAATGAATTATTATAGCTCTTGTTATTGCTTTTGGATAACACTTGCTCTTCAATAAATAGTGTACATAGTTTTGTAGTCGATGTGTACAAAATTACACTTATAATTTATTGATAACCTTCCATAATTACACTCATAATTTATTGATAACCTTCCATAATTACACTTATAATTTATTGATAACCTTCCATAATTAAAAGTAGGTCCACGAATACTTATGAGTGGGCCAGAGACTGACTATAGCATCCGAGTGTACCTGTGTACTTAAGGGGGGTGACCTGTTTTTGTTCTGTCCTTTTCTATCTTTCTCTGGCTTGTACGGTATCCATTCGGCCCCATTCAGCCTACTGTTTTAAGACGTTTATCCCCATCCAGGTGTCAATTTTTTACTGGTGAGCGGTAGCGAGCCAGCATATTTTTTAGTTTTGTTTGACAGCAGGCTAAATTTGTAAATTTTTCGATAGAAAAATGTTTCCGGCAAAGCCGGATTTCTTCATATAATGCTGGCTCGCTATCGCTCGCCAGGAAGAAATCGACACCTAGATGGGGATAAACGTCTTAAAATAGTTGGCTGAATGGGGCCGAATGGATACAAGCCAGAGAAAGAGAGAAAAGGACAGAAATAACAAAAAGGAGGTCACCCCCCTTAAATGCATGTACTTATGCTATATCAATAAAGAGTCAAATCATACCTTAAATATGGTCGCAGAATAATAGGCCAGAATAAGCTAAACTATTAGGCAACAATTCTGATAATGAACAGGCAAAATGTCTAGGCTAGACTTATCAACAATTCTGATAATGAACAGGCAAAATGTCTAGGCTAGACTTATCTCCTAAATTATATTTATAGTCTTAAAAAAGAGGCCATGATATTGCAGCTCCAATATTAGGCAAGAATTCCAAGTATGGCCAGGGATAATAATAGGTTAGGTACAACATCCTGCCCTACAAATTATCCTGGAGTTACTAAAATAATATTATTACTGTACTATCATTATTGGTGTCTGCCCCTCCCGTTGAAAAAAAAAATATATATATTATAATAAATAAACTATATATATATATATATATATAGAGAGAGAGAGAGAGAGAGAGATATATATATATAATCAAAATTGGAAATAATAAAGTAATAAAAATGTAATTCCAAGTTGCCGGATCAGAATTACTGACCAAAAAAACGGAAAAAAGTCGCATGTCAAAGGGTGAAGACTATCTCGACTAACCCTCTGACTTCCACATAACCTTCCTAAATCGGAACAAAATCGTCTAATAATAGCCAGAACGGATGCGAGTGACGTCAGACCAAGGCATGAGCGGAAAATTCCCTTGTGTGTGTGTGTGTGTTTGTGGGCGTGTGACAAACTGGTTACCGAGGTCGTCTGCTGGCTAAGGAAAATTCCGCAACCATTGGCGGGTATTGAGCATATGCCTAATATAATTCATTGGGTCTATAGTGAGATTATGTTGTGATGTATGTTCGTTTGTCGTTGTATATTAACAATTAGACATATGTAATAATAATAATAATAATAATAATATCAATTTCCTTGCATTTTATAATACTGTACATATATATATATATATACAGTATGTGTGTGTGTGTGTATGTATGTGTTACTACATACAGTATATACCGAAAACCATTTAGAAAATAATACATACTCTTAAATAATTTTCTGATCAGTCTTATTGGCTTAGTATATTGATTGATGGCTGGAGTAAAAAGTAGGAGATTAGAGAGTTTTGGATAGAGGAAGAATAAGTTGAGAAATGGGAAGTACAGGGAAAGATAAAAGTACTTGGGCTCAACCAAGTTGCTCCATTGTTTGCTTAGTATAGTTAAATTATCTAAGAATATATAATAATTTACTGTATTGGTCCTAGGGAAGTAGGAAAAGCTCTAACTATGAAGGAACTCAAATTCAACCACAGGCTCTGAACATTTCCTAGTTATGATATAGGCCTACTCCTACTTTTTATTCATGCAATAAACATTCCTACTTTTTATCATTCATCCATTAAGCACACACAGATTCTCTCTCTCTCTCTCTCTCTCTCTCTCTCTCTCTCGATAGCGTAATGCATAGTGCGCGAAATTTCGACGTGAGTATCCAATAAACATTCCTACTTTTTATCATTCATCCATTAAGCACATACAGATACTCTCTCTCTCTCTCTAAATACATCATACTATCGCTAAGTAACGCAGTCTCTCTCTAAATACATCATACTATCGCTAAGGGGAGGTGTGGTGGAGTGGTCATGCCACTGGATTGGTAATCCAATGGACCCGGGTTCAAATCCCGATATGTCAATGGGAAGATATTATTGGGATTGAATTTGTGCTGTACCTAGTATCAGTGCATTACCACAAAGCCCACCGAAATGCCAAAAAAATACCCTCATTGTTCCCTGATTAAATAACACTGTATGAATATTCCCATATTCAAAATATGTTACAGGGGGACAATGCCTAGTGAGTTCACTGCTCAATAGGTGGCATTCTGAGAGTGAGGGTCTGAGTCTGGAGGGTGAGACGGTGAAGCACTTGAGCGAAGCAACCAGCCGCTTCAGAGATGGAGCTGCTTTGAGCCATGATGGATGCTTCACATGTCTCACTCCCCAGGCTGGAACAAGACCTCACGGGCTTCACCGTGTTGAGCGGTGGAATGTACAGGCTCTCAGCCTATGCCCGAGAGGGTGTAGTTGGAATATAGAAAAAAAAAAAAAAAAAAAAAAAAAAGTAACGCCGTCTCTCTCTCTCTCTAAATACATCATACTATCGCTAAGTAACGCAGTCTCTCTCTAAATACATCATACTATCGCTAAGTAACGCCGTCTCTCTCTCTCTAAATACATCATATTATCGCTAAGTAACGCAGTCTCTCTCTAAATACATCATACTATCGCTAAGTAACGCCGTCTCTCTCTCTCTCTAAATACATCATACTATCGCTAAGTAACGCAGTCTCTCTCTAAATACATCATACTATCGCTAAGTAACGCCGTCTCTCTCTCTCTCTAAATACATCATACTATCGCTAAGTAACGCCGTCTCTCTCTAAATACATCATACTATCGCTAAGTAACACCGTCTCTCTCTAAATACATCATACTATCTCTAAGTAACGCCGTCTCTCTCTAAATACATCATAGTATCGCTAAGTAACGCCGTCTCTCTCTAAATACATCATACTATCTCTAAGTAACGCCGTCTCTCTCTAAATACATCATACTATCGCTAAGTAACACCGTCTCTCTCTAAATACATCATACTATCTCTAAGTAACGCCATCTCTCTCTCTCAAAATACATCATACTATCTCTAAGTAACGCCGTCTCTCTCTCTCTCTCTCAAAATACATTACCCGGTATACTATCTCTAAGTAACGCCATCCATCTCTCACTCTCTAAATACATCATACTATCTCTAAGTAACGCCCTCTCTCTCTCTCTCTCTTAAAATACATCATACTATCTCTAAGTAACGCCTTCTCTTTATCTCTCTCTCTTAAAATACATCAAACTATCTCTAAGTAACGCCCCCTCTTTCTCTCTACAGAAACCCCCATCATCACCACCACCACCATGATGAAACAAACTTACGGCAGCGCACCCTTGTACGCGCTACAACCCAGCGCCCTCATCAACTTCGCGGCCCAGACCCTCGAACTAGCCTCTCAGACCCTCGGCTACCGTGACGTGGCCCCTTGTCACTCCGAGGATGAGGTCTACCCCTCGAAGTCCTCATCTCGACAGAAGGATGAAGAGACAGGCCTTGAGATCTATTCGCTCAATGAGGTTATCATGCACGACACCATGGGCGACTGCTGGATTGTGCTGTATGATAAGGTGTGTAAGGAGTTTTTGTTATCGAGTGTGCATTCTTTATGAAACATTTCCTTATGAGAAGACATTAACATGTCTTAAGTCATCAGTAGAAAAATAACAACATATTGTAAACCATTGATGGCCGTGCAAATTTGTAATTCACTATTTTATTCACTCCCAGTTTCCGACTCAATCAATTTGGAGGAGCTGCTTGTGCTCGCCCATAGTGGTTCAATGTTCGCTGTTACAAAATGCTTTAATATCTTCCACAACCTTTGCTAATTTAGTTCATCCTCTTTTCCTCCGCAGGTGTATGACGTGACTCAATTCCTGCTGGAGCACCCGGGCGGCGAAGACGTTCTCCTGGAGCACGCCGGGAGGGACGCTACCATTGCCTTCAGGGGGGTCGGCCACTCCCACGCCGCAATCAAGTCCCTCGACTCCTACCAGAAGGGGATACTACCGAAAGAGGAGCGAATCTTCACCGGGGAAGGGTCGTGCCATTGGGAAACTGCATAGTGGAGGTTACAATACCGTTCCAGTGAGGTAATCTATATTGGATATTCCCTTACCCTTCCAGACGAGTACGCTACACTGGAGATTCGAACAGTTCCGCAGGCGGAATAAACTTTACTAGGGAGGAATCCCACTAGTCAAGTACTCTATAATGGAGGATTCAATAGCGTTTAAATCAGAGTACTTTATGCTAAAAAAATCTGAAAGAAACTACTGGAAGCCCTGATACTCCAAAAGGAACGATCTTCACTGGCAAGAGGCCGTACCAGAGGAGTGCTCTTTCAAAGATAAGGTGGAGAGAGTTTAGGTGTCCTGGATTCAGGTCCAAAGCTCCGAACTTGTGAAACTGGAAATGAAAGTAGTGGCATGATAGCTGAACATGATGAAGTGGCCCACAGCCTGCAGCCAGAGTCAGGGGACCAGCAATAGACCCAGAAAGCTGTTTCGTTGTTGGAATAGGATGAAATAGCTTGTAGCAAAATATTCCTAGTCATTATAAAATTGGAACCCGTAAACTTCCTTAGTGCTATCAACTGAGGCTCAAGAGATATGCCCATATCAGTTTACTATAAAAAAATCCTTCATACATTAGTCATTTCTCCCACACATCTTTTCACCTACATTCAAGTTGTTTCACTCAAACTTATGACGAAAAATATGCTAAACTATACTATATTCGGGTGTGGTGTGACGCCACTCCGGTGAAGAACATCTAATACTATCTTAATCCTTCTCCCAAAACCCTCTACTACTACTACTACTACTACTACTGTGAGAGATGAACAGTTGAATTATGACGACAGAAACAAAAGAAAAATTAAAGCTTAGAAATTTTGTAAGTGCATCTCGGATTTCACCCCCACCCCCCTCAAGCACCCGATCCCCGACACATAGGCTACCGAAGGGGGGAGGTCTGTCTCTGTAGGGTTTCTCGCACTAATGAAGACAAGTAACACATGCATTTTCGAAAACTGTAGTTTTTTCATTATTGTTAACATCTCAACCATCATAAAATATGTTCATGTATGTATTTCAGTTATATGATGACCTTTTATATTTAATCCGGCTTCCAATAGATCATAATTCAGTTTAAGAAAAATCTCTCATAACCCAAACCAAATTGTTGCTTACACTAAAACTCTGGTTCGTACAATGAAATGTGCCATAGTAATAGTAATAGTAACTTCTTCAGCACGATGACATATATTTCATCCTATTCTGGTTACCATTAGACGATTGTCTTTACACTATAATCTACCTGTAGGACTCCAAGGGGTGAATGCATTATCGATCAACTCTCTGAATAACACAAGTCCTCCTTAAACTGCATAAAATCGTCTAATCTTAGCCCGAATCAAAGGTAAAAAGGCGTCATCGTGCTGAAGGGGTCAACGCGGAGGAAATATTACGAGCAAAGTGCCAATAATAAGAATATCAAGTAGAAATTACAACAGAAAATATAGAGAAAACAATGCTATTATATCAATTGGGTCTATATAGGAAATTATAAATATAGCTTCCATTTAACGGGGTATATAATATAAACATATTATATAAATATATATATATACCGGGTATATATATATAAATTTATAGCTTTATCATTGCGACTGTGATCTGATTTTAGGAGTAAGGCAAAAACTAGCTTCACACGAGAGAGAGAGAGAAAGCTACAATTGTTCCTGTATGTTTAGTTTTTCAGCCGTAGAGTTAAGCACAGGCGTTATATAGATAGGGTAGGCTAACCAATTCGTACGCGATGGCTTGATTAGTACGCATATTCCATAAAACATACCCATAATAACATGAGGTGAATAAATACCATTAGCATAAAGATGGAACACTGACTATCGCATATTATATCACCATTAGCATAAAGATGGAACACTGACTATCGCATATTATATCAATTTATAATTCGAGTCCTACCAATTTTGTTGTGGGTAATAAGATATATCTATTCCGTGTACTAATTAGACACCGCGTACGGATTGCCTGGAGTACCCCATTAAAAGTAAAAGGCAATTACAACCTGATAATAGGTACCAGTCACGCAAGCTGTCAAACAGCCCCATTTCTTTGTCAATATTAAGATATTTCGTGCCATTTAAGTGTCGATTTTTGGCGAGCAATAGCGAGCCTTGAATTTAGGAGGAAGGGACATGTTTCTATCGAATAATGTACAACATTATCTAGAAGGACGATCTTAGGGATGTTTATTTAAGGCTTGATGGAGGTCTAAGGAGGAAACTATAAAAACAATATTTAATAAATAAATACATCGACCACTAAATTCACCCTTCCCCTTAAAACTGTAAATTGGTATAATGATATTAATAGATTCATCCGCTCCACACCAGTCTACCTCGTACTTTCAAACTCACCCCGAACTGTGTAGGTAAACAATGGTTGGTTTGCACAGTTTGGGTGACTTGGAAGATATAGTTTGTTTTGTTTTCCAGCTGATGGTACATTGAATCCCTTAGCAACTGATTGCTCGACACTTGATTAACAACATATTTCGTTACAAAATCTACATAGCCGAGTTAACCAAGATAGTAACATAGCAACTTACCCTCAGCTGGGAAAACAAATACTTATGCAATGGTTGGTTTGGTCTCGTTTGCCTTGACAGGATAGCAAGTAGGACAAGACCAAGCTTAAGCCGGTATCACGAGAGTTTTTTTAATAGTCAACATTCGATGATCAACTTTTTTTTCTGGCAGCTTTTCGGGAATATTGTGCACAGGTATCGGAAACTAGACTGCTAATAGTTGATTTTAGGTAACCGAAATATTTTAAATGTTGACCTCATAAGCTGCCAGACCAGTGTTAAGGATAAATGTTGGTGGAAAAAGCGCTCGTGTGGCTTTACCGGTACCGGTTTAACCAGTCAACCTGTAAACCATTCCATAATACAAGGAGTACAAATCCTGATGTTGCTACATGATAAAGGGTAGGCTACTCAAGCAGAAATTGACCACTTGCGAGTTTCGGGCTATAAGGAAGTTGGAGCCGTAAACATCGACATAAAACAGGTATCCAATAATAATGTAGGTTTCTGATTGATAAAAAGCATTTTTTTTTTTTTTTTTTTTTTTTTTTTATGAATGCACTACAACCGAATTTTAGCTGGTAATTCTGCTAAATATCGATGTCTACAGCTCCAACTTCCTTATAGACCGAAACTAGCAAGTGGTCAATTGCTGCCAGGTTAACTTGAATACACTATAATGTACAGTCAACTCGTTTAATCCGCAGTCTCAGAATATTATTTATACTTATTAGAAGCTTTAAAGTTGATACAGAAAACACATTTGCAATATACAATCTAATAACGCCTGTTGCTCTAGCCCTTCCTAGCCTATAACACGGCTAATTGTATGATATATTCTATTATTATTACTATTATTATTCTAAAGATACTATCATTCCTACTAAACTGCCCATAAAGTGTGATTGCATTACCATCTCATTCTCCATGGTTAGACTCCGAGGTACCTGAATATTTTCACCACGTACGGTCATTAACTAATATTATTATTTGTATTATTATCATTATTATTATTATTATTATTATTATTATAGCATTGATTTGTTGATTTGCATATTTATTCATTCATAATAAACCGATTATTATTTGTATTATTATTATTATTATTATTATTATTATTATTATTATTATTACTGGTCATGAATAATGTAACAAATTGATCTCTGTATTTGTGTATATATTGACCCATTGATTTATCATTATATGGAATTTTTGTAAGTGACTGTACGCTCATCGTCTCATCAGCCAATCACCATTCATCAAGACGCTTGCTCATTGGTCGGCAGGGCAGTTCATTATTTATGTATATTTATGTATCAATAAAATACAATACATCTGATCTGGTTTATCCTTTACCCAACCATATACGATTTTGTTCAGCTTAAGAAGGACGTCTACCAATAATAAGACTCCAAACTATCTCGACCAACCCTTTCAACTCCAAACTATCTCGACCAACCCTTTCAACTCCAAACTATCTCGACCAACCCTTTCAACTCCAAACTATCTCGACCAACCCTTTCAACTCCAAACTATCTCGACCAACCCTTTCAACTCCAAACTATCTCGACCAACCCTTTCAACTACCACACATCCTTCCGAAGCTGCATAATATCGTCTAAAAACAACTAGAAAATAATATATCACACGTCGCTGGTACTCAAAGGGTTAAGATTATTATATTATGTGCATGAAGGAGACAAAAGGCAAAGCTGTCTGTAACTAGTGTCCCCCCTAAAGTTGAAAGAGTGAAGGAATGAAAGCCAAGTTCAAAGTTCGTCAAAATCAAAATATCTTGATGCATTTGGTTCAACAATTCCTTAAAGGCGGACAATACAGGTGCCGTAGACCAGTATGACATGCATATAAGTAGATGCTAGCACCTATTCAAGATGGGCGAGCTGATTACACTGGTTACAGACTACATTCACAACTACAGCCATTCCAACAGTACGGCAATGTTTATGTACGATGAACGGACAACTCAGCCAGTAGACCATTGAAGGAGTGTAGTGCTTGTTTTTGGGTCTATATATTTATTTATTTATTTAGTTTTTAGTTTTGTTTCGCTAGACCTCCATCTAGCTTTAAAAAATACCCCTTAGACCCCCTTTCAAGAAAAATGTGTACATTTTTCGGTAGAAAAATGTTCCGGCCAAAGGCCGCTTTCTTCAAAAATCACAAGCTCGCTATCGCTCGCCAGGAAAAAATCGACACCTAAATGGCACGAAAGGTCTTAATATTGACAGAAATGAGGGAAAGGTTTCAGAATTTCCAAACAAACAGAACAAACGTCTTAAAATCTCAAAACTATTATGCTAAACATGAAGGAGAAGGGGGTCCGGAAAAAGCGAGTACTACCCCCTTACACCGGTAGCTCTCAACCAGTGCCAACTCAACCGCTACTGTCAGGTTAGGTTAACCCCTTCAGCACGATTATAACTTCGTACCTTTGACATTCTGGCTCACAATTAGACGATGTTATGAAGTTTAAGAAGGGCCTATGTTATCCAAGGGGTCTATAGAGATCGTATTACTCTCATAATCTCATACTCTCATAATCTCATAATCTCATAATCTCATACTCTCATAATCTCATACTCTCATAATCTCATAATCTCATACTCTCATAATCTCATACTCTAAAGAAAATCCTCTAAATACCATAATCTCATACCTCATAATTACGTCATATCTCTAAATCTCATAACTCTCCATTTGACACCATAATCTCATCTCATAATCTACTAATCTCATACTGTAAATCTCATACTCTCATAATCTCATACTCTCACATAATCTCATACTCATCTCATACTCTCATAAGAGCTATCTCATAACGTTGTCATAAAGCTCTCCTCATGTTCATAATTCACAAAACTACTTCATTCTCTCGTAGGGAAGAAAAACAAAATATCGCAGCCAAGGAGATAATCAACTCATTCGATTTTTTTTTTTTTTTTTTTTTTCCATAAGTGTATGGAGGAGACAAAGGGCAGGTTTCCTGTAGCGAGTGTCTGCCCCAAAGTTAAAAGTGACAGAGCCAAATTCAAGGGACGTTGGAGTCAAAATGACTGGACACACGAAGTTTAAAGCAGTCTAATTCATAGGATGAAGGAAAGATTGATTGAGGCTAGACCAATACAAATCGATCGGGTTTAATCAACATCATGCCCCAGACACTTGCGAGATTGGGTTCATAATTGTTAAGATAGCCTTCACTTTAATTATCTCAAGCATTATAGAAACAGTTATGTTAATTAATTAGACTTAGTCATTAATCATTTTCTCTGTAGCCTTTGATACTAAATGTTGTAAACAAGGTCAAATATGTCAAGGCACAAGGATATATTATATTATTATATATAATATATACAAGGTGTCATCGTGCTGAAGGGGTTAAGTGTTGAAATGTTCTATAGGAGTGTGGCTGTTTTGGAGTGTGGCCGTGTAAGAGTCTGGCCGTATGGGAGTGTGTCCGTTTAGGAGTGTGACCTTTTTGGAGTGTGGCCATTTAGGTTGTGGCTGTTTACGAGTGTTGTCATTTGGGTTGTGGCCAAATAGAAGTGTGGCTATTTAAGTTGTGGCTACTTAAAGGTGTGGCCGTATATGAGTGTGATCATTTGGATTGTGGTCGTTTGGGCTGTGGCCGTAAAGGATTGTGGCAGTATAGGAATATGGCCGTCTAGGAGAGTGGTCATTTGGATTATGGACGTATAAGAGTGTGGTCATTTGCGTTGTGGCTGTTAAGGAGTATGATCGTATAGAAGTGTGGCCATTTTGGTTTTGGCTACTTAAAAGTGTGGCCATTTAGGAGTATGGTCGTTTAGGAGTGGGGCTGTTTAGGAGTGGGGCCGTTAAGGAGTGTGGCCGTTAAGGAGTGTGACCGTTTAGGAGTGTGGCCGTTTAGGAGTATGATCGTTTAGGAGTGTGGCCGTTTAGAAGTGTGGTCGTTTAGGTGTGTGACCATTTGGGTAGTGGCCGTTCAGGAGTGTGGCCGCTTTGACCAGCTACCGATGGTAAACCCCTGCAGTGCCCCTCTTTTTAACACCCCGTACCACCCCCTTCAGAGCCTCTCCTAATATAATATTCACCCCCCCCCCGCCCCCCCTCCATCACAATTACCCCTCCACCCCCCTTCCTCCTCTATCATTATTAACCCCCCTCCCCTCCTCCAGAAACCCCCCCGCCAAGTAAAACTGCATTCTTCACACCCCACTCCCCCCTCCTCCCTCCCAACCCCACAAAGGCATAGTTTTCCTATTTTATTGTTATATTATTTTTTTACCCAGCACTGTTCACTTTTGTTTTCTTCTTCTTCTTCCTTAATCTCATCTAAATACGTATCGCCGTTTTCTTCCTCTTAATCCTCTTTCCAATTACTTTTTTTCCGCCTCCCTATTTTCCTCCATCTCGTTATACCTTTACCTTTGGATACCTTTGGATGTGTTCGCCGCTCCTCTAGCGGCACCAAGGAGCGCGACGCCCCTCGTTATGGGTGGTGATTTGGTGCAGTAGACTGTTTGAAGCGACAGCTCGCTCCCTTGCGCGAGGATGGGCTCGTCTGGCACTTTTTGCAGTTCGACATCTAGGGCTCTCTTGAAGTTGTCTAACGAGATGTCCCTCATGTCTCTTACTCGCCGTGGGAGTTTGTTGAAGAGACGTGGGCCTCTGTGTGATAACCAGCCCTCTCGCAGAGAGCCCATAGCACCCCTGTTATTCATCCGGGGGATTTCGCATTCCCAGCCTCTCCTATCACTGAATTTCATGACTATCGGAGTATGTAGGTTTGGTACTAAACCCTCTGCGATTTTCCATGTGTATATTATTAGGTAACGTTCTCTTCTACGTTCCAGTGAGTACAGATTCAGTGCTCTTAAACGCTCCCAATAGTGTAGATGTTTTATCGAACTTATATGCGAAGTGAAATTTCTTTGTACACTCTCTACGTCATTTATTTCACCTGCTTTGTATGGGGATGTTAATACGCTACAGTATTCAAGCCGCGGTAGCACTAGAGATTTGAAGAGCGTTATCATAGGCAATTCACCGCGTGTTTTAAAAGTACGCAGAATCCAACCCCTTAGACGTTTCGCAGCCGCCACTTTGACCTGGTTATGTACTTTGAAACCCATATTTTCAGACATTAATACCCCAAGGTCTTTCACACTGTCTTTCCGTTCTATTATGTGGTTAGATTCTGTTAAGTAATTTGTAATTTCTTTAACACCATTATTATCTCCGTACCGTATTAATTGGAATTTGTCCTCATTGAATTGCATGTAGTTTTCCCTGGTCCACTGGAACACTACATTCATGTCTTCCTGCAGTCGGCCCGTGTCCTCTTGTGTGTTTACTATCTTACTTAATTTTGTGTCATCAGCAAAAGACGACACCGTACTGTGTCTGGTGTTGGTATCTATGTCGCAAATTAGTATGAGGAACAGAAGGGGCGCTAGCACTGTTCCTTGGGGCACTGAGCTTTTGACATCCGAAGGCTCAGAAGTGACTTGGTTTACTGCTACCGATTGTTTTCGGTTTACGAGGAAATTGTATATCCACCGTCCGATTTTCCCAGTTATACCTTTTGCTTTCAGTTTGTGGGCTATTATACCATGGTCACATTTATCAAATGCCTTAGCAAAATCGGTGTAAATGACATCCACGTTTTTCTTTTCTTCTAGCGCTTTAAGAATTTTGTCATAGTGTTCCAAAAGTTGTGAGAGACATGATCTTCCCGCTCTAAACCCATGTTGACCGGTGTTGTGTAGTTCATTTGCCTCCATGAATGTTGAAATTTTGCTTCGCAGGACTCGCTCGAAAACTTTAATGATGTGAGAGGTTAGAGCCACCGGGCGGTAGTTTTTTGGTAGTGCTTTATCTTCCTCTTACCTTGCTATTTTATCTTCCTCCTCCTCCTCCTCCCCCTCCTCCTCCTCTTATGCTATCTTATCTTCCTCCTCCTCCACTTCCTTATTCTTATCCTGCTCCTCCTCCTCCTCCTCCCCCTCCCCCTCCCCCTTCTCTTATCCTCCCCCTCCTCCTCTTATGCTATCTTATCTTCCTCCTCCTCCACTTCCTTATTCTTATCTTCTTCTTAATCCCTTCCTCATAGTTCGTCTTTCTCTATTACCATTTTCATCCTAAACTTCCTCTTCCTCCTCCACGATTCTTTGTATCTCCTCTGTATCATTCGATTCTTCTTCTTTCATACTACCCCTCTCGTTCCTCTTAACACTCTCTCTCTCTCTCTCTCTCTCAAATGTGCTATGGCAATAATAGAGCGTTTCAAGTAGTTTTCAGGGGAGATGGGTCGTTTTTCTAGATCGCCTTCTCCCTCATGTTAAGCTCCAATAGTATTCAGATTGTAAGACGTTTGCCCCATTAGTTTGTTGACTTTAAAGGTGAATTACACAAAAGATGAAAAAAAGTGAGATACCGGTAAGTTATTCAGCAGAACGTTAAAGGCTCTAGTAATTATACACCATTATTGGCAATATCCTTAAATTTGCCCCTAACTATTATACAATAAATTGGGTTAAGTTAAAGGTAAATTTCTGTTGCCTGACAACTGCCAGAATCTATGACGTCATCACAATACTGGAAGGCGCGAAATTTGCAAGTCAATTATCAGACGCCGCCAGATATAAAATTGTGGAATATTTGTGTTCTTTACTGACTTAAATTGTTGAATATTTGTGTTCTTTACTGACTTAAATTGTTGAATATTTGTGTTCTTTACTGACTTAAATTGTTGAATAATTGTGTTCTTTACTGACTTAAATTGACGTTATTATACACACACCTGAGCATCCTTAATATGTGTTGATGCATACAAAATATTCATCTTCGATGGTATGTAGCTTTATGTAATTCACCTGTAAGACCTTTCGACCCATTTGTTTGTCAATATTAAGACCTTTCGTGCTATTTAGGTGTCGATTTTTTTTTCCCCTGGCGAACGATAGTGAGCTTGTCTTTTTTGGAAGAACCGGCCTTTTTCTACCGACAAATGTACAAATTATTCTAGAAGGGGGATCTAATGGATGTTTTGTTTTGTTTTTTAAGTTTAATGGAGGTCAAGGGAGGAAACTAAAAATATATACCGGTATATAAAATAGCCGTATATGAAATAATCGATTACAAATAAACCCTTCCCACTTAAGGGGAGATATCGACTTGAGGGATTTTTTTCTGGGCCCCTTTCTCCCTCATGTTTAGCCCCATTGCTTTTGAGATTTTAAGACAAGTCGACCCATTAGTTTGGCGATTTTAAGAACTTTCGCCCCATTTCCGTCAATTTTAAGACCTTTCGTGCAATTTAGGTGTCGATTTTATCCTGGCGAGCGACAGCGAGCCTGTAATTAAAGAGGAACCGGCTTTCAGCCGGGACATTTTTCTACCGAAAAATGTACAAATGTATCTTGAAAGGGGCTCAAGGGGGTGTAATCTTAAGCTTCATAGATATCTAGAGACCACAACAAATATCTCTCCTTAAACGGTATTGGGCTCTGATAAGACGTGTGGGTTGCTGTGTACGCGCCTATTTATGTCACTGATTCTATTACTGTCATACTTAACCCATTCTGTACCGGCGACGTCTGTTCACCCTTGTCTGGCTACTATTAGACGGTGTGGGCCAATCGGCGCTCTGCAGACCCCCGTAATCTTGCGTTGATCTCTGACCGTTTTGGTGAGGTCAGTCCTCAAGGTATTAGTGAGTTAGGTCTATAATTAGGCCTTGTAATTGAGGTTGGGTGTGACGGGGATCTGTCTCGTGTGGGCCGATCGGCTTCCTGCAGACTCCCATTTTCTTATGTTATTATCCAGTTTAAAAAGGGCCTCCAGAAATGACCAGGTTTTGAACTATCTCACTTAAACTTTTTTAACCACCACAGATCCGTCTTAACTCCTTCAGCACCAGGACGTATTCTGGTTACCATTAGAGGATTGTCTTTAGTTTATAATCTACCTATACGACTCGAATGGGTGAATGCGATCTCAACACAACCCTCTTAGTAACATAGGTCCTTCTTAAACTGCCTAAGAGCATCACATTTTAGTCAGAATCCAAGGTAAAAAAGCGTCATAGTGCTGAAGGGGTTAAACTGCACAAATTAATATAAAATATAGCGAGAATTAAATTTAAAAGACGTCGCCGGTACCGAAAGGGTCAACATTTAACGCTATCTGGAAGGCCACGTAAGTCCTGTTTCTGAGGCTATTATTGCGTTACGTACGGTACTCGACGTTAAGGGGGTAGATGGGTCGTTTTTCAGGTCCCCATTGTTCCTCATGCTTAACCCTGTTATTTTCGAGAATCTAAGACGTTCGCCCCATTAGTTTGGCAATTTTAAGACCTTTCACCCCCATTTCTTTGTCAATATCAAGACCTTTCGTGCAATTTAGGTGTCGATTTTTCCTGGCGAGCGATAGCGAGCCTGTAATTTTAGAGGAACCGACCTTGGGATGGAAATTTTTTCTATCGAAAAATGTACAAATATATCTTGCAGGAGGATATATATATATATATATATATATATATATATATATATATATATATATATATATATATATATATATATATATATATACGGTATATATATATATATATATATATATATATATATATTTTTTTTTTTTTTTTTTTTTTAAAGCTTGATTGAGGTTTAGGGAGAAAACTATAAATGTCATACAAATATACATCAATAAGCAAATAAACACGCACATCCCCCCTTAACGGCACGTGCCAATCCAGGAAATATATTGTGTCAAGGCATAATCCGTGTTGTCTCCTGAATCCATAATGGGCAGCACTAAATTAGTTGGTGTTTATGGCAATACTGTGCTACGTGGTTTATTAATTCCTGTGTACCGTTATTCAGGCTTATAACACACACACACACACACACACACACACACACACACACACACACACACACACACACACACACACAATAAATAATAGCCTACAATACAAATACAACAGAGAGAGAGAGAGAGAGAGAGAGAGAGAGAGAGAGAGAGAGAGAGAGAGAGAGAGAGAGAGAGAGAGAGAGAGAGAGAGAGAGAGAGAACAATAATAATAATAATAACAAACATCAGTAATAATGATAGTAACATGAGTAATAATGATAATAAACACCAGTGAGGTTACAAACAAAAAACAAACACAAAAATAATATCCACACATAAAAATTACCAATATCTAACCTAAATATTCATGAAAGCCGCCCCATAATCCTAGTGAACGGGACACTTACAAGAACAATACTAATAATAACCGAATCAACAATAACACGTCACAATAACCAACCTTATATGTTTATGAAGATCACCCCATACACCAGCAGACTCCAGCACCACACATACATAGAGACCAGAACTCCAACAACATTAATAATAACCGAATCAACAATAACACGTCACAATAACCAACCTTATATGTTTATGAAGATCGCCCCATAACCCTAACAACAATAGCAATAACCAAATCAATAACAAAACGTCACAATAACTAACCTTATATGTGTATGAAGATCGCTCCATAGCCCTGCAGGCTCCAGCACCACATAGACCTAGAGACCAGGATACCAAGCCTTCCGTCAACTGCATTATGCATAGAGTAGTCCACCCCCTACCCCTTGCTGGAGGTGTGAGCTAAAGTATATAGTGTTTATATACTTTGTTTGTCACCCCCCAACAAGGGCTGGGGGGCAGTGGGGGCCGGCTTGGAAACCCGACACTATATGTGGCGGGAGGATGGGCTCGTTCGATGAGAGACATCCCTGGTCTGTCCGTCCTTCATTCGCTGGTCCGTCTGTCCTTCGCTTCATAGTTCGTCCTTCCTTCATTTGCTATTCCATATTTCCTTCCTTTCTTGTTTTTCTTGATGATTTGTCCTTCGTTCGATGGTCCATCCTTTCACTCACTGGTCCATTTATCCATCATTCACTGGACACCATTTCCATTATTCACTGGGCACGCTCGCTGCAGTGGACGATGGCAGAATGAATAAAGTTGTCTGTCTTTGGAGAGCGTCTTTTACTTGAACCGTCTTAACTTTATTTATTTCATGATACTGTTGTGCTAAATCTTCAATAGGCCCTACGTAAATTCCGCAGAATGATTTTTACAAGTTCGTTTGTCTTTATATTGTGCGGCCTCTGGTTTTGGTTGGTTTGTTATGCAGCTTTACATAATAATTCATCTGCACTGGCGATGGTGCATGAAACAAGTAAGCCCTTGTTATTACCAATGGTCTAAATCAGGAACCTCATAGGGAAAGAGTTTGTAATAGGGAAAAGAGGGGAATATATTTATATAACAACGCCACGTTTTATATGCACTGTCGTATATGAATTATTCACCATTAGGTATTTGGCATACTATTTACGTTTACTGAATTCGCAGCACTAAACAGTATAGTTAATTTCGTATCGTACTTTTATTTCACTGTTCACAAATTTGACTGATAATCAAAACTAGCGGTCATTAAGAGGAAAAACACAGGCCATAAACCGTATTCTAACGTTCTAATTTACATGTCCACTTTGTACGATGCGGATTATTTTTCACATTGTCTTCTATTTCTCTTTCTCTGCCTATTATCTGTCACTGTCCAACCCTTGCAATGGTCTCTCCTAACCTTCTTCACTGTTTTTGCTATGCATTGTAAGCGTGGGTTAGCATTATTCTTCTGTTCTATTTCTCTATTTACCGGTAGCTATCTTGACACTATCCAACCTCTGCAATGATCTCTCCTAACCTTCATCACTGGTACATGCTACGCGCTGTACGCATGGATTAACACTGTCTTACTGTTCCTATTAATTTGGTTTCATTTTCTATATACTGTATATATATTTCCTCTGCAATCACTACACTTAACCTGCATCAACATTTAACCTCCAATACTTTATCTTTCTATGCACTTAAAGGCGTGACTTAGCATTGATATGCTGTTCTAATGCTACTGTTTTATTTTCATATCTCGTATCTGTCCATTCAGTACACCTAACATTCATCAACACCTAACCGTCATTACGTTATCTTTCTATGGACTGAGGGCGTGAGTTAGCATTTATCTACTGCTTTATGTCTTCTGTTTCATTTTCTATATCATCCCTGTCCATTCACTGCACTTAACCTTCATTACTTTATCTATCTATGGACTGAAGGTATGAGTTAGCATTGATTTACTGTTCTATGTCTTCTGTTTCACTTTCTATATATCGTCCCAATCCATTCACTGCACCTAATCTTTATCACTTACATCATATATCTTTCTATGCAGTGAAGGCGTGAGTTAGCATTAATCTATCGTACCATTCTTATGTTTCACTTTCTATATCGTCCTTGTCCAATCACTGCAACTAACCTGCATCACTTTCCTCTTTAGCTATATTGTATAAGCTTGGGTTAGCATAGATCTGTCATTTCTCTGTTTCGTCTGTTTCATTTTCTGTCTCGTCCCTGTCCAATTCACTACACCTAATCTTCATCACTTTAATCTATAATCGTGGGTTAGCATTGTTCTACTGTTCCGTTTAAAGTGTTTAGCTCTCTTAAGGCTTTCTATCCTCATTTACATCAGTTCAGTTATTCGTTGTTTACGTGGATTATTGTTATAGTTTACGATATTTTAACGACATTTACGGGTTTGGCTACAGAATCACTGCCTGGTTTGTCCTTCAGTATGGGAGAGATGATGGAATTGCGGTCGGTCGGTCGGTTTCTCTCGCACTTCTTGTATTTGAGACCCTGGTGAGGAGAAGAAAAGGTACATTATTAATCGGCATAATCAAGTGGTTTTTAGTATCGGTAATTATGTTATATTATGTTACAGTAGCATATATCACGTCATTAAAGACGTAAAGACAAAATTATGTAAGTTCATACAGTTATAAATGGAGGTCTAATGACGAAACTATAATAATAATAAAGACATAACAAAATGAATTAATAAACAACACCTATCCCCTTAATACATAGTATATAATATTCAACCCGAGGCACCTCCCAAAGTATAATAATAAATCAGCATTAATGACAACGACGTCTCATACATTATAGTCTAGTTATATTTAGACGATTTTGTGCTGTTGAAGAAGAATCTGTGGTATTAAAAAGGGTTAGGTGAGATAGTTCGAAGCCTGTTCATTGCTGGAGGCCCCCTTTTAAAACTGATTAAAATCGCCTAATAGTGGGCAGAATAAAGTTAATAGGACAGCACTGGTACTGGAAGGGTTAATGACAGCGATTGTACGTGACATTAATATAAGACATAGTTACACACGCCAGACTATTTGATTGGGCGATAAGACAATTCGACCAACATATCATATTTTGTTCCAGCTGACGATAAATGAAATCTCTTAGCAACTAATTTATCGATACTTAATGTAAATGTATACAACTACTGTCTCAACGTAAAATATATACCAGTTCTTTACAATTAACGCCATATATCGCTCCAAAATATTCGTAAAAGCTGAGTAATTAAGGTGAGCACAATGCAACTTACCGTCCGTTGAAAATAAATCGACTATAGTTCCAACTGAACCAATAGACCATTTCAACCAGTACCATCTCAACCAGTAAACCATTTTAAGTTCAACCAATAGATCTCAACCAGTACCATCTCAACCAGTAGACCAATGTAACCAGAATATCTCGACCAGTAGACCACTTCAATCAGCAAAACTCATTCAGTAGATTATTTCAATCAACAGACTTAAACCATTTCCAACTCAACTAGTAAGACCATTTCAACCGGTTCCAAAAAGACTATTTCAACAAGCAGTTCTTATCCAGTTCCAGCTCAACCAGTCGACCATTTCAGTCAGCAAATCTCAACCAGTAGAAGTTTCACTCAACAGAGCTGAACCATTTCCAACTCAACCAGTAGATCTCAACCAGTTCCAACTCAACCAGCAGATCTCAACCAGTACACTATTTTAATCAGTAAACCTCAACCATTTCCCATTCAACCATTAGATCTCAACCAGTATTAGTCTAACTAGCATAACATTTTAACCAGTACATCTCAATTTTCTACTGGTACCAAGACAACCAGTAACCATGACAACCAGTAAAACATTTCAATCCGAGATACATTTTGTACACAAGTCTCTCTCTCTCTCTCTCTCTCTCTCTCTCTCTCTCTCTCTCTCTCTCAGTTAAGAAAAATAAATAACCTCGCCCAACCCTTCCAAGTCCATCACAACCATTTAAACGAAACCGTCAACCCCAATGGCCCACAAGTTGCGAAAATTTACCTACCTGAACCACAAAACAAACTAAACAACCCCACCCAACCCCATCCAAGCCAACCCAACCAACTGAATGAATTTGACAACCCGCCGCGGCTTCAAGTCACAACCCCAAACCCATCCCCACCAATAAGAAAAACAAATCCAGCGCATGCTGAGAGAAATTATATAAAAATAATATCCATAAATGCGCTCAATAAGAAACAAAATAGACGAACTCAAATGTCTGTTATTAAATGAGGAAGTTGACGTTATTTGTATAACGGAAACACATCTGAACCTTAAAAATAAAGATCTACTTCATGAATATCACATAGAGCCATATAAAAAAATGCATAAAGACCGTAACAATGGAAAACAAAGAGGGGGGGTTGCAATGTACGTTGCAACCTACTTAAACCCAGTTGAGGTGACTCTCCCCGAAAGTAATGCAGAAATAGTGTGCGTCAAAAATACAAAAAAACATGAACCTTAAATATCACTACAGCGTACCGACCACCGAGACTAACTGGCCGATGATACAATGTTTATGAAATACTAGAGAAAACCCTTAATTCCGACGAAACAGTTTTACTAGGTGACAATAACCTCCCCATAATTGACTGGAATACCACGACCGGAAAAAATGCTGAGTCACGCCTAATGTCAAGCTTCATCCAGGACAATTTTTTGACTCAACACGTAAAACAGCCGACGCGAGACAGGAATATATTAGACCTCGTAATCACTACCCAAGAAAATCTATTATCAAACCTGGATGTAGGTGAACATGTGGCAACGTCCGATCATAAAATCTTAAGAATCAACGTTATAAGCAAATATTCCTCAGTAAAAACAACAGGAATGGTTTCGGACTTCAAAAACGCAAATTATGACGGACTTAAGGAATCGCTATCAAACATACACTCAAAACCTCATAAATATAAACGAAGTAAATGAACTATGGGGAAATTTTAAGTCTACAATTACAGAGGCGCATAAACAATTTGTACCCATGAAACCAAAACGTAATACGAAATCAAGTATGCCCCCTTGGTACAGTAGAGACATTGGCAAGGCAATAAGGAAAAGGAATCAACTCCACAAACTTGTAAAAAATAACACAAACAACTGAAGTAATTAAAAAACTTGTACAAAAATAGTAGAAGGGAAGTGAAAAAAAATAATTAGGGCGAACAAACAAAATTACGAAATGACTATTGCCAGAGAAAGTGCCACAACCCCCAAAAAATTCTACAGTTACGTAAATAAAAATAAACAGATCAAAAGCGGAATCGGACCACTAATAGAAGATGGCCAGACAATAACAGGTGACACAAACACGGCAAATCTGCTCAACAAATATTTTGGCTCAGTTTTCACAGAAGAAATTATCGATCATACCCTTGAAAATAACACCTCAACTCATGTGATAGGAGATTTCACCATCAGTGTTAGCGAGGTACAAAGCAAATTGAGTAATTTAAATGTAAATAAGACCCCGGGGCCCGACATGCTCCACCCGAAAATAATTAAGAATGTTAAGGACGAAATAGCAAAACCCCTGACACAACTATTTAACTTATCATTACTACAGGGGATTGTACCGAGTGATTGGAAAGATGCGAACATTACGCCGATATACAAGAAGGGTAGCAAGGCCAAAGCGAGTAATTACAGACCAATTAGTAGGAAAAATCATGGAAAAAATCCTTAGAGATAAGATAGTAGATTACCTCGAATCAAACAACCTAATCAAAAATAGTCAACACGGCTTTAGATCAAATAAGTCATGCCTAACAAATTTGATTGAATTTTATAACAAACTATTCACATATAACGACATGACGAAATCACTAGATATAATCTTCTTGGACTTTCAAAAAGCTTTCGACAAGGTGCCTCACCGAAAACTATTGGCTAAACTGGAGAGGATAGGTATCAAAGGTGAAATTCATTCTTGGATAAAAAATTGGCTTACAGGCAGAAGACAGAGAGTGGTGATAAATGGAGTGGAATCGGAGTGGGAGCCTGTCACTAGTGGAGTTCCACAGGGTTCAGACCTTGGACCGGTCTGTTTTTCATTTACATTAACGATATTGATGTAGGGGTAAACAACACCATTTCCAAATTTGCCGACGATACAAAAATAGGAAATACAGTCCTGAACGAAGATGATAGAAATGCGTTGCAATCTGATTTAAACAAAATATCAGAGTGGTCGAAAAAATGGCAGATAATGTCGATAAATGTCAGGTGCTGCAGGTTGGTAGCAGAAATATGAAATACAAATACGAAATGAATGGCAAACAAATAAAAACCGCAACGGTAGTAAAAGACCTAGGGGTACTAATATCTGAAAACCTAAAAACTTCCGACCAATGTATAGCAGCTGCAAATAAGGCAAACATAGCATTGGGCTTTATTAAACGAAAATTTACATATAAACATGAAAACGTAATAGTGCCACTGTTCAAAAGTATGGTGGGCCCACCTTGAATATGGTGTGCAGTACTGGTCACCTTATCTGATCAAGGGACATTGTAAGACTCGAGTCAGTACAGCGTAGAGCGACGAAGATGATACCCTCATTAAGAAATAAACCATATGAAGAAAGACTTAAACGATTGACCCTGTTCTCATTAAAAAAGAGGAGGTTGAGGGGTCAGCTTATTGAGTGCTTTAAGATACTAAAAGGTTTCGACAAAGTCGATGTAAATGCACTATTCACATTAAACAATACTAATCAAACTCGCGGAAATGGAATGAAATTAAAAACCAAAAAGGCAAACCTAGATGTCACAAAGAGTTTCTTCACCTACAGTGTGGCGACAGAGTGGAATAAACTACCAGCGAGAGTGGTGGAGAGCGACACAATAAACGCTTTCAAGGGAAGGCTTGACCTCTATCTGCAGAGGGCTGGGGTGAAAAAAAAAAAAAAAAAAAAAAAAATGTATGTAAGTGTATGTGCGTGCACTGTACAGTATGTATATATATACTGTATATATATGTATGTATGTATGTGTGTGTTTGTATGTGTGTATATGTATGTACCGTGTATATATATATATATATATATATATATATATATATATATATATATATATATATATATATATATATATATATATATATATATATATATATATATATATATATATATGCATATATACATATATAGTTTGTAAGGCCAGACTGCCTAGTAAGGACCTTGAGGTCTGTGTGGTCTGTGTAGCTCTATGTAGCTCTATGTAGCTCTATGTAGCTCTCTCTCTCTCTCTCTCTCTCTCTCTCTCTCTCTCTCTCTCTCTCTCTCTCTCTCTCAGTAGGCCACCTGCAAAATGTCTTCTCCAGCAACAAGTCACCATTATAAACCAGGTATTTTATGTTCTTGCTCAGTAACCAACCACATTTTAGTAGATACCTCCGAGTCTGCAGGAACCTGGCCAGACACAAGACAGACAGGTTGATTATCTATGTTACACAGAGTTACACAGATACTCAGGCCACACAGACCTTGCGGTCCCTACTAGGTGGTCCGGCCTCAATACTACTAGGCAGGGACACTTTATAATAGAAGAATAGGACAGCAAAGTCGAAGTAGAGTTGAATTGTTGGTGGAGAGGGAGAGGGTGTGTGTGTGTGTGGTATGGTGTGTGTGTGTGTGTGTGTGTGTGTGTGTGTGTGTGTGTGTGTGTGTGTGTGTGTGTGTGTGTGTGTGTGTGTGTGTGTGTGTGTGTGTGTGTGTGTGTGTGTGTGTGTGTGTGTGTCTGGATGTGTGTGTGCATGTATGTGTGTGGGTATGTGGATGTGTGTGTGAGTGTGTGTACTAATGATCTAGGATTCTATATATACCGGGTACATGATATGTGTGGGTATGTGGATGTGTGTGTGTGTGTGTACTAATGATCCAGGATTCTATATATACCGGTTACATGATATCAAGACAGACCTCAAACCACTGTTGCTATGTCTAAGATCAAATACCAATCACATGCTCGCTCTCTCTCTCTCTCTCTCTCTCTCTCTCTCTCTCTCTCTCTCTCTCTCTCTCTCTCTCTGTAAGATCAACTACCTTACACCTTACAACACCTGCCAATCACATGATGTGTGTGTGGGTGTGTGTGTGTGTATGTATGTATGTATGTATGTATGTGTATGTGTGTGTGTGTGTGTGTGTGTGTAAGATCAACTACCTTACACCTTACAACACCTGCCAATCACATGATGTGTGTGTGTGTGTGTGTGTGTGTGTGTGTGTGTGTGTGTGTGTGTGTGTGTGTGTGTGTGTGTGTGTGTAAGATCAACTACCTACGACACCTTACACCTTCCAGTCACATGCCTTGTCTGTCTGTCTGTCTGGTGTGTCTGTCTGTCTGTTTTGGCCTGGTTAGTTGAAAGTTGGTTTGTCTGTTTTGTTTGTCTGTCTGTCTAGTCTGGTTTTGTTTATTTGTCTGTCTAGTCTGGTGTGTTTGTCTGTCTGTCTGTTAGTCTGGTTTTGTTTATTTGTCTGTCTAGTCTGGTGTGTTTGTCTGTATAGTC